>JBAIZL010000005.1:212281592-212881592 GCA_036971475.1 Prosapia bicincta
TGTGTGTGTTTGTGCGTGCGTACGTTTTTATTACTTGTGCGTTTCGATGTTTACTTTCCCCAACGTCGTAATGCAACGATGGAAAAGAGAGATTAAATGGGGACATTGAAGGGTCGAACGCAATGTAATTTTCCAAATATTTGCAAGAAACTAATATAATCAACCTTGATGTAATAGGGTAGCTGGATTGGAGGGGTATAAGGACAGAGATAAACGGATGCTAACATCGGGCTATAAGAGATAGACGTATCTGTAATAAGATCATGGAACAAGTTTGCTTTGGTGTAACTGGCAATCCGTTAAAGCAAATATATTGTTTAATGTTATTCAATTTCTTATATTTAAATGTTGTAATAAAACTATAAACTTAGTACAAGCAGAGGGAACTAAACAATTAGTGTCTCCAAATGCTTTTTTGTTTAGTAAGTGTATTAACTACGTATTGTTTATATTGTAGCTTTATTATAAATCCTATCTTAGATCCCATTGTGTGTTTTTATGATTTTCAGTCCTATTTTGCAGTATGATTTTAGTTTCAATGGATACGTGTTTTACGTATGTAATATTTAAAATAGGCCTATATTCATGTCATTTGCTACGTTACATATCAGACTTTTTAATAATTAATTTCTCGCGATATTAAACGGAAACGCAATCCGTTAGTAATTCAATAAACTACTAAAGACAAAACTTAAATTTTCAAATTGTTGTTTAGAAACGGTCTTTTTACAGAACCCATTATTAGGTTTTTGTTAATAACCCTTGTCCCCCTGTATTGGGGGGACATGTACGGAAGAGGAGCGACACATCTGTTACTAAGCGTGGCACCTGAGTAAGGATGACTTCGTTAGGTTCAAAATGTTCCACATTTATCTAAAAAGCTCTATCTCTGTGTAAGATTATTGCGTTTTTGTTTATAAAAAACCGCAATTTTTGTAATTATTACTGCTTTTAACTGAGACATAAAAGCGTTCCTGTTTCGATTCCAGACACAAAGTCTATAAGTACTCTTTTCGGTTTGCAAAAAACGTTTTCTACTTTAGAACTATAACTTAGATAGTTTCCTCCAACACGGCACAGGGTTTTAAAAATTGTATTTATACCAACACTGTTTTTGTTAATAAATTCAACGATTGTCCACTTGAATATAACCAAAGGCTATATAATACATGTCTCTTTTCATATGACAATCATATAGAACACAAACACTCACACACACATACACACAGAAACACTCACACACACGTACGCACACACACAGACACACACACACACTCACACACTCACACACACACACACACACTGGTCATTATAACCAGTGTAACACAGGTCTTCAAGTTGCACGTTTAAAACGTGGGTGGTCATTTTAGGGTAATTGTGGAAATAGTTGTGATAAACCTAACTTCGCTACCTTCTTTGATAAGTTGGGGTTGACTCTGGACATACCGTAGTACAGTATTAATGAACTCACAGCAATTGAAAACGTGATGTCAATCCCGTGGTAAAATAAACTTTCCAGAATCTTACTGTTATGTGTTCCGCAACCATTATTAATTTGTTGAGCCTAATTTTGCCAATTTTACCTAATCCTAAAAGTGAAAACGATGGTAAGCCTAGCGGATTTCGCTAACTTTGAAACACATCCACTAATATCTATTTGTATTGTTTTATTATTTAATTGTCTTCACCGTGCTATTTAATTTACCCTCCATGATTTTTTTTTATTCTACAACTCACAATATGACAAGTTCAGTTTTATCTGAGAAGGACGTAAGATATAAACAGTATTTTTCTCTTTTCCGTTATTGGGAAATATTTACACAGTAGCCTGTGTTCTGTAAGGAGGGGCTCAGTAAAGTGGTATTATACTACTACTTAGTTGCCACAATTCATCCTTTCATATGTGAAAAATACTGTAGGCATTTGTGACTCTAGACATTGTGGGTCAGTGGGCGATTCATTATTGCTGTCTAGTGCTGAGGATTTAATTGGAAAAGAATGATAGTGTTATTCAATGCTGCTTCGGGCTTTTACGTATATGTTCTTGAAATATTCTATTAACCCTAAACTGTTACACGTTTAAGTATCTTAGAGAAAAGTTTTGAAATAAACACCTATTAAAAACGAAAAGAAACAGTGTGGAAAATAAAGAACCAACTATAAATACACCTATTAGTATGCAATTACATTCAATATATTACATAGATAGTTCTGCTCATGTAACATTATGTCACGGTCCCCGGCGGCGCGGAGATACTGTTGGAGAATTGTTAGAGTTAGTTCCGTCTTTTTTTATACAAACTTAAAATATTTATCTACATTTTGATGGCCTAAACTAAAATCTATTTTATAAAGCATTACTTTATTTTAATTTGTATTGACTATTTAACGTTGCGACTTTAAACCATAATCCATAATTGTTGGGTTCGCGATATTATATTAAAGAGAAGTATGACCATTAGTATTTACAAATATGTGATTGATATGGTAACATAAACTGTCAACGCTTCTACATCCAGCCCAAAGAATTGGTTTATCGGTGTCAACTATCCCTAATCTTTAAATGACGAGAAACATTGTCTATGTACTTCGGTCATGTATTTAAAGAATAAATAATACAGACTACCACAACGAATAATGCAGAAGTGAATCTTCGGTTGCATTTTGATAGTGCAATAATACGTCTTGTTTTTTTAAGAATAGGATGGGAGTATGGACAGGTTTCCACAATCCTAACTTGCAATACTAATGTTCTATGTGGTTAATATGTTGGAACATGCAATAGAAACCAATAGTATACTCGTGATGTTACAATATTGCAGCATTGCATACAAGTTGGCATTTAATATGGCCAACGCATGTGTAGTACGTGTTAATTTCTATGTTTCCACTAAAGAGATAAGTAAACAAACATAGGTAATCGGAGGCTGAAGTCAATCGATGATAGAAACAAATAATGTTTCAACTTTGGGAGAAAACGGTCATAGTCAAAAGTCATAGGAAGAAAATGTGACTATTTTTCTTCACTTGAGAGAAAAGCACATTATATTGGACGAACATGTTGGTGTTACTTTATTATAAATACAACCTTTACAAATCTTTTGGAGGGCTATTCAATACCCACTGATGCACTTAGTGATTTACGTTTAACCTACGAATCGAAAGAATGTGATGAAAATGCTTGAATGCAGGAAACTAGATCTGCGTCATACGCAATGAGAATACATCATGGTGATCATCGCCCGTATATTATATTGTAGACGCATTTATATCAAAATCGAACTATGGGGCCCACAAAATGCGGAGATCAGGTTGAGGCCTTCATCTTGGAGAGGCTTGGACTTATGTTTATTTATAACAATTCGCTTGGCATGGTATCATAAACAATAGTATACCTTAAGTTCAATCTAAAACTACCTGTTACTAACTATAAAAGATTGTGTTAATTGATGAAAAATCAGTTAATAACACAAATACACAAATAAAAAAATTGAAAACAGTCAAAACCGTTTGTATCTTCTTTTGCACTTACAATAAGATCGACATCGCTAGTTTTTATCAGTAATCTGTATACCCAGTATAACAAGGAGCCTTTTTATTGCGAGTTTTTTAACTGCTTCTTCAGTCACTTCCTCATTTTTATTTGTAGCTACTTCAACAAAATGGAAAATAGTTAATAAAAAATGAAAACCAGGAGAAAGATTTAATACAATAATAAAATAAGATGTTTGAAATCGACTAAAATCCGTTTTGAGAAATTCCCAGGTTCTTCACCCGGCTTTGTAGAACGTAACATCCTTGTATTGACACGATGAAAGTTAAGGTTTTGCAACCCTTGTGGAAAGATATGCTGTAGGAATTAAATAAATTTTTACAACGACTAAAATGAAAATATAATGAATGTACCTAATTTAGAGGGTAAGGGAAAATGGCAAAAATTGTATCCGTAAAAGCAGATGGAGCTTAATATGATGGGCAAAATATAATATATATAATAAATATACTATATCGACTACCGAACCCCTTTAAAACCATGCTGTTCAGCTCCACGGCACTATACATTCATCAGGAGGCACTGGATGATTGATTTTTACTCGAAAGGTATGGAAGCAAAGGCATTTTAAACACTGCATTTACCTTAGCCTATTTGTCCTTTCAACTCCTGTCTAATTTGTTTCACAGATCCACGTCTAAGATATATCGATATGAATTATAACAGTTCACTCTAAAACTCACTACACACTAGTTTATTAAAATATACAGACAAGTTTCGACGACGATGTCGCCTCTTCAATAAATGGCCTTCATCAATCTACATCAGTATAAATTAACGATAGGCTTTGTATCGTGCAAATATAAAACAAATAAGATGACACATTTAAAACTCAAACAATAAAGACATCCTAGCCTTCAGAACACTAAGCTCCTTACTCAGGAGTGGTATCTATTTTACATTAATAATTCTCGTATTACCAATATATTTACTATTAATAAGACTAAAACAGTTTTAAAACATATTTTAACAAATTATCGCTATAAAGTATTCCTTTATAAAATAAGTTTATTACAAAATTATAAATAAAAACAGAAAATCAAGTTAGGGATTATTATATAATTATTAAAATTAAAACATTACTTAAAACACATTATTTAAACTAGCGCTAGCAACCAGACTCATTGATGACTGAGACATCTCAAAATTAGTTTATTATGCAAGTCTAAAAAGTATGAGTATTGTACCTAATCACATGTTTACCCTAGGATGGTCAGACGTAAAGAAATGCTGATTGTCCAGGCAATGCTTGGTCATCGCTGAGTATTCAGGTTTGTAGTTTTTAAAGTGCTGCTCCCTGCTTCTTGTCTTAATACTCATACGGGTTTGGCCAATATATTCTCCATCGCACATCGCATGCTGTAAATTCCCGATTTCTCACAGGCGGATTTTTTGGCCTTTTTCTTTATGAGCAGGTTTAAGAGCAATGCTAAAGAAACAAAGAAATTGCTTCCTCTGCTTTAGACCCTGTACTAATATAAAATAGATAACTCTCTTGAGTAAGGAGTTTGGTGTTTTGTAGGTTAGGATATCTTTATTGTTTGAGTTTTAAGTGTATTGATTTGTTTGTTTTATAGTTATCCTATTAAATTTTTATCAGGAAAGATAGTTAAGAACTGTTTGTATATATATAAAATAAGCGTAGAATAAACCTACGTGAAGAAGAAAATAAGGTTTGGCTCGATCATGATATATGTTTAAGTGGACCAAGTAAATGCCTTTTCATACTTTGAGTGCGTAACTTAGGGATAGTTTTTGTATTATTGTTTCCCCGATTATCTACCTGAAACGTTTTTATACTTATCTAAACAAAGAATATGGGAAACAGTTTAAAAATTCTTCTTTTACTTTAAAGACTTTGTAACTGCTAATCTAATCTTCAAAAATTATTTTAAAATTATCTTAAATAGCTTAAGCAGTGGTATGAATAAGATTAACCCGACTCACTAAACAGTGCCTCTGTACCGTCGTCGGTTGTGATCATTATCTTATTGGATCTTATTTTCTAATCTATAAATTTTTCTCGTTTTGACCTTTCTTTCTCAGAAGAAATTACCTAAATTTTATAAGAATGGGTGGAGTTGCTGAACATTGTAATATTTTGTACACATTAACATATAGTGATTTATAAATAGTTTGTATAATAGAACATATTTTTCTATAAATGAGGAAGAGAGTTTCGGGAATTGTGTTTCTTTGTCATGTCAAACCGTAACAAACGTCTTGAGTTTATTAAAGCATAAGATGGAAATAGGGATTAGTTTACATATTTATTATTAAAGTAAAATAGATGGTTAGTATGTTACAATATTCAATATTGAGTTATCGTATATTTTTACAATATTTTAAAATTACATACATGTTTACACATGTATAAATATATGTACAAATGTACACACATATGGTCACTAAAATCCAATATATACACGTTTAGTCTAAAACATTCACTGTATTAAATTAATACTTAATTTTATATATTTTTATACACTAAACATATAAATAAACAAATATAGTCGCGGCTCAACACAAATGTAGAAGCAAATAATATTTGAATTTTTATATCACTATTTTGACAATGGGAGAGAATGGTCATGGTCAAAAGTCACAGGAGAAATAAATGACTATTTCTCATTATTTATTGTAAGAAGAAAAGTACATTATTTTACTTAGGACAAAGCTGCTAATGCGATATTATTTGATTGAGGCTCAATATTTTCAAGATTTTGGAGGTTTTGAAGGGCAAACCCTAATGCCTTGAGTTATTTGGTTTTAAGTCACAAATGTAAGAGATTTAAAGAGATAAAAACGGTTGGATGAAAAAAAACAATGAGAACTTGTACTCTCGATCGGTCCGGTGATTACCAACAATTTCTAGCCGCTATCACTTACAAAAACACTTCTGTGACAGGTGATCACCGTTCGTAGATAGTTTTGCAGATGAACATTAATATGTAAGCGATAAGACATGATATGCAGAGACTACTGTCTCGTTCGCCCTTTATCTTGGAAATACTATGGGCAACGTTGATTACACATGTCTATATGATATGGTAACATAAACTGTCGACAATCGGACATTCTTTCTTCTGAAATGCTATTTCTAACTGGGAATTAGAAAATCTTTATTAGTTATAATTATATCTAAAATTTCCCGTTCTATCATTTTTACAAACCGTAAATTTCTTCTTACAATTATCTGTGGCATATTTATTTAGGCATTATTATTTCTATTGACATTCTATTCTTCCTATCAATTACGACTTGTGAAAAAGCCAAAACTCTTTTTTAAATATCAAAAGGAACGAAATTGTGTAGCCCGTGTACAATGAATAATTATCTTGCAATCCTAAAGTCTAGTTTACTTTAAACATTACCAAATAAAAAACCGATTAAAGACATACATTAGACTCACAAATTGTTCATCTATTTCCTCAATGACAAAGTCATCATCATCAGTGAACTTTGCTAGTACAAACTCTAACTTACAACTTGTAATATCTTACTCCTATTAAAAAATCAAACAAATCAGAATAATGACCACTCCTTCAATAGATAAGTCTACACGAGGCCGGGCTACATTTATTTGTCACTTTAATTTTGTTTAGTGCTCAAAATGTGTGTCACGTTTCGGAATTTGTGGCCGTTAACAATCAGACATAATAGATAAAGGATTATGTACCTGAATATTGTTAATTACGTTTTAAATTTTAAAAAAAAAATCTGTTTAAAATTGAATAAAACCACAAATATTATTTGTAAATAGATTTATCATTTGTAAATAGATCATTTTTCATAGAGTATATATAAATATTTTTTCAAGTTTATGAAGGTTTAATACTAAACAGATGTTTAATATTTCCAATAATGGAAAGAGAAGAACCAAGTTATATCACCTTTCATAACATTTCAGTTAGCTTAATTGCAAAAATATATATGCAAAGTAATGTAAAAACAAAATTTTATCTGAAAATTATAAGCATAACCTGCATGGAATGATTACAAATCAACATTAAAATTGTAAACTCTAATTACGACAAATTCAAACAAATTTTAATAATGATATACTACGTGGTAAAAATGTTTGTAACTGGCAAAGACAATGATCTTTAACCTCAAAAATGTAACTAGATAGAAGACATTAGGCGCAAATAATTAAATATATTCAGAAAAATCGTTTAGAGATATATAAAAAAATATATAATAAAATAATTAGTCTGATTTTTGAGATTTTATGAAGAATAAATTGAATAGATTCTTTGCCACTACACGAATTGTAGCTTTAAAACAACTAATTAGTGTAAAGATATTGGCGTCGGCTATTTGTCTGAAGTCGCCATAAGACACTCTCCACAAGAAGTGTGTAATACGAAAAAGCCCCTAAGCGTACCATGAACAAGAAGTGTGTGTTAACTCCAGTTCCTCACAAAAGCTTACCCACAAGTAAAAGTATACACTGTACACACCGTTTGGCGACGCTAGCGCTCTGTGGTGTTAAAACTAGGAAGCGTTCAGAGGTGTGCGAAAAACAGTCGTATGCAAAATAATGACGTTGTGGGGTCGTCTTCAAAAATTAAATTAAACATGTTTTCTGATGATAATACATGTAGATAAACTAATTTCAGCTATTAAAAACATAGGTGGCGTTCTGGGGACTCCCCACAAAAATTGGCGACCCCACAATGAGCTCGCTTTGCAGACGAGACTCCCGACAAGTGTGCACTGAATGCATACGTCATTTTGAAGGCAAACAGCAAACAACCAATTGATAGGAGATCATTTCTGAAGAGCCTGAGACTGGAGTAATGCCGAGACTATATGACGACAAGAATTTCCATCAAAGGTACAACTATACTCATAAAAGAGTTGATATCTCGGGTATCGGATTAGAAAGGCCATAGGCACGAGTTGCTGCTCCTGTAGATGGTGTGATTGTAGGCAGATGCTTCAAATGCGGTTGGCGGAAAAATCGCACAGCCAAAACAAGATGTGACCTATGTCAAGGATTCATATGCAAGGAGCACATGTATCTCAATGTGTTGACTGCTTCGAAGGAGAAGATATGGACATCAGTGATGATGAATAAGATGTTACAGGACCATAAATGGGGTGAAAAACAGTACACAGGTGTTTTACAGATATCTTGTTTGCTTTTTTTTTAATGTATATTATGTTTTCGTGGAAACCTAATTTTTATTGAACTTCGTTTGACAAAAATATTTGTAGTTTTTAGAAGTAGGCTAATTGTAATGTTTTATATATACCGTGTATTAATATTTAATTATATATTTATATTTTATAGACAATATAATATTTTTAAGGCATAAACTTAGTTTTAAAACAGTTTTAGTTGACCTACTCAAATTTTGTTTATAGCATTAAATAGATTTAATAGTACTGTGATTTATACAATTATTTTTTTCTATGTTACATAAATATTTCTTTGCACATTTATCCTACATAAAATAATCAAATAACTATTTAGAAATACTTTTCTGGTGTTTTGATAGAAATAAAAACATCTTTGTATGAAACACAGCAGTTTTTTTTATTAAACCTGGTCTAAGTGACTGTGGGTCAGTCATCACGTTTTCAAATCTAAGTCAGTTCTGCCGGGTTAAAGGTATTAACTTTCCTAAAGGCTTTGAGACAGATATATAAATTTGAAAAAAATCATAATTTAAACATTAGTACGAACATATATGGATTGAGCTAAATAAACATTCACTATTTTAAAAAATTATATTATTTAAAGAAACCAAATATATGTACATTGAATATTACACTTTTTATTTTATTTTTTTAAACAAATAAATTTATTGAATTTTAAAAACATTTTCCAAAGAAACTAAACAAACTTTCACTAATTTTAATATGATATTTTCTTAAAGAAACTAAATACACATTGAATAGAATACAATTTGTTATTAATCACTTAAACATTAGTTTATGACTATCCAAACTTTAAATTTTGTAAATTTGTAAAACACTTACTGAGACAGAACGTTTAGGATCACTATGTGGTGATCCACTCGATCTCAAGACACTGATGAAGATCACCACATAGCGATCAAAAACATTCAGTCTCAGTTTACAAATTTAGAATATTTTACAAATTTACAAAATTTAAAATTTTGATAGTTATAAACTAATGTTAAAGTGATTAAATTAGTGTCCCCAAAGGGGATGGACTACAAAATTCATGAATTCATTATTGTATTATTAAAACAAATACATTTATACATTCATTGTAATATAATAACATTTTTCAAAAGAGCTAAATAAACATTCACAGTTTTTAAAAAAATATTTTTTTAAAGAAACTAACTATACAATGAATATTATACAATTAACTTTACAAAATTTGTTATATGGACCTCATATTTGTTCATGTATTACATTTGAAAGAATTTTTACAATTAAATATACCAAACTTTTATAAAGCACCTCATACCTGTGTAAGTATTACATTTAAAACATTACAAAAAATTGAATTACTGGTTTTTATAAAATTAAATGAAGGTATAACCAAATATGTAACAATTTACAGATATGTGACAAATTCTTATGTTCAACCTTTTGAACATCATTTGATTGCCAGCTTTGTATTACAACTTTACACAGGATATAAAAGGCATCATCATTTTCACCTGTATAATAAAACCCAGCATAAACCATATCATAACTATTTGGATATGATTTAAGCCAAGTAACCAAAGTCTATCTCATATACTTTACTATATCAGCAAGTACTAATTTACTTGCAAAATAATATTTAAACACATATTTTAATTAATCACTTAATCACTGAAGGTAATGGACTTTAAAATTCACGAACACATATTTTAAGTCTAATATTTTCAACATTTGCCCTTCACACTGACAAAACTTGTTATAACATAATCTTTCATTGGTGCTTGCAATAACATTTATGTCATCTCAAACATGAAGTTAATTACGATGTCACCTTCCACAGTGCTTGGCTACTACTGTAGTACTACTACTTCAAGTCGTAACTATATATAATTCCCTTTAAGCATGTTTACTATTAGATAAGAGTACAGTATTCGTCTCTTACGTGCCACTTCTTTTCTCTATAAATGTAAAAATAATGGTAAACAAGTAAAAAACTAAGTAAGAAAATCTCAAACACCACCACTGAGCTCTTGATTAGATAAAACGTCGTGGGTGTATGGTGGGGGTGGCTAGACATTCTGCCCTACAATATTGCCAGCCTTTCCTCGAAATGTTTTCAATGTGGCCCTTCAGTAGAAAAGGTTGGAGACCCCTGATCTAAGGTATTCTCGTTCCACATTACCAGAGATAATCAAGGCTCTACTGTACTGACATTATCATTAGTAATACTTTTAAATATTGTTGCAGAACTTTTGACAATCGTTTTTATTACAGAAACACCAAATATCCAACAATGCTTTTTAATACAGAATTTTCAACAATTAGAACATTCATGCTCATGGTATTTGTGAATCTATTCTTGTACTCTGTTAGAATTCCTCTTAGCCATAGCACTCTCTTTTTGTTTGTGCATTTTGTACTTTTGTCTCTGTAAATATTTCGGAACAATTTTATTTTGTATAATTTTCTATTTTGTTAGCACTTCCTGGAGCATCTTCCTTTGGTAGTATAAACTATAATTCTATTGAACAGTGAACCATTCAAGCAGATCATGTCCAGTTTTTAAAATATCTTCCATATTTTCCAGTATTGTTTCATAATATACTTGCTTGAATAAAAAACTAGCAAATTGATACTTTTAGCATATACATTTGGGATAAAATGGGATATTATTTCACATTCCAAGTATCATATCATAAACCTTTTCTAAAGCTTTTTTTTATCAACTTACTTTCTTCTGCAATACAAATTTTGCAATCAAATTTAAACTTAGTTCCTGATGTTCTACAGTCTTATAACTTTGAACTTAGCTTGAAACTAAATTTTAATAAAATAATATTGAGTTATTGGGACGAAAAACAGCTACATTATACATGTATGTAAATTGATGTAAGATAGGTTATACTGACACTTTTAGACATGAAAGGATTGCTGTGTAAATAATGGAAGACTTTGATAAATCAGTTCAATTAATAGTTCAATTAAGGCAATTAACACCAAGTCAGGATCATGAAGCAAGATGACCACATCAACGTGGGCCTAGGGATTAATATATTATTGGTAGATAGATACATACAAATTTTATTTAAAAATAATCACATAAGATTGTGCTTCTAAAGAGCACAACGTTATTTAAATTAAAAACGCTAAAAACATGCACCTTGTTTTTTGTTTATTTTACAAATATTTTCATAACTAATTAAAAATACAAATATTATGTGTTTTATATTTATAATTTAATGCCTTAATTTCTATTGTGTTTATATAGATGGTATATCTACATGTTTTGCCTACGACTTGTTGGAACTGAAATTATTAATTACAGGGAATTTTAAGTATAATATAAAGGTAGTTTATATTTATTTGGTTGTCAGATAAATTGAATATTATAATCTTAATCCAATGATGAACTTTTGGAAACCATAAATTGAAAATTTACAAATACTGTATCTGAATGAACGTTTATTACAAGTAATTTTTATTTTTGTAGAAATAAAACGTCTGCTGTGCAAGTCAAGTTTGCAATTGTATTATGTTTTTACTTGATATAAAAGAAACTTCATTTCTATTTACATTAGAAAGGTTTTGGGTTATATAATGAAATCCTGTGTTCAAAATAATTTTTTTTATTTTTTCAACTGGTGCTTTTTTAATTAGGTTTTAAAAACCATGCAAAATTGTATCCTTCCACTGACTCTACCTTAAACAGAATGATAAATTATAACACTCAAAGTACTCTCTTCTAAGGCACACAACAGCTAGTATACACAGGCAAAAATGCAAAGTACGATCAATTTATGTATGGAAGGGGTTATTACATTGCAATATTTTACTCAAAAATACATTCTAAACAAAAATTAAGCAATTTTAAATACCACTAACCATAAATAAAGTTCAAACTTTCATAAATAATATCACAATGCAAACATAATCATAGTTATGAAGGCACATTTATCATCATGTTTTCTTCAGAAAATACTGTACAATGTTATACGACATTATTATACAGTTATATTAAAATATACCTTGAAAGTACCCAGTTACCATAGATTTGGTTATATAAAAAAATTAGGTTTCCTAATGGTCAGTCAAAAATTGGTGAAGTCAAAAAGTTGATATCTATTTATACAAAAGATGGCGTAATTTATTATATATATATAACCCTAAGCTAGCTTGGTAAAGCTCCATGTATAAGTAGCTTCTTTTTGCCATATTAGTAGCTGATATCTCAGTTTCTTTTAGCCATATTAGTAGCTGATATCTCAGTTTCTTTTTGCCATATTAGTAGCTAATATCTCAGTTTCTTTTTGAAATATTATTAGGTGATATCTCAGTTTCTTTTTGCATTATTAGTAGCTGATATCTCAGTTTCTGTATTGTTTTACAATAATCTCTATTTAATAATAAAAACACTCGTAAATATGTTATACTTGCCTTCAGAGTTTATAATTGAGTTACGGTCTGAGTTGGCAATGGGACACATCTCTTGGAACGGCCATCCTCAACATTTATAAAAGAGGTGCTACTACAGGCAAGTGTAAAATATTTACAATTGTTTTGAATTAAAAATTAGTAGCTCACATGAAGGTGGAATTAATTATTATATTTATTAATTTATATTTATTTTTCTAGCCGATTATTTTTCAAGAAAAATGTATTAAAAAAGCGTAACATTTAAATTTCCATTAACTGTTATTAATCCAACTCCACTAATCGTACTCTAAAGGTTAGTTATCGAATTTCATTACTCATTGCTAGTTCTGGGTAAAGTCGTATTATAGAGTATAGAATATATTAATCATCATCAAGATCAGCACTTGTTAAAATATTACTAGAAAAGTGACAAAAATCTTAAAGCTACTTGTATGCCACTAAGTAAAAAACATTATTCAATATTTCAATAATATCTTGAGCTGGAGTTGTTGCTCCTAATACATAGGGCAAAAAGTGAATTCTTAAAATAATTAACTATGAGAATCCAAAATTGCTTTGTGTGCATTGTGTGATTTCCAACCAAAACTTAGTTTCTAAAAACACATATTGCCTGTTCTAAATGAAGTAATTTTGTTATAAAATGTATTAATATTATTAATGCCGGCGGTGAAGAAATTTTGCTTTTATCGCTTATTGAGATGGTAATAGTTGTAATTTATAAAGCATCAATTTGCTGCTACATTGCTTAACATTCACTGAAACTGTAACTTAAACAAAACTTGTTTTTGTTTTCTAGATCAGCACAGCTGGTAAAATTAGTCAAAACTAAAAACAGATGTAACCCACACCTGCAAGCTTTTAAATGAAAAAGAAGTAAAATTTTTCAAAGTACAAATAGTTTTGGAGTTATTTTTGAAAACCGTTTTAAAACATGCATTTTTTCACAAAAATCAACATTTTCAACCAATAATAACTTACTTGACACAAAAACTTCATAAAATAGTGCTTACAATTTGTCCCTCCTTCATTTCTGGGTTTAATTTTGATAAAATTCACCTCCAGAGTAAATGCGCAAGTCAGCACTGTGTCGCTTTTGATCCTCCAGGCAACCTCTGATTACTCACCAATGTTCATTCAAATCGAAGTAGGTTCAAGGTTCAAAGTTTTCAGATTGGAAAGCCTTCATTGACTGCACAATATCTAGTTCGTAACAGAAACAATGGTATGACATGAAATGCAATATATATTAATATAATGCTATATTATTTATGATTAAAAAAAAAACTTACACATCAGTCATAAAGCCAGACCAGTACAGTTTTGTTGTTTTTCATATAAATATTTTCTATTTAGGATTAATGGTGTATATGACATAATGGCCAGTTCTATGGTTAAAGCAAGTTGCAAATGTGAAACTCTTTGCAAGTTATTTCATGAAGAAGAAAAGTAAGACCATGAGAGATTTATACTTCACCTTGACTGGGAAAGGAAACTGGAAGGAAGGTGTCTGAATTGAAAGGAAGGTGGCTTCTAATAGGAAACATTTGAAAAGACTTATGGAACCATTTGATAGTCTAAGTGATTTGTTACAAAATAAACGTTAAATGAAAAACTTGTTAACAGTCATTAGCCATTTCTGAGATATTTTGTTGATAACTTTAGAAAAACTAGATATATTAAATAAATACCTACAAGGAATAAGCCATTACAAAATCGAAGATATGCTGTTTCATTACTTTTCTATTTAATTTTGTCAGATAAATATTTACATATAATTTTGAAAAGTTCTGTTGTATCCAAATATATAAAATTAGTAATATTGGTTATTGTCGATTATCTAAAATTATGATCAGCTAATTAACGCAAAAGATCATCCGACTTGAATGATGCAATAAGTGTTAGTTGATTTGTCTGTTATTTTAAATATGTAGTACCAAGACGAACTTGCAGAAATGGTATAATGAATATGGTTTGTAAAAAAGCTTAAACCAAGTATCCAAGCATAACTAAATGTACAAGACTACTACTTCTACCTTACTCAGCTTAATATTTCCTTGAATTAGTATTAGTAATTGTTTGTTGCTAAAAAATAAATCAACTGGTTATAGCTTCACAGAGGGTCTTGAGACTGAAGTTACCTAAATCAGATCCTGAAAAAACCCCTTCTAACCACTAACATGCATCAATGAAGTTATTTATTAAAAGTAATTACATCGTAACTGAGTAGAAACCTTCAACTTACTTGCTGATGCGTTTCTAAACAATTCTTTAAATTAAGTTTAAAACTTTCACTCATGCAGTAATTACTTATAATTTATTCATTGAATTCAGTATGATTACAATAAATAACTCTAAAATGACTGCTTGACTCGCAAACCAGTCGTTTTATTTCTACAAAGTTTAAACCTAGCGAGTGTAATATAAAGACTTTTGATTTTTTATTCCTGCCAATTATTTAATTATTTTTTAAAAATAAAACTGATGTATCTTTTATGCTGATGTTTGTCTAAGAAAGCTCGGCTCAGACTCAGTTTCAGAGAGGTGACATTTTGTCTTGCTCAATTGCTCTCAGGACATAAATAGAGTATTCGGCATCTGCATTTAATCTTAGACAAGGATTACCAGATTAGAAATATTTTGATGTCGAGTATTGCATATGACAGAGGTAGAGACTGTGAATCTATATATCATAGACTGTTGGCTCAAAGAATCTGTGAAAAAAATAATAAAACTTTGTTGTGAATCTGAAAGAGGATATTGCAATGAGTAATATCGGATTAATTTCTACCCGAAGTCAGTACATCATATCTGTTCGGTACTTTGACGGATTTCTCTTATGAAAACCTTGTACTGAAATAGAACACAGACTTGCTTGCAAATTTCAGGCGGACCTCTTGAGCTAAAGACAGCCTCAGTGCTGACGTAAATGGTTCCGGCAAACGTTTCTCGGCGTGATAACAAAAATGAGAGACTAGTTTAGGTCGATTTCAGAGAGGAGTCAGATATTCGGTGGGTAAATGGATTTCCAACCCTCAATAGAATAATTCATGTTTAAAATCACAGAAATATAAGGTTTTTAAAACGTTAAGGAATCAAGTTAAGGTGACGTTTCTTAAACTAATTTGCATTTATCGTCACCGGTTTGGCTATTATAGAACAAACTGATTAGGTTGCTCAACTATTGCGTCAATATGCATAGGAAAGAATCTGTTTCTAGGTTCCACCAAGAATTTCAACTGCGACATTGAGATACTTTATTTATTTCCATTGTACATTAATATAATTTTTCATAACATTGCAGCATCCACGTCCATATGTACTTATGTTGTATTAAGGCATATGGTTATCGGTAATCCAGTGCCTAATGATTAAGCTTTGGGGAAATATTTAACCCAATTCCTTCGCTTATACCTGTATGTTTGTGTTTGTGTTTTAAAATATACACTTTCCTAAAAATAGATTTAATGCAGGCCGAGTTGAGAATGGGACATCTGAATTATGAAAATGCAGTCCTTATACAAAAAGCAGTGCACCTAAGCTTAACTTTTAGGAAATTTTTTGAGTTAAAAGTGTAAAATTATTCAGCAAAAAATATTAGATTCGTAATTAAAGAAAAAAAAAATTTTACCTAAAATGTTTGTTTTTTATCAGTGTGTGTTACACGTATTCATGGATATAGAGAGGGTTTATTGGGGCAAACCCCTACCTCCCTCAGGATTGGCATAATCTTTTATCGGCCACTAAAAATTGACAAATTTTATAATAAATTTTATAATAATTTCCAACTCGTTTTAGATTATTTGCTATTTCATACCGAAGCTAATTACTCATCGAATTTTTATCTATTATCGATAAGTCAGTGTTTTAACAATCCTTATCATGGTTGCAGGAAAGTATTTAAACAGACTCAAAGCACCCCTCCATCTCCCGTCTCGCCCATCGCAATCTCTCAAGGCCAAGTGCACGGTAAAATGGTTCGCACTATACATGCAAGTTTTTAATCTAATTTTGTAAATAAATATCACCCATATTGATAAATACGTTTACTTAAATTTAAAATTCATCGAGTACTCTTTAAGTTTGTAATGTTATAATTAGTAACAAATTTATTTCTCTCATTTTTTCAACTCATGTCTCACTCTAGGCTTTACAATTACATAAAATGTCGTGTAATTTTCAAAATGTTGACCTGGTAGTATAAATTAGTCCCCCGGTACTTCAGTTCCTTCCCAAGAAAGAATTTCTGTGTGCATTGTGGCACTTATTTAATATTTTTAAAATTTAATAACAATTTGGTGAAATGAATTAGTGTTAATATATCGTGACGGATATTGTGATTAGAAGATATAGATTTATGAAATCGTCGAGAAACGTCCATTCCTTGTGTTTGTAGAACAGATATACCACTTTTAAACTGATTTATGGATCTTGCTCTTATTTATACTTTATGACGGTTTTTTTAAATACTAAAACTTAAATAGATGTAATATACCGTATTTTTCTTGCTATTGTTTCTCTTCCTGCTACTCTTACAATGTACTGTAATATGTTTTTATTTCTTATTAAAATACAGAAACGTACCCTATTTGTATTATAAACTATACTGCAGGCTACTAATGTTTTTATAGTGTTGTGTAATAGTGTTGATGGGTTTTTCGGCCAAAATAAATCATGTAACTACAACATTTATTACATTACATTCCTATTTACGTATTTATGTGCTACGTTTACCTACAATTACATGCTAATTTCACGACCTCCGTAATTCTTATTTTTCTCGAATTCGTCACCCCTCGGTCCCGAACATGACGAACGAGAGAGGTTCTATTGTAGATAATTTGTCATGTCCGTTATACTCAGCTAACTTCTGCTAAGCTTTTAACAACGATTAAAAATAATAGTAACGTATTTTTTAAATTAAAAAATTGGATTACGTGACACGATCAGATAAGTAAAAATTATTTTCGTATGTAAAAAAAACATTGTTGTGATGTGCGCCTAAGGTCTATGTTAAATACGATGATGATAGTAGCCAATGTAGTTTTTGGAAAGAACGTGTTTATTTCCCGTTCCCACGTAAACGATTTTAGCAAAAACAATAATACCGGGCGATGCAGAGAGTCATAAGGAATACAAACAAATCTGTATAAAACTTCCGCTCACGCTACATAATTTTAAAAAAATAGAAAATAAAAACTCACCCCTTCCACGTCACGCGTAAAAAGTTATTAATTTACTGTTTTAGTTTTATTTATTATTATTTTTTTTGACGTAATAGCTCGTAAAATGCCTCGAAATGTAATGAAACTTACTGTTGACTTCAAAAAAATTACAAATTAAATTTATAAAAATCGACTTTAAGAAAGAACTATTTGAACCACTGCACCCGTCACAGAAATTATAGACAGTGACGCATATCATAAAATTCGCACACATATCTTATTTTTTGCGATAATTGCTCAACAGATCGAAACAAACACTTAGAATCCCAATTTCATGCACAAAACAGAAAATATTGCGTTGATGAACATTTAAACACCTTTTATTTGTAACTTTGGCCTTAAGTAGATAGAACTTACTACGTAAAGCAGTCTAGAATTGTAGTGTTAAAGTGGATTTGTTTCAAAATTTGAAATGTTTTGGGAGTTACTAGCAAGTTTAATTACATTTCGAGGAAATTTTGCGAGTTATCACGTCAAACAAGTAAAGCCAAAATGTTTAAATTTGTAACGTTTCAGGTGTATTGTGGAGGGAGGAGGACTTGTTATTTTTCAGAATTTTTAATTTTTGGAGTTAGTGCGAAAGTTTTTATAATTTTTTTCGTATTTCTCATGTTTTTCTGCATCACATCCGGTATAAATGTTTTTCCTAAAATCGATTACGTGGGAACGGGAAATTAATACCTGAAAGAATAAGCCTACTACTACACTTGTATCTCTGAGTACAAGTATCCATTTATAATTGTTAAAATAATTTTCAATTAAACTGGCCTCTAAAAAGAAGTTAATAACTCAGATGATTTGGTAAAGTGGCG
Organism: Prosapia bicincta; assembly: GCA_036971475.1. NCBI lineage: Eukaryota > Metazoa > Arthropoda > Insecta > Hemiptera > Cercopidae > Prosapia > Prosapia bicincta. Next base: position 212,300,747 of record JBAIZL010000005.1, read on the forward strand.
TCTTTTAGCATAGCACCTACATAAATGTGTGTGTACTCTCCCTGTCCTAGCCAAGTGTAGAGCAGGTGCTACAAGAAAACAATATACATTTCCCACTCTCCCCTTACTTATATTACTCGTTTTCCATTTCTTTGAACGCTCAACGCATTCCAAAAGTTTCTTGAGTTTGCACGGAACTCTTAAACTGCAGCTTGTACTTTAAAAGTTAGCAAAAATTAATTTTATTCTAACTGTAAGCGGTAACTTTTTAAGCGCTTTTTGTCTTGGAAATATGCAAAAATATTTATAAACCTAAATTCAAAATCAATTCTGTCAATTATTTAAAACATTTAATTAAACAGAAATTTATGATTTCATTATGAATGTCATATTATAACATTTTGTAGCCTTTAAATCAACGTGATGTAACAAATGACATCTACTTTTAACTTTTGAATAAATGATAAGCCGGTTGGATATCGAGACAAAAGCTTATTTATTTAGTGTATCGTTTCGGCAACATATTTGTTGTCCTTATTAAGCCTGTAGTGCTATGAAAAACAAGGTCCATATATTTAGAGTTCAAATAAGTAATGTGAGGAGGGAGAACATCAAACCCCCCACAATTTACCAAATACAGTGATACCTCGTTATTTCAGTTATACTCGCGCTTGTGTCGTCTATCAGTACCTCCTAGAGAACAGTCTCTAGGACAAGGGTTCCCAAACGTATAACATTTCAAGTTTTTAGAAGGTAAATTGCAACTGATAGGAGAAAAATCTGTTAGCAAGATATTGCTAGCATGCATATTTATGGTTGTATTTTAGTAAGAGCACAATCCAAGTCATTAACAACATCGAGTTTATTCCTATAATATTACATATACATATTCTTATTATTTTCTAACTGGTGTCACGCCCCCTGACTTGCCTTCACGCCCCGCCCCCCAGTTTTGGGAACCTATGTTTTAGGAGGTATTGAGTTTATACATTCGGTGGCTAGAGTGGTGCCGTTCTTACTACGTTTAAATGAAATTTATTTTTAATCTGTGTATTTAGCTACCAAAGCAAACTAATGCTTGACTTTTTAGTTAAGCGTGTTGTCTCTCGTTATTTGCTTGGGTTACTTTCCCCTAACTTACCGCGTTTACTGTAACCAACTTTATATTGGAAAAGGGAGGGTTACGTTCCCCTAACTTACCGCGAATAATGTAACCAACTGTATAATGGAAAAGGGAGGGTTACGTTCCCCTAACTTACCGCGAATACAGTAACCAACTGTATATTGGTAAAATGAGGGTTACGTTCCCCTAACTTGCCGCGTATACTGTAACCAATTGTATATTGGAAAAGGGAGGGTTACGTTCCCCTAACTTACTGCGAATACTGAACCAACTGTGTATTGGAAAAGGGAGGGTTACGTTCCCCTAACTTACCTCGAATACTGAACCAACTGTATATTGGAAAAGGGAGGGTTACGTTCCCCTAACTTACCGCGTATACTGTAACCAACTGTATATTGGAAAAAGGGAGGGTTACGTTCCCCTAACTTACCGCGTATACTGTAACCAACTGTATATTGGAAAAGGGAGGGTTACGTTCCCCTAACTTACCGCGTATACTTTAACCAACTGTATATTGGAAAAAGGGAGGGTTACGTTCCCCTAACTTACCGCGTATACTGTAACCAACTGTATATTGAAAAAGGGAGGGTTACGTTCTCCTAACTTACCGCGAATACTGTAACCAACTGTATATTGGAAAAGGGAGGGTTACGTTCCCCTAACTTACCGCGAATACTATAACCAACTGTATATTGGAAGAAGGGAGGGTTACGTTCCCCTAACTTGCCGCGTATACTGTAACCAACTGTATATTGGAAAAGGGAGGGTTTTGATCCACGTCAAAAAGTTAACATAATTACAGCTATAATGTACACCTTTAATACAGTAGGGTTTGTTTACGTACTACACAATTACATACATATTTTGTTAGCGAATAAATTTTAATACCCATTCTAAAAAGGGATCAATTTCAATAACGGCTGCAGCAAACTGTTTCCTAAAACATGCAATTCAACGACAGATTTTAATATCAACTTCGGCGATACATTTTTACGATTTCTTCGTCTTTGTTAAACCACGAGCTGATTTCTCCTACTTAGCTAAGAAAGTTTGTGAAGGCATTCTTATCCAAAACAGTCCAGTCTCCTCTGGGTTAAAAACTTGATCCACTGTGTAGCCTTTCTCCGAAATAAGATTTTTATATTGCCTTGGAAATAAATTGGTGACTTCGTGGTCCACTGATGCTGATTCACCGGCAATTTTCACGTTGTGAAGAGGAAACCATCTCTAGAACTTGTCAAAACACTCTTTACTTGCTGGAACTGATTAACTGTCAACGTTCATACTAACGCCTATCTATTTCACGAATAAAAATTGAACTCAGAGGCATCCTATTTTTGTGATTGATCTTCTATCCTCACACTCACAGCTTTTTTCCATTTGTTTGACGTTTATATTTCGCGACACACAGAGGTAACTTTCACAGATTGACACATCAATTCTTTGACACTCCTTATTCTTAATTTTATTTTTAATAACCTCAACGTACGTTAGTATATATATACATATATATATATATATATATATATATATATATATATATATATATATATATATATATGTATATATATGTATTTAACTTTGCAACACATTCTTCTTGTATTCACTTATCACTATCACTATATGTACTTAAACAAAAATCTTACTTGGTATTTATGCGAATTAACTTTAAAAGATAGATAGTATTTCCATTATCGAGAATCACTGACCGGGGGTTGTAGTAGACTGCATTCTAGTCTAGTAGACAGGGGCAGTCTACTGGAACACCCTGTCAGTGGTGCTCGATAATGGAGATACTATCAATCTTTGAGAGTTAACTCGCATAAATATAGCGAAAGTGATATATATATATATCATGATGCTCTTTTTTTGTGCTACACTTTGCGGCGTCAAATATAATTTCCTTTAGGTGACTTTATTTCAATATAACAAGATTATTTATTCAAACAATATTTTAATTAATAGAACTCGGTTTTGGGCGCCACTTATCTCTGATAAGAGTGAAAAGATTATTTAGAATATTGATTTCTAGGTTACACTGAAATAACACAATTTACAGGTTAAAATAATTTAATTCAGTTTTAGCACAATTAGAATATTATTTATATTAGAATTACTGAATTTCATTGAAATTTGACTTGCTCAAATATTAATCTACAAGAGACTTTTAACTTTCTTTCTTTTTTATACTTAACCTAATTTACATAAATTTGTTTTGATCTCCTGGTCGCTGTATAAGGTTCGGGTTGCAATTAGAGAAATTAAAGTTTAATAATATTTATAGTTCTGATTAATGAATATTTCTTTTATGGAATAGTAACTATAATTAATGTGATTGGCAGATTAACAGAAAAGTTCAATGTTCAAAGATTACTGAGAAACGTTATTATTACTATTTGAGGTTCAGCTGTTCGTGGCTCGTGGTCCTGAAGTTCCTTTCGTGCACTATTATCACAATCACTGTTTTCGAAGATTTACTTGCATAATTGCTTACGACGATTTACTTAGTATAATTGCTTGCGACGATTCAATAGATGTTCACTGTCTTCAACTAACTATTTAAAATAATGGCACGAACTGGAGGTAACTTGACCGACGTCCACTCCCAACGAACGTTCCTGGATGACCTCCCGTTTCGATGTTTTTCCCAACTAACTCTCTGAACCTCTTATCGCTTCTTCCCTAGTTTAGACCAATCACATTTCATAATTTTAACTTTTTTAACGTATTTTTGAAATTTAAAGTCTTTTTGCATCTGGCTTTCACTTAACGGTACCAGGTTTTTTTCTTTAGTTTTTCGAGCTACCATGAGTCTTAATACTAACAAACTTTTTTGATAATTTATGGTACAATAAAGTAATAATAAAGTCAGCTTGGCCTTGTACATTGTAGTTTTAATTTTACTCACTTAATTTATAGTTCTCTTTAGAGTCCCTGTTAACATATCGTTATAATATATATATATATATATATATATATATATATATATATATATATACAAGAATTATAATTGATACCTGTATGAAGCAACTGTGGAGTAATGTTTATTTTTAAATAAATAAAACCTCTAAACCACAAATAACATTTATATATATATATATATATATATATATATATATATATATATATATATATATATATATATATATAGGGGAAAGTTGCCTAATTTGGACCACTTTTGCGAGATCTGCTTTTACGACATAGTTATTGGTTTAATTATAACAAAAAATATATTAAAACCTTGTTTATTCAATGTACTATTACTTGACAATGTTAATCGTAAAAAAATGTTAATAGTTTTATGACTATAAAACTTGTAATTGCAGTTTGTGGGGACTGCTAGTTATCAAAACTGCTCCTTGCGCTTTTCCCCTTCTTTGAGACGGTGCTACAGTTGATTTTGGAAGAGGTGACATTTTCTGTAGAACATTTTTAAATTTCTCACTGTTTGATAGGCTATTATCTTTATAGTTTGAAAGTAATGAATCGTCTCCAATTTTGCTCAGACATCCCACATCATTTTCCTCTACTTCAAGAGTCTCCGACGGTGCAAAGTCGTGGTCTGAAAAAACATTTCTATCAACAGGCCAAATACCAGCTGCACGAAAGGCACTCGTCGCTGTTCCAACGGATGTCCCTTCAGGTTGACGAGGAGAAAGTTCAGGATTTCGTCGCATGAACGCGTAAAACCACTTCTTCCCCGCCATTTTATTCTCTTTGTTGAAATTATGTTGCAGATGGTATTTTTCTGAAATATCATAGGCAAGTCTACGAACGTCTTTTATTGTCAATTCAAAAAATCTTTCTTCAAATAAAAGTATATGTTCTGTGAGTATCTTTTCCATCTCTACACTAAGTGTTGCTTGTCTTCCAAAAGATATCACACCATTTGAAAATATATTTTTGTTGTCAGCATGTCTCTTTATAGTTGCCTTTGGAACACCATAAACAACTGCACATTGGTTAAGTCCGTAGTCTCCGTTTTTATAGGCAGCTACGGCCATCTGTAACTTTTCTTCGCCCCATTTTCCATATGAGCCCCTTTTGGCCATTTTGAAACCTAAGAAAATATAACTTCCTAATTATTTTTCACTTTAGACATAAAATTTAATAATTTCACAAAACAGTTTCTTAAAATGGACCGGTCCAAATTAGGAAACTGCCAGCGGACCAACTTAGGCAACTCGTCGTCGTGAACAAAATAACCGTTTATCACTATTATAATTTTACAAATAAATAATGTGTAAGTGATTATTTTGCAGCTAGTAAAATTTACTTTAAGAATATACTATGTAAATTATTTTTACTTACGTCTCCAGTAAGAAATAGCTTAGGGTAAGGTAGCACAATAATTACACACACAAACTACAAAATCAAAATGACAAAGACCTAGTCAGTAGAATGTCTCTAGATCTTTGTCCTATGAATCACGTGTTTACGGAAGTGGCGCCAACCACTAGTACCAACTAAACAGTGAGAAATATCTGTAGGTCTGGAGATACAAGTGTGGTCCAACTTAGGCAACGGTCCAAATTAGGCAACTCTCCCCTATATATATATATATATATATATATATATATATATATATATATATATATATATATATATATATATATATATATATATATATATATATATATAATAAATGTTATTTGTGGTTTAGAGGTTTTATTTATTTAAAAATAAACATTACACCACAGTTGCTTCATACAGGTATCAATTATAATTCTTGTATTTGCATTTTTACTTAGTTTTTTATTAATTCACAAGAATACATTTTGCGATATATAAGTTTTATATATATATATATATATATATATATATATATATATATATATATATATAACTTATATATCGCAATATGTATTCTTGTGAATTATTAAAAAACTAAGTAAAAATACAAATTCAAGAATTATAATTGAATTTACAATTCAAACAGTTATTTATACTGTATATATATATATATATATATATATATATATATATATATATCCCCTTAATATCTAGTTGATGAAACACACATTTGTTTAAGATCCCGGAATATAATTAATTTATATTAATACTATCACAAATATATTGATGCAATACGTATTATATAGTACAAAACGTCGGCGATATGTCTCGCTCGGTTCCTTCCGCATTTTATATTTAATTTATTTTTTGTATATTAAAGTTATAAATTTAACAAATTCTTTTTTGTTCAATGTAAATTTATTCAAAATAAACTAAAAACAAATGGTGGTATTTGTTTATTTTGAAGCTAATAAGCTTTTTCCATCTATAATTCTTAGACCTCCCAGGACTACTTACTTGTTTAGCAAATGTATTTTCAATCAGCAATAATGAGATACATCAGTTTGTAGTAACACATTTAAAAAAGGTCATTATATCGGTCATTATATATATAATAATTTGTCTCCCAAGTAATGTAAGAGATAAAAAATATGTATATAATATATATATATATATATATATATATATATATATATATATATATATATTATAAAAATACATAATAATTTGTCTGCTAAATAATTTAAGAGATAAAAAAAAGTAAAAGGTTGTGAGTGAGTCTCTTCAAGTGCTTATTCTGCGCTAATTTAAACTTCGCTTTCAAGGTTGGTTGGACTCAATATGTACTGGAGATGTTGACATGTATATAATATATATAAATAAATATATATTATAAATATACATAATAATTTGTGTCCTAAATAATTTAAGAGATAAAAAAAAGTAAAAGGTTGATAATTTAAGAGATAAAAAAAAAGTAAAAGGTTGAGTAAAAAAAAAGTAAATGGTTGATAATTTAGGAGATAAAAAAAAAGTAAAAGTTTGGATTAAAAAAAAAAGTAAAAGGTTGGGTGTGAGTCTCTCCAAGTGCTTATTCTGCGCTAATCTACACTGCCCACTCCGTCGCGGTTATGCTTTTGGGAGTGAACACAGTATAAATCAGCACAGACACGAGGAAATCCACAAACCCGGCCTCCAAAGTAGCTTGGATTACAGGAATACGCCACGATTCCCAGCCAATATCATATGATAAAAATAGCTTACTTATGTGTCACTTCTATCCATCTCTGTAATAGTTCCATATTTCACTGCTAGATGTCGCACTAATCCTAGAGCAGTCTTTTGAGTAAATTAAGAGTAGACTTACTTGGGTGCAGAAACGCTATGCGCAACCTTCAACTGAGTTCCTATCAACTAAGGCAGTAGGAACTCGTGGCCTAGTGGTTAAGGTACAGGCATACGAATCGGAAATTCCGGGTTCAAATCCTGAACGTCTATTTTAACTTTTTTCTTGAAACATTCTAGTTTTAATGAATCGTATTTGTTGTGATAGGTTAGGTTAGGTTAAGGTACAGGCATACGAATCGGAAGTTCCGGGTTCAAATTTTGAACTTCCATTTTAATTTTTTTCTTGAAACATTCTAGTTTTAATGAATCGTATTTGTTGTGATAGGTTAGGTTAGGTTAGGTTAGATTATAAAAAATTTATAAATGTCTTTTGAATAAAAATGGCAAAGTTAAATTTAATTTTTACATAGTGAGTTTTCTTCCTTTTATACCTACATTAAAATTTACGTACGAAGTATCCAGTCAGGATAGATTTGGTAATAATTTTATTCAACATTAATATCTACCTTTATTCAAGTATACCTACGAAGTATACTACTTCCCCCTCAGCTGCAGTTAAGCCTCCATCTGTGACGTCACGCGCATACGCGTTGATGGCGTTATTGCACCGGAGAAGATCTAGTGTAAATTAAGTACTAACATAACAAAGAAGATATGGAGGTATATTAACCCTTCCTTATACTCGGACGTTTTCCGTAGTTTAGTGCAAGTGATAATGCCTTTAAAGTAATTCTTTCGGAGTAAATTCTTTTTTTGAGATAATTACACAATCGGATCATCAACCCAAAATAAAACAGGGGAAAATTTAATGAACTATTTTTTTTTATAAATCATAAAAATATGCTGATTATAAATATAGGAGTTTTAATGTTCAACAAATAATTTTCATTAATTTAATAATAATTAATTAATATTATTAAATAATTATATTAATTAGTAATTTATTTTAAAGACACAATATCTTTATAAAGTTCCATGGATGTTTTAATAACATGTTAAAACAACAGTAATCAAAGTTGGACCCATCTTTAATAATAGCCATATTTCTCTTCAGTGAGCAAAAACAAATTTTGACAATGTTGATGAGTGGAAAACTTGATGATTTACATTTATTCATATGCACTGACTTAATAAATGAAAACAGTGTTTGCAATGAATAAAAGACATTAGGTTAGCTAATGTTGATAAGTAGTTAACAAATTTACTAAATAAAAAGTTCGGATAGTCATAAACTATTGTTTAAGTGATTAATAGAAAACATAATATAATATTAATTTTAAACTACTTAACTGAGTGAATACGTAATTGCTTACTTCCTGACTCGTTTCAAAACGATCGTTCATTTTAAGAAGCAAACCCTCTACTGGCGGCTTTTGGTGTTTTTAAAGTTAAGTAGTTTAAAATTAGTTTTACCAGTGAATTCAAGATGATTATTACATCAAGAAACTATAATAATTTAGGTTAGTCATCATTCTAATTAGTAATAATTACTTGAAATTTATAGATTATTTGTAAGATTGATGGTGACACATACAAAAATTATTACTTTTACACTTTTGCTATTACTTGAGACCAAACGTTTTGTTAGGCAAAAATTCTGGTCGCAAGTAATAGCAAAAGTGTAATAAGTAATTAACATCCAGCTCGTCATGAACAGCAACAAGATTTCGAAAAATTGTTAATTTAGTATTTTTGTGATTGTAATCAGTGGCACACCAAAGGAAGGATCTGGCACCCTTGGCCATCCTTATAAGAAAAAAAATATGCGTGTCGTCGATACTTTCATTGGAAAACGTATAGTGCCCATATGCCATACATAGATTTTACTTCCAAGGTTTACCAATAAATAAGTGTTGTTAAATACATTTTTTAGTTTTGTTTGTGTCTGAAGTATTAAGAGCATTAGTTATTTAGCGAATTAAAATGTTAATAATATTTAAATGCATCAATAATAAAAAGTTTTAGGAATATCCTTTAACAATACACAGTCGTTGAGTTTACGCCCTAAAGTAAAACAAAGTTAAAAGCATTAAAGTAAATATGAGTGAATATTACGAGTTGATGTCCTCGGTCTGTACATTAAAGAAATTCTGGATGCACTGCTGATTTTAATTATTGAATACTGATAATTACTTGACATCTTTTGCTTACTTGTCCAAAGATTAATCCTAATTATAGAATTTGTAGTTAATATGATTCAGATAATAATGAGCACAATCATTAATAACAGAATTACATGTAGACACATATAACATAAATATTGCCAACATGTTTAGCGTGTTTACCTACTGGTGTGATCAGACCTCTGTCAACTCGTTCATCAGCTGTTGTATGTAATTTGGAGGCAATGTATCCTACAACATGCACAGTAACAATAGTTTTTTTTTTTTTTTAATGTAACATATTAGCGGGATATCATGTAATTTTCCCAACTGCAAATAAGCGAAAATGCGAATAGCAATCGTCCATTGTATTTTCTTTGATCTGTAAATGTGACTCATCTTTCCGCACTACTATACCTATCTTTATTTTGAACTAGTTTAAATTTTCATTAATTTTTTAAAATTAACAGATATAGTACTTTAAGTTTTAATTTCATGTCTAAAATGTTTTCCATGGAGTCTCTTTGTAATGGGTAGATACGTCTTTTCGCCCCATGCGAGAATAGTCCTACTTCAGGTAAACGACATCGACCACACAATACCATAATTGTCATCTATTTCCAATAACATGGTTTTATTATGTACTTTCCTTAGACATACTTATTGCTGTCTGTTCTTCTTTCTCTTTCTTATTGCAAGGAAGTGCAATACTTCTTTATGCCCGTGGTAGAGCGTACATCTACCTAAACCACAGTTCGTTCCAAACATTACCCCCATATATCCTTCATCAAGAGCCCTTGTGCTTATCTATAGTCATGACCCTTTCCTATTTCTCGACTGATAATATGAGTTTATAAAAACTCCTAATCTTACAAATATGAACACCAACATACCCATACCCGAAACGCTCAACATCCTAGAAACTCAATTAACACAGAAAATATACCTAAAACCCAAGGTACCGAAATCATAAACATCCTCCAAACCATCAACAAACAAAACTATTTCACCCACAACTCAAACTTCTATTCACAACCAGATGGTCTACCCATGGAAAGTTCCCATCAGTAGTGTACTAAGCAAAGTTTTTCTTCAACACATAGAAAACACCAAGATACTCACAAACAATACACAGGCACAGAAAATCATTTACTGGCACAGATACGTCGATGATATCATAACACTATACAGAGGCAACTCTTGTCAATGTGGAAAACTCCTCACCTACACTAATAAAATTGACCAAAAACTCCACTTCACTTCAGAAATTGAAACAACCTATCCCTAAACTTCCTCGACCTAACCATAACAAAAAGTCACACACAAAAACACAGCTTCAAAATTACAGGAAACCCATAATGACAGACACACTTATCCACAAGACCTCAAACCACCCTATACAACACAAACACGCTGCTTTCAATCCATGCCCCGTAGACTTTAAGAAGTCCCAATGACCACAGAAATATAATCAAAGAACTAAACACAATTAAATATTTAGCATACACAAATGGATACAACACCACAATAATAGACAAGCTATGGTACAAAATACAAAAAAAACCCACTAAAATAACACTACAGACAGGGAAAACAAATACCTTACATTACCATACATAAACAAAACAACAAACAAAATAGCCTGCAAATTTCAAAAAATAGGATCAACATTTTACAATCACATAAAAGAAACAGGACACAAATACACAGACATTTACCATAACCTAGAAACCTACACATCAACAAAAAAGGACCACATCTCAACATACTAGAACAATGTGAAATTTACAGACACAATAAAACACAAAGCACAAAAACAACACACACAAAACACGAACAAACACAATAAAAATCACATATACTCTTTGATACTATTGAAGACCTACCTTTTACAACCGTCACCACTTGACCCGATATCTCCAAGTAGAAAACACTGATTAAGATTACCACATAGCCATCGAAAACGTTCTGTCTCAGTAAGTTTTAACAAATTTACCAAATTTAAAGTTCGGATAGTCATAAACCATTGTTTAAGTGATTAATTTAAATATCAATATTTTGATGAAAAATATAAACTATTACAAAAATAAAATGAAAATTAATTTATTTTCAATTTTAAAATTTTTTAAAGTGCTGTTGCAGTTTTGATTATAATCTAAAACTCATTTGCACATATTTATCCTTTCTGATTTAAACAAGGTTTTATTTTTGTTAACCTTTGCAACATATAGGCCTTGTTATATAATCATAATATGTAATTAAATCTGATATTGTTGATCTGTAAAATAAACTACTGGTTTATAATATTGTTCAACTTAAAGTGTTTTCTTCAAATTCTATGCAATTTTGTTTTGTAATTGTAATTTTGTCACAGATATTTAATTGTATGTTATATATTATAATATTTTTCAGGTAGTGCAGATTTTTGTCAACCAATCGATATTTCTTTCTTGTATACTACCACAAAATAACTGTTCTTACTTAATACTGCTCATGAGAGAATATGTATACAATTTTCACATTACTACAACCTTTGATGGTTATTTTATTTGTTTTTAAATTCTGGACCAGAAATAATACTCATTTTAGAAAAATTACAAATATTTAAGATACATCCATAAAAACTCTTATTTTAAAGTTCAGATCACATTTTAAAAATATTAATGTTTAGCTTTAAAATGTGTTTAGGCTTACTGTGTACTGTTACTAAGGGCAGGAAATAAAATCCAAACCTCCAGTATTCAAAAATATACATCCGAGTGCAGAAAAAATGTTTGGAAAATCTCGATTTGATAACGTTTAGCCTCACGTCATTAAAATACAAGAGTAAGGCATAGAAAATGATACTTACTCCAGTAACCCTAATAGTAGGGATAAGTTACTACCACCTCATTACTTCACAAATTAATCAAACTTATCTGTGACACAAATTGATGTTAAGCTAACTTACCTATAACCTTTCACTGTTGTTGTACTACATACTGTGACATCAGATGCTGATGTGTGAATTTTAAAAGAACACCTTAATCACAAAATGATTAGGGACAAATGTTATTATATCCATGTTGTTCAAAAGTTATTAGCTATCATTAGGTCTGGTTTAAAATTAAAATCTATGCCTGTCAATAAGAAAAAAGTGAAAAAAATAATAAATTAACTTCTGAACCCAAAAAAGGAAAATATTGTAAAGTTTCTCCAATTAAGAACCTCCAATTAAGCAAATAATGAAAAACACACCTTCATCCAATTCTTCATAATAATATTTTAAATTAGTTTCAGAAAATATTCTGATATTGAGGATGAAAACGATAAATTAGATGATTTGTTTAAAACTTCAAAAAAAATCAGATGTAATAAAACAACTATTGCAATACTAAGAAAATTTGAAAAGAAAACACACAAGTTCGGGCGAAGAAGGGTCACATTCTTCAGGAGACCAAGCGATAACTGTGTAAGCCGAATTCGTGTAAGTTGGGGTATAATTTTACATACAATCACATAGGAATCATGTTTAATTCTGACCAAAGACTAGATACAATTATAATTTAAAGCATGATTTAAAACCGCGTAATAGCATGATTTGGGAATCGCGTAAGACGGGGTAGTGTAAGTCGATGTATTACTGTAGTTGCGTATTATCTGTAGGGGAAAGGGCTGTAGAGCAAATGGATTTAGGTGATTATGGTTTTTTTTGAAAGAAATCTTGCTTTCAGAGAAAATTATATAAGTTTGTTTTAACCTCTTGAATTTTGTAGTCCATTACATTTGATGAAACTTAATTATTCACTTTTACATTAGTTTGACTATCCGAACTTTAAATTTTTTAAATTTGTAAAAACTTACTGAGACATGTAAAAATAACTTTTCAAAATATATTAAAGTTCAGATAGTCATAAACTAATGTAAAAGTGATAAATTCTTTAATTGCAAAATCTATAGTATTTATTCTATCTGTAAATAATTGTTCGACTTTCAATTACTGCTTCAACACATATACATTAACATAGGCACAATTAACTCATGAATGATTAAATTTACAAGATTTTATAATGTTATTCCAATAGATAAGTTGATTTTCAAAATATTTAGGTTAAGAAAGTTCATTTCTTGAACATTTTAAATGATAATGTTAAAGTGTTCTAATAATAATAAAATGAATTTCAGTTTTTCTGAAATATTTGCTGATTATAATATATGGTTACAGTGAGTCTAACATTCTGAAAACTACGAGGTAAGAGAAAATATGTTTTATTGCTGTGTGACAACAAGCTTATACATATGAGTGGAAGATATCAATTCCAGAAAAAAACAGTTCTATTGTTGTGTGTGTGTGTGTGTGTGTGTGTGTGTGTGTGTGTGTGTGTGTGTATGTGTGTGTTTGTGTGTGTATGTGTGTGTGTATTTGCAAATATAAAATTAAAAATCAAAACAAGGATTTTTTTCAATTTGAAAGTACTATTATTGCTATTTGGTAATAACTAACAATAACGCTAGGTAACAATAACAAAAATGTTGTTGTTTTTTGGCAATAACTAGTTGGCAAGTACTTGATGTTCACGCCACTATCCACCACCTTTGATTTTTACGTTTCAAAATATTACATCGTTTAGTCTTTGTGACAAAATAGTAAGAATTGAATCAACATTATGTTTTTAGTAAATTGAATAATAGTTTAAAGTAAAATATGATTAGGTATGTAAAATAATTTCAGAAATAGTATCAGTTATTATATAGATTAAATAATATGCATTCAATAATGGAAATAATAAAATAAAAACCAGTTCTATCATATAAATATTTAGTCAAATAATTTTTATTAAATAAATAGAATTTGACCTATAAGTGATGTGTAGTAGATGTAAAGTGAAAAATAACAGCAATAGTAAAATTCTATATCTTAGGAACAAATCATTGTAGAACTATCACTGCTAAGTAGTAAAATTGTACGAGGGTTTTTGTAAAGATATCGAATGCAGGATAAAATATTTCAAAATCCAAAATGAGTAATAATAAAGAGACATTTGATTATTTTGTAATTACTACAATAAATTTGAAATTTAGGTATCCATAACAATTAATATTATGTGTTTTATATTTATAATTTAATGCATTAATTTCTATTGTGTTTATATAGATGGTATATCTACATGTTTTGCCTATGACTTGTTGGAACTGAAATTATTAATTACAAGGAATTTCAAGTATAATATAAAGGTAGTTTATATTTATTTGGTTGTCAGATAAATTGAAAATGATATTCTTAATCCAATGATGAAATTTGGAAACCATAAATTGGAAATTTACAAATACTGTATCTGAATGAACGTTTATTACAAGTAATTTTTATTTTTGTAGAAATAAAACGTCCAATGTGCGAGACAAGCTTGCATTTGTATTATGTTTCTACTTGATATAAAATAAAACTTTATTTCTATTTTCATTAAAAAGGTTTTGGGTTATATAATGAAATCCTGTGTTCAAAATAATTTTTTTATTTTTTCAACTGGTGCTTTTTTATTAGGGTTTAAAAACCATACAACATTGTATCCTTCCACTGACTCTACCTTAAACAATATGATAAATTATAACACTCAAAGTACTCTCTTCTAAGGTCTACACACAACAGCTAGTATACACAGGCAAAAGTGCAAAGTACGATCAATTTATGTATGGAAGGGGTTATTACATTGCAATATTTTACTCAAAAATACAATCTAAACAGAAATTAAGCAATTTTAATTATACGACATTATTGTACAGTTATATTAAAATATACCTTGAAAGTACCTAGTTACCTAAGATTTGGTTATATAAAAAATTAGGTTTCCTAATGGTCAGTCAAAAATTGGTGAAGTCAAAAAGTTGATATCTATTTATACATAAAATGGCTTCACATAATATTAATAGTTATTTTAGCCACTTGCTACATTTGACATTAGGCGTAATTTATTATATATATATATATATATATATATATATATATATATATATATATATATATATATATAACCCTAAGCGACCTTGGTAAAGCTCCAGGTATAAGTAGCTTCTTTTTGCCATATTAGTAGTTGATATCTCGGTTATTTTTAGCCATATTAGTAGCTGATATCTCAGTTTCTTTTTGCCATATTAGTAGCTGATATCTCAGTTTCTTTTTGCCGATTATTTTTCAAGAAAAATATATTAAAAAAGCGTAACATTTAAATTTCCATTAACTGTTATTAATCCAACTCCACTAATCGTACTTTAAAGGTTAGTTATCGAATTTCATTACTCATTGCTAGTTCTGGGTAAAGTCGTATTATAGAGTATAGAATATATTAATCATCATCAAGATCAGCACTTGTTAAAATGTTATTAGAAAAGTGACAAAATCCTTAACGCTACTTGTATGCCACTAAGTAAAACATTATTCAATATTTCAAATATATCTTGAGCTGGAGTTGTTGCTCCTAATACATAGGGCAAAAAGTGAATTCTTAAAATAATTGACTATGAGAATCCAAAAATGCTTTGTGTGCATTGTGTGATTTCCAACCAAAATTTAGTTTCTAAAAACACATATTGCCTGTTCTAAATGAAGTAATTTTGTTATAAAATGTATTAATATTATTAATGCCGGCGGTGAAGAAATTTTGCTTTTATCGCTTATTGAGATGGTAATAGTTGTAATTTATAAAGCATCAATTTGCTGCTACATTGCTTAACATTCACTGAAACTGTAACTTAAACAAAACTTGTTTTTGTTTTCTAGATCAGCACAGCTGGTAAAATTAGTCAAAACTAAAAACAGATGTAACCCAAACCTGCAAGATTTTAAATGAAAAAGAAGTAAAATTTTTCAAAGTACAAATAGTTTTGGAGTTATTTTTGAAAACTGTTTTAAAACATGCATTTTTTCACAAAAATCAACATTTTCAACCAATAATAACTTACTTGACACTAAAACGTCATAAAATAGTGCTTACAATTTGTCCCTCTTTCGATTTCTTGGTTTAATTTTGATAAAATTCACCTCCAGCGTAAATGCGCAAGTCAGCACTGTGTCATTTTTCATCCTCCAGGCAACCTCTTATTACTCACCAATGTTCAATGTGAAACTCTTTGCAAGTTATTTCATGAAGAACAAAAGTAAGACCATGAGAGATTTATACTTCACCTTGACTGGGAAAGGAAACTTTAAGGAAGGTGTCTGACTTGAAAGGAAGGTGGCTTCTAATAGGAAACATTTGAAAAGACTTATGGAACCATTTGATAGTCTAAGTGATTTGTTACAAAATAAACGTTAAATGAAAAACTTGTTAACAGTCATTAGCCATTTCTGAGATATTTTTTTGATAACTTTGGAAAAACTAGATATATTAAATAAATACCTACAAGGAATAAGCCATTACAAAATCGAAGATATGCTGTTTCATTACTTTTCTATTTAATTTTGTCAGATAAATATTTACATATAATTTTGAAAAGTTCTGTTGTCTCCAAATATATAAAATTAGTAATATTGGTTATTGTCGATTATCTAAAATTATGATCAGCTAATTAACGCAAAAGATCATCCGACGTGAATGATGCAATAAGTGTTAGTTGATTTGCCTGTTATTTTAAATATGTAGTACCAAGACGAACTTGCAGAAATGACAAATGACAAGTCACTTAAAACGTTTTTCAGTTTTAATGGTATAATGAATAAGGTTTTTAAAAAAGCTTAAACCAAGTATCCAAACATAACTAAATGTACAAGACTACTACTTCTACCTTACTCAGCTTAATATTTCCTTGAATTAGTATTAGTAATGGTTTGTTGCTAAAAAATAAATCACATAGGTTATAGCTTCACAGAGGGTCTTAGACTAAAGTTACCTAAATCAGAACCTGAAAAAACCTCTTTTTTGCATCAAACGTTCTAACCTCTTAAATGCATCAATGAAGTTATTTATTAAAAGTAATTACTACGTAACTAAGTAGAAACCTTCCACTTACTTGCTGATGCGTTTCTAAACAATTCTTTAAATTAAGTTTAAAACTTTCACTCATGCAGTAATTACTTATAATTGATTCATTGAATTCAGTATGATTACAATAAATAACTCTAAAATGACTGCTTGACTCGCAAACCAGTCGTTTTATTTCTACAAAGTTTAAACCTAGCGAGAGTAATATAAAGACTTTTGATTTTTTATTCCTGCCAATTATTTAATTATTTTTTAAAAATAAAACTGATGTATCTTTTATGCTGATGTTTGTCTAAGAAAGCTCGGCTCAAACTCAGTTTCAGAGAGGTAACATTTTGTCTTTCTCAACTGCTCTCAGGGCATAAATAGAGTATTCGGCATCTGCATTTAATCTTAGACAAGGATTACCAGTAATCTGCTTGGTACATGGGCAATCAATCCCGTTTCCTTCATTCGCGGTAGGGATATTAACCGCATGAGCATGTGAGACGGAGGTAGCTCGCTAGAGGATGGCTGCCACGAGGGCGGGTTTTGGGGGCTCAGACCCGGGTAAAAAAAAAATTGAGTAAATTAAGTACTAACATAACAAAGAAGATATGGAGGTATATTAACCCTTCCTTATACTCGGACGTTTTCCGTAATCTAGTG
Organism: Prosapia bicincta; assembly: GCA_036971475.1. Classification (NCBI taxonomy): domain Eukaryota; kingdom Metazoa; phylum Arthropoda; class Insecta; order Hemiptera; family Cercopidae; genus Prosapia; species Prosapia bicincta. The sequence goes on from JBAIZL010000005.1 coordinate 212,318,695, forward strand.
CAAGTGATAATGCCTTTAAAGTAATTCTTTCGGAGTAAATTCTTTTTTTGAGATAATTACACAATCGGATCATCAACCCTAAATAAAACAGCGGAAAATTTAATGAATATTTTTTTTAAATCATAAAAATATGTTGTTTTACGTTTAAAAAATCATTTTTATAATTTAATATAATAAATAATTAATTAGTAATTTGTTTTAAAGACACAAAATCTTTATAAAGTTCCTTGTATGTTTTAAATAACATGTAAAAACAAAAGTAATCAAAGTTGGACTCATATTTAATAATAGCCATATTTCTCTCCAGTGAGCAAAAACAAATTTTGACAATGTTGATGAGTGGAAAACTTGATGATTTACATTTATTCATATGCACTGACTTAATAAATGAAAACAGTGTTTGCAATGAACAGACATTAGGTTAGCTAATGTTGCTAAGTAGAGAACATAATAATTTAGGTTTGGCATCATTGTAATTAGTAATAATTACTTGAAATTTATAGATTATTTGTAAGATTGATGGTGACACATAAAAAAAATAATTAATTTAGTTTTTGTGATTGTAATCAGTGGCGTACCAAAGGGGGATCAGGCCCCCCTTGGCCATTCCTATAAGAAAAGAAATTATGTGTGTCGTCCTTCATTGGAAAACGTATAGTGCCCATGTGCCATATATAGATTTAACTTCCAGATTTACCAATAAATAATGTTATCAAAAACATTTTTTAGTTTTATTTGTGTCTGAAGTATTAAGAGCATTAGTTATTTAGCAAATTAAATGTTAATAATATTTAAATGCGTCAATAATAAAAAGCTTTAGGAATATCCCTTAATAATACACAGTTGTTGTGTTCACGCCCTAGAGTAAAACAAAGTAGAAAGCATTAAAGTAATTTGGGGGAATATTACGAGTTGATGTCCTTGGTATGTACATTAAAGAAATTCTGGATGCACTGCTGATTGTAATTATTGAATACTGATAATTACTTGACATCTTTAGCTTACTTGTTCAAACATTAAGTTTAATTAGTTATAGAATTTGCATTTATTATTATATAGTTTATAATGAACACAATCATTAATAACAGAATTATATGTAAACACATATAACATAAATATAACCAACAGGTTTAGCATGTTTACCTACTGGTGTGATCAGACCTCTGTCAACTCGTTCATCAGCTGTTGTATGTAATTTGGAGGCAATGTAAAAAAAATTCTTTATACAAAAAGTGTTTGTAGTTTGTACTCAAAGGTATTGAACTAGTTTACATCCATAACAGAAAATCTTGTGAGGTTTTACAAGCAACGTTTTGTTAAAACATTTAGCGCAAAAGTAACAACTTAGGTTTACTCTGTTTTTTAGACCTGTTTTACATCACTTAAGTAACAACTTTTGTTTTACTCTGTGTTTTAGACTTGACTGTATCTGGTCTAAACCTAATTTACTGTCAAAAGTAACCTACCTCTTCGGTTATTCTAGCAAAAAATTTACATTTTATCATTTTGGTACAGTTGGCTTAATTTTGAGTAATGAAGTAAGTATATTAAATTAAGGTTAAAAATAAATTACTACTGTATAAATAAATACTACTGTTTGGAGAATAATTAGATTTCTTTGTGATGAATAACTACAGTGATGCACAAAATAAATAAGACGAGAACACATTATCCTACAACATGCACAGTAACAATAGTTTTTTTTTTTTTAATGTGACATATTAGCGGGATATCATGTAATTTTCCCAACCGCAAATAAGCGAAACTGCGAATAGCGATTGTCCATTGTATTTTCTTTGATCTGTAAATCTGACTCATCTTTCCGCACTACTATACCTATCTCTATTTTAAACTAGTTTAAATTTTCATTAATTTTTTAAAATTAACAGATATAGTACTTTAAGTTTTAATATCATGTCTAAAATGTTTTCCATGGAGTCTCTTTGTAATGGGTAGATACGTCTTTTCGCCCCATGCGAGAATAGTCCTACTTCACGTAAACGACATCGACCACACAATACCATAATTGTCATCTATTTCCAATAACAGGGTTTTATTATGTACTTTCCTTAGATATACTTATTGCTGTCTGTTCTTCTTTCTCTTTCTTATTGCAAGAAAGTGCAATACTTCTTTATGCCCGTGGTAGAGCGTACATCTACCTAAACCACAGTTCGTTCCAAACATTATCCCCATATATCCTTCATCAAGAGCCCTTGTGCTTATCTATAGTCATGACCCTTTCCTATTTCTCGACTGATTATATGAGTCTATAAACTGATTGTATGAGTCTATATACTGATTATACGAGTCTATAAAAACTCCTGATCTTTGGATTCAGACTGATAAAAGTCCTTTTAAAAGTCTTTAAATATAAATATTTTTATGAAAAATATAATCTATTACAAAAATGAAATGAAAATTAATTTCTTTTCAATTTTAAAGTTTTTTAAAGTGCTTTTGCAATTTTGATTATAGTCTAAAACTTGTGTGTTCACATGAATATCCTTTCGACTTTAAACAAGGGTTTATAATTGTTAAACTTTTCAATATATAGGCCTAATTAATATACTCACAATATGCAATTAAATCCCATATAGTTGATCTGTAAAATAAACTACTGGTTTATAATATTGTTAAACTTACAGTGTTTGCTTCAAATTCTATGCAATTTTGTTCTTTAATTGTAATTTATACAATGATTAATGATATAAAAATAATGATATATTAATGATATATTTCATTTTAAAGGTATTAACTTTCCTACCTCTTTGAGGCAGACATCTAAATTTGAAAAAAAATAATTTTAACATTAGTATTAACATCTATGGATTGAACAAAATAAACATTCACTATTTTAAAAATAATAGTTAGAAATTAGTTTATGACTACCCGAACTTTAAATGTTGTAAATTTGTAAAACAACGTACTGAGACAGAACGTTTTCGATCGCTATGTGGCGATCTTCACGATCTCAAAACACTGATGAAGATCGCCACATAGCGATCAAAAACATTCTGTCTCAGTAAGTTTTTACAAATTTACAAAATATAAATTTAGGATAGTCATAAAATAATGTTAAAGTGATTACTTAAGTTTCAGCAAACGTAATGGACTACAAAATTAACGAATTTATTATTGTATTTTTAAAACAAATACATTTATATATTCATTGTAATATAATAACATTTTTCAAACTAAATAAACATTCACTGTTTTTAAAAAAATATTTTTTTAAATAAACTAACTATACAATGAATATTATAGAATTAACTTTACAATATTTGTTATATGGACCTCATATTTGTTCATGTATTATATTTGAAAGAATTTTTACAATTAAATATACAAAACTTTTATAAAGCACCTGATACCTGTGTAATTATTACATTTAAAACATTACAAAAAATTGAATTACTTTTATTATAAAATTAAATGATGTATAATTAAATATGTAACAATTTACAGATAGGTGAAAAATTCTTATGTACAACCTTCCGAAACTCATTTGGTTGCCAGCTGTGAATTACAACTTTACACAGGATACAAAATGCATCCTCATTTTCACCTGTTTAATAAAACCCAGCATAAACCATACCATAAATATTTAAATATGATTTAGACCAAGTAACCAAAGTCCCTCATATACTTTACTATATCAGCAAGTACTAATTTACTAGCAAAATAATATTTAGACACATATTTTTAATCTAATATTTTCAACATTTGCCCTTCACACTGACAATACTTGTTATAACATAATCTTTCATTGGTGCTTGCAATAACATTAATGTCATCACAAACATGAAGTTTAATAAAAACAGGCTTTCAAGAACAATTCATTATTATCTCAGCATAACAATAATGATTTTCACACATGATTTACCATTAATTTCATTACAAGAATCCATTATAATTAATTTTTAAAACTGTACAAAATAAAAATAAAATAAAAACTGTTACCATATGTACAATAGAAAACCACTTTTTTAAAGCCTCATAATTTAAATTTGTGTCTTTCACACATTATAAGTTTATTTAAAGTAACTTGGTATTTTTCAAGTTCTCAAGTAAATGCTGAATCATATTTTTATGTTATTATAATTATATAAAATAAAATGGTTAGGTAAATATTTTACTAAACTATCTTGAACACAGTCTTTTTCGTAATATTCTTTAATTTCTTGAATTTTGTAGTCCATTATGTTCGGTGAAACTTATTGAATTGAATCACTTTTACATTAGTTTATGACTATCCGAACATTAATTTATTTTGTAAATTTTTAAAAACTTACTGAGACATGTTAAAATAGCTTTACAAAATAAATTAAAGTTCGGATAGTCATAAACTAATGTAAAAGTGATAAATTCTTTAGTTGCAAAATCTATAGAATTTTTTCTATATGTAACTAATTGTTCGACTTTCAATTACTGTTTCAACACATATACATTAATATAGGCACAATTAGCTCATGAATGATTAAATTTACAAGATTTTATTATGTTATTCCAATAAATAAGTTAATTTCTAAAATATTTAGATAAAGAAAGTTCATTTCTTGAACATTTTAAATTGTAACGTTAAAGTCTTATAATAATATTTAAATGAATTTCAGTTTTTCTGTCTTTTTTACATAAACCACTTTTACTACACCACTTAACAACCTCTACATACGTTATGAAGCCAATTATAAAGTGTTCTATATCAGTGTCCTCTAGGTCGTTCAACTCACTGTAGCTTTAAGTTTCTTATTTAACTGATGAGGTATCGCTTTACCACAAGCGCAAAGATTAGGATGTTCTTTCTATTGACATTTGAACTCTTTCTCGACTGACCACATGATGTTCCTATAAATGATCCTGTTGAAATAATATCCTAGATTGTAATATCAACGCATGCTGTAACAAAGAAAAGTTGTAACATGAATGTCAAGATACAAATAAGGAAAATACAAAGTAACTAGTCTGCATCATCAGACAATAAATTGATGGCCTTATTTACTTGGAAATAAACTAAATCAATCAGGTTAAAAAATTATTTCTTTAATAATAGATGCTAGATTGCTCCACTTTCACCTTAACATTTTAAATCACAACAGTTTCTTGATTAACAATTATATATATATATATATATATATATATATATATATATATATATATATATATATATATATATATATGAATAGCATAAAGGTCTTAAGATTCCTTTGCTAATGAATGTTGGACATCACCTTTGGTCTCATTTTGTAATCTTTTCATAAGAAAATATATATATTTGTTAATTTCTATTATGTACAAAACATAAATATATATACACAGAAAATTTTAAACGTATGATTTGCCAAATAAAAGTGCCATTTTATCCAAAGAAAGTATTTTTTTTATTTATTGGGAACTAGAGTATGAAGCTGTAGTACTTTTTATTAAAAATCTGTACCGATTTTTTAAAATTAATTTTCAACCACTTTTAATCAAAACAACTTTTCAACTTTTTCAAGAAATAAACTTTCTAATTGGAATATGTAATACTGTATGTGTAAGCTTTTACAATTTTTTATTTGCATTTTATTTTTATTCAGAAGCTTTTTTATCATATAATAATACAATTGCTTTTAAAAAAATCTTTTAATTTTTATATTTTTGTAAAATATACTTCAATTTTTTTATTTGATGAGTTGTCTCGAAAAACTATATACTATGTTATAATAACAAAAATTTGTTTTATTTATTTATGATTGCATACCACTAGATATAAAATCCTATTATTTATCGTATTACGTTTACTTTCTTCATATTCTATTATTACTGCCTTTCTAGCTTACAAATAAACTACAACTAAAATAAAACTTGTATTAGTGTTGAAAATAGCACAGATACGTTTTATATAAAAATGATATTAATCAGAAACGAATAATGCTGGCTTAGTGGCTTCGGTGATAGTAGCTCGGCTCTGATGTCATACGCAAAGCAGTCCAATTTACGTCTTCCTAATTGGTTCACCCTTGTACTATAACCCTGGGTCATGCGCATGCGGTTTGTATCCCTAACGCGAGTTAAGGAAACGGGATTGGTTGGCCATGAACCAAGCTCATAAGATCTTTCCATGGATAATCAGGAAATAGTGAAATAAAACAGTACAGTAAGTGTCGCGCTAAGAGCGGGATGAAAAAAACCTGGCAAGAAAGAAACCCTGCCAGGAAAAATCCCGCGACAGATCATGCAGGGACCCTGGGGGCTGGATCACCATATGCTAAGGAATAAGGAGAGGTATTACCTTGCAAATACCTTGTTAGGGAGTCTATGGCAGGAATAACATGCACATCTTCTTCTGCTGCCTACTCGAAACTGAAAAGGCATGCAATCAAATTAGTATTTCCTTTGGGGCTAACCTGCGGCCCTGGAGATGTGCCCTTGCGTCACCTGGAACATAACTGTGAAGCAGAATTTATTAGTGTGTAAATTTTATTTTGGTAGTATTGTGTGAGCTAGGCGGTCAGTAAGGACAGCGGCCGTCTGTGTGTGTCGTGGGTGGGGTCATATCTACCCAGTGAGGAAATGAGTGTGGATGTTGTATGTGCGTGGACTGTTTGTAGAACTTTGTTGCTAAGTGTCGGAGGTGTTGTTTGATGAAAGATACTTTCAAGTCAGTGTGAAACAGTGTTAATCTTGTACACCTAGGTGCCTTCGTGATCATTGTTTTGGAATAACTGTAGTTTGCGTGTGCGTGTGTTACCTGCATGGCCCCAGACGGATGATGCGTAAGTGAGTATTCTACGCAACATAGATACGTATATAGTAGTGGCCGCCCGTAGTGAAAGTGGACTTCTTCTGTTAAGCATAGGATATAGTTGTGGTAATCTAATTGTTGCTTTTTTTAACGTGTTGGTAATGTGAGCGTCCCAAGTCAGGCCTCTGTCGAGTATGACTCCCAGATATTTGACCTGATTCCCCCAGTGTATAGTTTTTTTTTTTTTTACCCGGGTCTGAGCCCCCAAAACCCGCCCAGCCCTCGTGGCAGCCAACCTCTAGCGAGCTACCTCCGTCTCACACGCGCATGCGGTTAGTATCCCTACCGCGAATGAAGGAAACAGGATTGATTGCCCATGTACCTAGCTCATAATCTCTTTCCATGGAGAATCAGGAGATAGTGAAATGAAACATTACGGTAAGTGTCGCGCTAAGAGCGGGATGAAAAAACCTGGCAAGAAAGAAACCCTGCCAGAAAAAATCCCGCGACAGATCATGCAGGAACCCTGGGGGATTGGATCACTTTATGCTAAGGAATAAGGAGAGGTATTACCTTGCAAATACCTTGTTAGTGAGTCTATGGCAGGAATGGCATGCACCTCTTCTTCTGCTGCCTACTCGAAACTGAAAAGGCATGCAATCAAATTATTACTTCCGTTGGGGCTAAGCTGCGGCCCTGGAGATGTGCCCCTGAGTGCATAGCCAGGAAAACTGTTGACTACTGCTATCTAGTATAGTGTAATGCAACTAATTTCAGTTCCTTATTACAAATTGTGTTAAAAAACAAACATAAATGATTATAACATATGGCTACAGTGGGTCTAACAACCTGAAAACTAAGAGGTAAGAGAAAATAAGTTTTATTGCTGTGTGACAACAAGCTTATACATATGACTGGATGATATCAATTCCAGAAAAAACCAAGTTCTTTTGTTGCAAATATAAAATTAAAAATCAAAAAACGTTTTTTTTCAAATTCAAAGTACTATTATTGCCATCTGGTAATAACTAACAATAACGCTAGGTAACAATAACAAAAATGTTGTTGTTTTTTGGCAATAACTAGTTGGCAAGTACTTGATGTTTATCCCAGTTTCCACCACCTTTGATTTTTACGTTTCAACATATTACAGCATTTAGTCTTTGTTTCAAAATAGTAAGAATTGAATCAACATTATGTTTTAGTAAATTGATTAATAATTTAAAGTAAAATATGATTAGGTATGTAAAATAATTTCAGAGATAGTATCAGTTACAATATAAACTAAATATTATGCTTTTAATAATGGAAATAATAAAATAAAAACCAGTTCTATTATATAAATATTTATTCAAATAATTTTTATTACATAAATAGAATTTGATCTATAAGTGATGTGTAGTAGATGTAAAGTGAAAAATAACAGCAATAGTAAAATTCTATATCTTAGGAACAAATCATTGTAGAACTATCACTGCTAAGTGGTAAAATTGTACGAGGGGTTTTGTAACGATATCGAATACAGGATTAAATATTTCAAAATCCAAAATGAGTAATAATAAAGAGACATTTTATTATTTTGTAATTACTACAATAAACTTGAAATTTAGGTATCCATAACAATAAATATTATGTGTTTTATAATTATAATTTATTGCATCAATTTCTATTGTGTTTATATAGATGGTATATCTACATGTTTTGCCTACTTAAACAAAATGGTCACTTGTTTTGATTTCTAGATCAGCACAGCTGATAAAACTTGTAATGTATTTATTTATTTCTCAAAACAAAAAACAGATGTAACCCACACCTGCAAGCTTATCTAACACCTTAAAAATTTCAGTGTGAGGTAATTTCACTAAGGGAAGTAAATTTTATGTGAAATCTTTGACCCTGTATAACTCGACAATGAAGTATTTCCTGACCCATGTTTGAACTTTTTTCATTATTTTGTGAGAGGAATAAGCTTGTGCAGTATGGCAGATTCCTCCTGAAAAACCCGTATAAACATTAACAGTTTATTAATCATAATGATTTATTTTAAAGGGGTTTGTTGTAATCGCTGATTACAATTCGCTGGTTTTCTTCAATTCGCTGATTAAACTATAAGTAATTATCGCCCTCTTGTCGCAACATATTTTTAAGTTTCTTGATGTAATCATCTTCAATTCACTGATTAAACTAAATTTAAACTACTTAACTAAGTGAATACGTGATTGCTTACTTGCTGAAGGGTTAGCTTTTAGAGGGTTAGATTCGTAAAAGGAACGATCGTTTCGAAACGCGTCAGCAAGTAAGCAATTACGTATTCACTTAGTTAAGTAGTTTAAATTTATATTTTTAAGCATTTGACAAATTATATTAGCGATTACAAACTTTCTCTAAAAAACTTTAAAATTGGATACAAACTATCATATTGAAGTTAATACTTCATAAAAGTGTCAAAATATCATAAAACTATTTATCCATTAATTTCACTTTGACTTGTACTTTTTGAATTTTCATAATACAAGTCAAAATTACCAAGCAACATCGTGTCCTATTTACTATGGATGGATTCCAGGATTGGATTTTAAGTACAAGAGTTATAATTTAATATATTTGCACATGAAAACATTTCTACAAAATTCTCAAGATGCAGAGAAACCTCAATTCTGGCATTATGAGTGTTGAAAAACATATGGTTCATAGATATATACGTATCTAGAGTTTAACTGAGCCGAGTGTAAAACACTAATGTTCCGATTGGTTGATTTTCTTGTATTACATATTTTCTAAGCAAGACTCCCTGTAGCTGTGTCTGCCCTATGACAATCGACAAGGCCAATCTGCAATGTTAAACAGAATGGTTGTTTTTGCCTTTTCCACATTACTCAATATGTGTGATCGTGTTGTGAAACGGTGAATTTTTATTAAAGCATAGTTTGAAAAGTAAATGTTTCCTTCATATTTATATTAAGTAATGATTTGAAAATTTAATATTGGCTGATTCGGACGATTATGCAGCGGCAGCTGTTGCAATTATCATTTCGGTTGCTTGGAGTCAGCAACGACATTTTCGTCGTCCCTCCAAGAATGCAGAAAAAAAGGTAGACAAAATTTCAACTCTCTGTTACTAGACATAGCCACCTCATCTACTTGGTTAAATTCATATTATTAAATACTGTATTATTAATGTTTCTTGAATTTTCAAGTTGTAAAATATACTAAGAATGGTTTATGCTACCGTTATCACAGTATTTGTTCGTTAATTAGTTTTTACAATATTTTATGTTTAAATATTTCTAAATTATGTACAATATCCATTTCTATTCCTTTTTGATACTGTAGTCCATGATTTACCAATATGTATTGGCCGCGAGAATAGGTCTCTATATATTCGACTGTCACGTGCCTAAAATATTCTTTATACAAGTGGTTTATCTTCTTTTTTCTTTATCCTATATAACATTCTCTATAACACTTAGATTTTATACTGTAAATGTTGCTTATATAAAAACTGTTTAAATCACTACTTGAATTCGTTAATAACAGGGAAGAAAGCGTTGAGGAGGTGAACAATTGGAAGGATATGAAATCAAAATGTTTGATCAGAATTATAAAAACTAATGAATATATCACGCTTAGGTAGTTGAATAATTTATTTACTGTCCTTTACTTTAAGCTCTATATTTGCCCTTCTGAATTACATTTATGCTCAATATGTTTAAATATGGATTATATTATACTTATGCTAAACATGAAACCTCTAGCCTCAATCACTTACTAAAAAGTCAAGCATTTCCAAAATTTGTTGTATACTTGATAAGTTGCTTAATTAAAAATAAATTTAATCTAACGCTGCCTTGGCTGCTTGGCGGAGCTGTCTTTGTTGAGCCCCTGTTGTGTGCCGTTTCTGAAAAAACTCATTTACAGCAGTTTTATTATTTTGTATGACTTTATGGTAGTTTTATCGATTATGGTTTGGCTAGTTGCTTTATAGGCATCAGTGAGGTCATTTACATTTAAATTTTGTACGTGGTTGCTTGGTGATTTGAGCGTTGTGTATTGTGCTTTGCTGTTGATTGGCCTGATATGTTTAGGCTTGGATTTTGGTGAGGTGTGGATTTAATCTAACGCTGAAGGAACGGCGCGAGTCTTATCTCCGATTGTATATACTGCACAGGTGCGAGTGAATTGTTTTGTCGTGCGGGTCTGTCTCCATGCAGCGCCTTCAGGATTTCCTAGCATTTATACCTTATGCACCAATAATTTCTTCTATGTTGAGGCAAATATTACTTAAGCAGCAAGAGCAGAAACCCTAAACGAGCAGAATAATGCATTGAAGTCGACGGAGACACTTTTTAAAATTTACTGTAATTTGGTTGAATAGGTTTAGAATAATGTTTTCCTGTTAATTTTACTTTGTGCTGTTATAAATAAAAATTCGCTTAACCAAACATATATTCGCTTTCTGTATTCTTTATTTACACAGTTTTGTTCAGAATAAAATTTTGTACAAATATTATAAGTTTGATCGGTTTCTTGGTGAAATAACAAAGTTTCCATTATAAATTAGCTAATAAGAGACCATTTTATATTAATTGTAAATATTAAATTAATTTTAAATAACTGATTACAGCGCAGCCTGTAATATTTGTGTGCTTATGTGTGTACATGCTTATTTTAAGTACACATTAATCCACCTCGATCGTGGTTGCCATTTTGACGGCACCGACAGTTGTTCGACAGTCAGTGAGAGTTTGGTTTTTGTAATAAAAATGTCATTGGAAATTCTTAAATACTCCATTTAATTTTTACATGAAATCATATTCATGTAATTATAATTAATCTTGTCTATGGTTTATAACGCTGAGCAGATTAGATTTTATTTCTATTCTTATAACGCTTCTCGCCTTGCTATTTAATAGCAAAGCATTTCCAAAATTTACAAATATTGCATGATACAGTCCAATTAAAAATAAATTTAATCCTGACATTCTAATAGCCGTACACTACTATATCGAGAATCGTTCCACCTAATCAGTGAGAGGTTGGTTGTGATACTTAAAATTTCATAGAAATTTTCTAAAATCTTGAATTAATTTGAATATGTTACTAAAAGGTTTATTTTCAGAAATATTTTACACTATAAATTTGCTAATAAAAGACCATATTATATGAGATTAATTCAAAATATTGAATTAATTCTAAATAACTGATTACAGCGCAACCTGTAATATTTGTTCGCAATTACGTGTTTCTTTTAGTTACACATTAATCCGCCGGGATCGTGCAGTGCCACGTAAATGGAAAATATACATATCTTCCGTGTTTTATTAATTTCTTCATTATTCTGGCATTACCTGCAATTAAATCGTTCTCACATACGTGTTAATTTTCAGTTTAGAATTCGTAACAGTTGTTAAATAAATAAATATTTATCATACTTATCATTGCTTTTACTAAATTAAAAGTATAGGTTTTGAATTAGGCTACAATTTGGAATTATCTTAGCTTAAATTGATCGATAACGTAAGATTTGATACATCCTATACAATGTTTTAGGCGTTGTTGTGTTCATCAGTTAACCTGTAGGGTATTACTTTATTTATTAATTAGTTAAAATGTTATTATTGCATAATTTTTATAAATTAATAAATGTCTATGAATTTATATTTCGATAAATCTTACTACAGTTATTTCAGTTTAATGATAATTTTTTAAATATATTTATTTATTCCGACCTTCTTACTCGCGTCAGCATCTTTATAAAAACACTTTACAAATCTAAAATAAATTCCTTCAGTAAAACTTCTGTTCAGTCAAAAGACCCAATTACCAATATATACAAAACAACAAACACCTTAAGACAACACAACCCTTTCATAACACACAAATATAATCCATCCAGTATTTACAAAATAACATGTAAAGAGTGACCCAGCTAATATATCGGCCAAACCGATAGGCCATTCTACACTCGGAGAAGCGACTAGCGCTAGCTAAAATTTAGAAGAAAGCGAGGTTCGAGAAAGTTCCGAAATAATCAAATAGAAAGGTTCTGTAATATGAAGTGGCGGTCAAATGCGTCTTACTTGAATCTCTAAGCACGCAATTACGAAAGTTTGAAAGCAATAGTTCCGTACAAACACATTTAATAACATAGGATAATTCGCACTGAGTTTAAATAAGTAATTAAGCTTAGGCAGCACTTACCCTCGTGAAGAAAGAAGGGGTAAAAGGGAAGCGTACGTAGATTCTCGTAGTGGTAGAAATCCTGGGTACCCAGTTCGTAGACTGCAGATCCAGGCGAAGTGTAAACTAAAACTTAAATGGGTAAATAAATTGGCTGCATTTAAATTGCATGAAGTCATATACATAAACTATGGCGCGTAACGGAACAAAGAGTCTTACGAACGGGCGACCGTAACTTAAAGTCAATAATAGGAAATAACGCATATAAAACCGCGTTTACACGAACACACACTTTAACACGAATAGTTCTTGAAACTTGTACGAGGTTTACGGTCAAAACCGGCACTTTACTCACGTGCTGAAACTTTGCGAACAAGCTCTTCATTAAGGCTTGTAACAGCACGAAGGCTCCAAGACGACAGACTAGAGTAGCCACGGAAATACTAGATAAGGGAGGGAGGTCAGAGATGCCACCAGGAAAATCAATACTTGGTCAATATCGATTAGTGGGTCAGAAATCACGTGACCATTACTGTCCAGGCACAGCCGAGCGATTTAATAAATAGATCAAAGTAGCACGTTCAAACTTCGAGCGCTGACTCGAACATACCGCCCACCAAAACGAATGTTTTTAATCCGCCAGGTGGGTAGTGGACGAAGAACCATTAAAGCACCGGAAACCGAGGGTGCCGAAGAAAATGGCCGGGGAAAACGAAAAAAACACAAGAGAAACAAAAGGGGCAAGAGTGCCGAAGAAAACCAAAGGTGAAAACTCAATGCTGCAGCGGAAAGCCAACAAGCATGTGGACAGGTCGCTTCAGCTGGCCGTGCGAGGTTTTGACAGTAGCTTGGTCGTGACTTGGGATACTTGGTCGTGTCCAGGATGTAGACGTATGATCCGACCCATAGGCCAATGAAGGGGGCTCGGATGCTCTCCAGTGATAAAGACGAGTTGATCCTCCTGAAGCGGTGAGGAGTTCTTGTGCCACTTGCGGCGTTGAATCTGCGAATGCAGGTACTGAGTAGACCAAGTCTTCCAGAAACGGTTGGTCATTTGCTGAATCATGGACCAACGAGATTTAAGAGGCGGTTCGGGGTAACATCTCTCCGGAAGTGCAAGGAGCGGACGTCCAATAAGAAAATGTCCGGGAGTGAGGAAAGACGATCCTTCGCGGGGGTCAGGCGAAACCTCGAAAATAGGGCGACTGTTAAGAATAGCCTCTATCCGGGTAAACAACGTGGACAATTCCCCAGGGTTTAATACCGTATTACCAATCGTGCGGTGCAGAAGTCCTTTAGCGGATTTGACGGCAGCCTACCAAAGTCCGCCGAAATGTGGTGCGGCTGGAGGGTTGAAGTGCCATTCAATGCGTTGGTCGGCGAGTTTGCGCTTGATAAGCGATTTGGAGTGGTCAAGCAGTTGATAGACCTCGCTCAGGCGTTTCGCGGCTCCAATAAAATTCGTGCCGTTGTCAGAATAGATATCAAAGGGTAGCCCTCGTCTTGACGTGAAACGGTGTAAAGCTGCGAGAAAAGCATCAGTGGATAGGTCGGATACCATCTCCAAGTGCACAGCCTTAGTAGTCATGCAGACAAATAGACAAAGATAAGATTTTAAAAGCTTCGAGGTACGCAAATGATTTGCCTTTGTGTCAAAGGGTCCAGCGAAATCAATTCCCACCCTGCAGAAAGGCGGCGATCGAGTGACTCTAGATGATGGTAAAGCAGCCATCATAGGTGGACGAGGCTTAGATTGCAAACGGAAACACCGCATGCACGCATGAATGCGTTGTCGGAGTAAGGAGCGTAACGCAATAATCCAAAATTCGCCGTTAATCAGCGCTTGAGTAGTGCGCGGTCCGGCATGTAAGGCTAACTTGTGGTAATGATCGCAGATCAAGTTGACGTACTGATGATGTTTAGGAAGCAGAATGGGGTGCTTAGATTCATACGACATGTCAGAATGATTAAGTCTTCCGCCCACCCTGAGTAAACCCTGGGCGTCGACAAATGGCGTTAGGCTGCGGAGTGGATCGATGATTTGAGCGCCACGATGGAGCCGTTGCAATGTTGCGCTGAAGGCCAGCTCTTGTATGAGCTTGACGCAGAGATCTCTGGCGTTTCTCAACTCCTGCACCGAAGGCGTAGTAAATGAAGTTTTACTCAAGGCGACTTTGGCCTTGTAGCGGGTGTTATGACCGTATTTAGTAGTCTGGCTTTTAAGACGGAAATTGTTCACGAACCGCAGGACGTAAGCGAAAATATGGTGAAGAGTAGTTAAGTTCGAATGTCGTTCTATAGTTGTCAATAGTCGATTAGGCTCTTGAACGCCGTACATAGAAGTCTAGGTTCAGATTTATGTTCGGTCTGGTCCGGGTTAAGGCCGGTCGGCTTAGACAAATGCCATGCAGTAGGACATTGTAGCGCCCATGGTGGGCCGTGCCACCACAGCGGATGTTCAGCAAGCTGATTAGGCAGACACAAACGGGAAGCAACGTCCGCGGGGTTATCAGCAGTCGATACATGGAACCAACGTTCCATGGAGGTATTTGAAACGATTTCAGTAACGCGGTTGGCAGCAAAAGTCTTCAATAAATAAGGCGAAGTGTTGATGCAATACAACACAATTTCAGAATGGGTGAAGAAAAGCGTCTCGGCGTCAGACACAAAATCCAAAACGGGCTGAACGGACTTATTGAGTTTGGCCAGCAAGACTGCGCCACAAAGCTCCATGCGAGGTATGGTGATCGGTTTAACTGGAGCTACCCTGCTCTTAGCCTTCAGAATGCTAACGGTAACGATTCCATTCCATTCGGTTCTCAAATATATAGCTGCTGCTTACCCAGCTTCGGAACCATCGCTTAACCCTAATAGGTGATGCTTGGCAGCTCGTGGGCCGACGTGTCGAGGTATTTGGATAGAAGACAAACTGGCGAATTGGACAATGAAGCTGTCCCATTGATTTAGAAGTGGGGCTGGCAAAGTTTGATCCCAAGATAACTTTTCGAGCCACAAACGTTTAAGAAAGAATTTGATCCAGAAAGTAATAGGCGTTAAGAAACCAAGCGGGTAGAAAGTCCGAGCGACATAAGATAGTATGGTGCGTTTCGTCGGCACCGAAACGAAATGCTGACTCTGGTAGGAAAACGAGTCCGAGGTAGGATTCCATTGCAGTCCCAGTATTTTGATGGCGGTAGAATCGTCCTGGAACAGTAGCGGGTTCCTCTCCAGATGAGCGGAAGGTAGCGTTGACAATAGTGCAGGATCACTTGATGACCATTTCCTGAGTTCCAGGCCGGCGAGTGCGAAAATGTTAATGAGCTGCTGTATCAATTCCTTGGCATCTTCGGGCGTATCGGCGCCAGTGACCACATCATCAACATAAGTCTGCTAAAGTATTGCTTGCGACGCGGCAGGGTATCGGCTATCTTCGTCCTTTACGAGTTGTTCAAGCGTCCGCAACGCTAAGTACGCAGACGGGGTTAGTCCGTACGTGACAGTAGCTAACTCGTATTCCACCAGCGGAGATTGAGGCGTCGGTCGGTATAGTATGTGCTGGTGACAGCGATCAGCTGGGTGCACGGCAATTTGTCGGTACATCATTTTAAGATCAGGACAAACGGCGTGAACATACAGGCGAAACGAAATGATGACGTTAGACAGGTCCTTCTGAAGTTTACGACCGGAAAGCAATTGCTGATTTAAAGAATTCGCACTACAATCAGGCGAGGATGCGTTGAATACTATTCGTAACTTAGTAGTAGAACTGGTGGTCTTAAAACACAATGTTGTGGGATCAAATAGTTAGAAGTATTAAGTGCGGGGTACATATGACCCACAGTCATATATTCTGTCATGAATTGATGATATTGTCGAGCGACCTCCGGCTGACGACTTAAACGTCGTTCTAAAGCATGATAACTAGCGAGGACAACGTTGCGGCTTGACTTAAGTGTTACAGCGTCAGGTCTGAAGGGGAGGGCGACAACATATCTCCCGACTTCATCGCGTTTAGTAGTTGTAGTAAACAGGCATTCACAAAACTGTTCGTCAGGGCTCAAAGATTTAGACTCAGTTACTTCTTCGACTACCCAAAACCGTCGAATGTTGTCATCAATAGACTTTAACGAGGTAATGAAGACTCTCGGTTAATGGGGCATACTATACGGTATGGATCCCATAATGACCCAACCTAATCGAGTGTTAAGCGCCGAGGGCTGGCCATGAATGATAGTGCAAGGCCCATTAGTGAGTATTTGGGTGAAAACATCTGCCCCCAGTACAATGTCAACACCGGCAGGCGAGTCGAAATGAGGGTCAGCTAAAGGTAGATGCTGGTATTGAGCACTTATTTGAGAGGCTAACCTAGTAGCCGGCAGCGGGTCAGTAATGTGGTTAATCACGGCGGCTTCAGTTGTTAGCATGACACCAGGGTCATGCCTCGAGAATAAAATCAACGTAACGTACTCGTGGATACGTGTGGTCTTGGCGACGACACCCATCAAAGACATATTTGATCTCCGAGTAGGTAGGCTCAACAGGACGCTTGCTTTCTTAGTAATGGCAGATATCTGACTGCCGGGGTCAATAATAGCTCTAAAGGAACGAGGTTGACCGTAATGGTCTTGGATGACGATTTGTGCGGTGCCCAACAGGGCGAGAGATTCCTGAATATTACATGACAGCGAATGAGGTTGAGCTTGAGTATCGGTTGCGCGTCTAGTTGTTGGCCTCGGGTGTCGCGGTGTGACTAGTCACTGTTGTGACGGCGGGTTGTCATGTAACAAAGTATGGTGTGCCTCGTTGCACTGCTTGCAGCGTTGGCTGGACTTACATTTAGCTTGGAATTGAGATCCAAGACAATTGAAGCACCGTTGTAATTTCATGATGGCATCCTTGCGTTCAACAGAAGTCAGTTCGAGAAAAGATTGACAATTAATGATGGAATGTCCTTCTCCGCAATAATAACACATGCCTGCGTGTGTCGTAGAAACATAGGCTTGATTCATGTGAAGCGGTGGTAATCGGTGACGGAATACTGACATCCTAGGAGGGTTCATAACAGAAGGTATATTTACGAGGCGCGGCCCGTTGAATGGCCGTATAGGGCCTGACGCAGCACGTCTAGGCTCGTATACATATTTCGTAGCCTTAGGTGTAATAGAATTGTCGGGCGAAACCGAAGGCTGGACAATTGGACTATGCTCCGTGTTAAGGTTAGGTTCCATTCGGTCAAATTTTAAATCACGGGCCCCTTGCGAATCAGACTCATTCACTGACGACACCAGTATGCGGGGTTGTTGAGCAGCTCTCGCGTTAGTAGAAGCTGCGTCAGGCGGTTGATTCAACAACTCTAGAGCCCTGGCCTGTTCAGTTATAAAATCATTCAACAGTTTGTACGTAGGCATACGATTTGTGCCTAGCCTCGTTTCAAAACTTAATCTAGTCTGGGGGTCCAAGTTATTAATGGACATCTGAAAAAGAAGGAAATCAGCCAAATCATCTAGCTGGATAACCTTCAACGCACACACAGTGTTTGAATGCGCGGTCAAGAAGCGGTTTAGTTCAGTTTGCGAAGCATTCTTAATTTGTTTAAAGTCTTGAATAATTTTGAAATAGTGGTCAGCCAAACGGCGTGGGTTAGCGTACCGGTTGCGCAGAGCTCGATATGCAATGCTGTAATTTTGGTCAGATATTATCAAGCCTGTGACAATTGCTAAAGCGTCGCCTTTAAGTACAGATTTTAGATATTGAAATTTCTGTATATTACTAAGACTATCGTTGCAATGGACCATTGAATCGTACATGGTTATGAAATCCGTCCCATCATTGTTGTTTCCTGAAAAACTAGGCAACGCAAGACTAGGGAGGTTAGGCGAACCTACAGCTGATTTGACGGGTGAGGTTGATGTCACCTCTGTCTTGATAAGGTTAGGATATTTCGCTAACATGGGCAAATACGCGTCCTGAAATTGTCTTTTGATACTAAACGCACTTTCAGCTAAACTTGCCACCTGAGTGGCGAACGTTTGCTCTAATATTTCATACGTATCGACGAAATTGGCCTGAATGCGTCTTATTTCGCGAGCGATGCCTTCCGGCATCTCTTTATCGTCAAGAAGGGTTTTTACTTGCTCTAAATCATTCAGTATATTTTTCAATTTAGCGAGATAGTATTCTGTATTGATCGCTATCATAAATAATTTAACAAAATTCTAAAATAAAAACACAACACAAATTAATTTTCACAAATTTTAAATAGCGGTAGAGTGGACTGTATAGTTTGATGAAACGCAAAATGCTTCCTTATTCGTATTTACGAGACTGTATCTTATCTGCTGATTGACAAGTAAACACTTCCTCATAACACAAAGCAATACCAAATCAAGTTACGTATGCCTATGACGTCACGCCGGCGTTATTTCCTGTGACTAACTTCCCGCGAGTGTGACTCGCACAAAGGAATATCAAAATCGGAAATCAGAGTTGCGCAACACTTGGTAACATTTGCCTTTACTAAGCAAATCCAATAAACGATATAAAGCTGTAATAAATTCAAATCCGGAACGTGGGGACCAATGAAGCGACTAGCGCTAGCTAAAATTTAGAAGAAAGCGAGGTTCGAGAAAGTTCTGAAATAATCAAATAGAAAGGTTCTGTAATATGAAGTGGCGGCCAAATGAGTCTTACTTTAATCTCTAAGCACGCAATTACGAAAGTTTGAAAGCAATAGCTCCGTACAAACACATTTAATAACATAGGATAATTCGCACTGAGTTTAAACACATAAATAAATAATAAGTAATTAAGCTTTGGCAGCACTTACCCTCGTGAAGAAAGAAGGGGTAAAAGGGAAGCGTACGTAGATTCTCGTAGTGGTAGAAATCCTGGGTACCCAGTTCGTAGACTGCAGATCCAGGCGAAGTGTAAACTAAAACTTAAATGGGTAAATAAATTGGCTGCATTTAAATTGCATGAAGTCATATACATAAACTATGGCGCGTAACGGAACAAAGAGTCTTACGAACGGGCGACCGTAACTTAAAGTCAATAATAGGAAATAACGCATATAAAACCGCGTTTACACGAACACACACTTTAACACGAATAGTTCTTGAAACTTGTACGAGGTTTACGGTCAAAACCGGCACTTTACTCACGTGCTGAAACTTTGCGAACAAGCTCTTCATTAAGGCTTGTAACAGCACGAAGGCTCCAAGACGACAGACTAGAGTAGCCACGGAAATACTAGATAAGGGAGGGAGGTCAGAGATGCCACCAGGAAAATCAATACTTGGTCAATATCGGTTAGTGGGTCAGAAATCACGTGAACATTACTGTCCAGGCACAGCTGAGCGATTTAATAAATAGATCAAAGTAGCACGTTCAAACTTCGAACCCTGAATCGAACACTCGGCGTCGACGAACATAAATACACAATGAAAGAATCAACCTTAACCCCAAGTACAGCTATGCAACATTTTTTAAAAATTACCCTAGACTAGAGATGGGCGCACTGTTCAATTGATGCGCTTCATTTGAAACCTCAGTGAACCACGGTTCTTTTAAAAAGAATTGCCTTTCACCGGTTCTCTTCTGAAGCGCTTCAGTAAGACTCAGTGAACCCCGGTTCTATGAGAAAGAATTGTCTTTCACTGGTCTAATTGAAGCGCTTCAGTAAGAACCAAAGAAAGGAGTGAACCTATGGTTCAGTCAGTCAGAGAGTCATTCTTCTCTTCTGGTTCGTCATGCTAATATGTAACATTCAAACCGAATCCGTACAGTTTCAATTCGGCAAATATTTTACTGTAGTTTATTATTTCGAAAAATGAGAAATTATTTCCAACCTATTTTCAATCAACTCATTAAAGTGTTACTATTTGGAAGTAACTTTAACAAAAGAACTAACAAATAATAATTTTTTTCTAAAAGAAATTCTCACGTTAGAAAAAAATTGGTAAGTAGAAGTGACCCCACTTGGGCACAACTACCCCTAACTGGCCCTGTACGTCACCTAGGACTATAGGGGTAGTTTTGGATGATGGAGGCGGCCGTTGCGGCCTTGATCGTAGACCTGGGGGTGGGTTCGACCACGTCTAAAGTGGTAGGGGGTTGTTTTTCGAAAAAAATAAATTCTAACCCACTAACCTAATCTAGCCAAATTGCATCTAACCTAACCTACCCCCAGGTGCAGAGGTGACCTCAGCTACGTTCAGGACCTACCCCGGGGGTAGCTCCGGGGGTAGATTCGAGGTGGGGGGTAGTTTTCGAAAAAATTTTGGAAAAACGTGTCTTGACTGATAGGGTGTGTATAGAGTGTATTATCGCTACGGTTGGGGGTGGTTTCACCTAGGGGTAGTTTTTAAATAATTTACGAAATTGCCAAAAATCGATCGGTTGGATCAAATGACTGTATATGGTATGGTTAAAGTACATTATGGCAAGCTGTGGGGGTGGATTCACCAAGGGTAGTTTTTAAATAAAATATGAAATTGCCCAAAAATGAACGGTTGGATCAAATTACCGTACGGGATATGTCTAGAGTCCAGTATGGACTGCTGTGGGGGTGGATTCAACCGGGGTAGTTTTCAGATTGCCAAAAATGATCGGTCCCTGGAGTAGCTGTCTTAGGTAAAAGTCACCCAGGAGCTACCCCTCAGGTAAAGCCATCTCGAGGCCTGCCCCTAGGTAAAGTAACCCTGGAATAGCTCCGGTTGTGGGGGTAACTTTTGGAAAGATTTAATGGTTATCTGATGACGTATCCGCGCTCGAGCGACTATAGGCAAGTAGTAGGCTCACCCTAACTATAGTGGTCTACCCCTAAATGTTTTGGGTGATGAGGGGCCCGGGGTATATGATTGCCAAACTCAAAATTTGTCTATGCTACTAAATTAATAAACAGTGCAACGAAGCCCTATCGTTTCGGGGAATACGTTTGGCCTACATAACCGGAGTCCAGGGTGCATTTACCTCGAGCACGACTCCAAGGTAGCTTTACCTAAGATTTGATGGAGGTATTTTTAGTATGCTGTAACTGATACAACATACCTAGACAATATGTGTAAAGCCCCAGATCATAAAGGCCTTGACGGTTTCTACATAGCAATTTTGGTAGGCGTTGGTAGCTCAGATCATAAAGGCTTTTGCCAGTGCCTTCACTAACCATAACCCATTTGTACTACGTGTAAGTTTGTTGGTTGATTTGCGTAAGTTTTTCAACTTTGATTAGTTGAAACGTTAATAATTTGATCTGGCCATAGCCGCCATAGCCTATTTGAACTTGGTGGAAATGTTGTTAGTTTGAACTTCGTGTATGTTGGTCGGGTAAACTTAGCGTAATGTTGTTTAGTTGAAACGTTGGTCATTTTATCTAGCTCTGTTGTCAGGCTATGTATCGGTTGTCAGGCTATGTATTTGATTCAGGGTTAGGTATCTATTGTCTAGCTATGTAGCCTATGGTCAGGCTAGGTATATTGTCAGGCCATGTAGGCTATGGTAAGGCTAGGTATCTGTTGTCAGGGTGTGGGTTACTCTTGCATTAACGTAGATCTGTGTCTATGGATAACCGGCTTAGCATAGTATGTGGGTTTACATACATAATACAAAGTGTAGGCTAACTATATATATTACCCAAGCTATGCATTTGATATTATGTGTTAACTTGTATTCAAGCCTCTCATCGGCTACTATGTGATAACCCATAGTCAATCTATGTATAGAATACTATGTGTTAGCCCTAGTTAGGCTATGCATCGGCTACTATGTGTTAACCATTTGCCTAGCTATGCATCAGATACTATGTGTTAACCATTAGCCCTGCTATGCATCGGATACTATGTGTTACCCTTAGTCGGGCTATGCATCGGCTACTATATGTTAACTTGTAGTCAACCTATTCATCAGATACTATGTGATAACCATTAGCCAAATTATGCAATGGATACTATGTGTTAGTTTGTATTCAACCTACTCAACGGATACTTTGTGTTGAACCATTATGTGTTAGCCCCTGTCAGGCTATGCATCGGATATTATGTGTTAACCCTTAGTCACGCTAACCATTAGTTAACCATTAGCCCAGCTATGCATCGGATACTATATGTTGGTCATTAGCCAGGTCGTGCATTGAATATTATGTGTTAACTTGTATTCAAACTTCTCATCGGATATTATGTGTTACCTTGTAGTCATGCTATCCATCGGATATTATTTGTTAACCCCTAGTCAAGTTATGCTTTGGATACCATGTGTTAACCATTACTCAATCTATGCCTCGGATACTATGTGTTTGCCCTAGTCAGGCTATGCATCGGCTACTATATGTTAACTTGTAGTCAACCTATTCATCAGATACTATGTGTTAACCATTAGTCAAGCTACACATCGGATATTATGTGTTGACCCGTAGTCGAGCTCACCATTAGTTAACCATTAACCTAGCTATGCGACAGGTACTACATGATGAACATTAGCCTGGCTATGCACTGGGGATTATGTGTTGGGCCATAGTCAAGCTACTTATCGGATACCATATGTTAACCCATAGTCAAGCTATTAGTTAGCCGTTAGTCAAGCTCTACATCGGATACTATATGTTGGTCATTAGCCAGGCTGTCCACTGGATATTATGTGTCAGCTTGTATTCAAACTTCTCATCGGATACAATGTGTTAACCATTAGCGAGGCTATGCACTGGATATTATGTGTTGGGGATTACTCAAGCTACTTATCGGATACTATATGTTAACCCAATGTCAGACAATGCATCGGATACTAAATGTTAATGATTAGTCAATCTATGTATCAGGTACTATGTGGGCAACTCGTAGGATACTGTTTGATAACCATTAGCTAAACTATGCATTGGATATAATGTGTTATAACTTGTAGGCCCTTGTCGGCTTAGCATAATATGTATGCAGGCTTACACACATATTTGTTTAACGCAGTATGTAGGCCTAACATAGTATATACGCCTATCTATGATAGCATGCATGTTGGCTCACCATAGTATTTATTTGGTTTACACGCATATTTATTGAACACACTATATAGGGCAATCACGTATGCTGGCTTAACATAGTATATAAGCCTATGTAGGATAGCATCCATGTTGGTTAGCATAGTATTTATGTGGGTTTACACGCATATCTGTTTAGCACAGTATGTAGGCTTAGCATATTATTTATGTAGGTTTACATGCATATTTGTTTAACACACTATATAAGCTATCATTCATCCCGGGTTAACATATTATATAGGCCTATGTGGGTAACGGGGATATTGGCCTAATACAGGATGTATATAGGTTAACCTGCATATTGGTTTAACAGCGTATATATGGCTACTAAGTATATTGCATGCTGGTTTAACACAGTTTATATGCCAGAATGTTGGCTTAGCACTGTATGTATATAGGTTGCGTAACTTTTTTTCAATTATATTGTAGTATTTGAGATACAGCCGCGCGGGTTTTAAGCTTGCTATAGTGGTCACCGGCTGTCATTGCGGTTTTAAGATAATGTGTTATCTCTGCATGTTTGCACATGTCAAGCACACGGTCGCCGGTTATGTATGCCACGCGTATTCCTACAAACGACAAGGCTTTGTCGCATTGTTTATTAATTTAGTAGCATAGACAAATTACGAGTTTGGCAATCATAACCCTTTGCCCCGCATCAGCCATATCATTTAGGGTAGAACACTCTAGTTAGGGTGGGCCTAATACCTGCATAGAGTCGCTCGAACGCGGATACGTCATCAAATATATTAAATCTTTACGTGGGCTTGGTAGGTTATGCATTGGTAGATGTACCCTATAGTACTCCCCATATTATACGGTTGCCTGCCTGAGGTTCTACCTGATAGACGAGGTGAAACTAGCTCAGATCATAAGGGGTTTGGCCAGTGGTTTACCGACATAGTAGGCGCATTTAGGGATTCATGTATATCGGCTTAGCATAGTAGGTATGTAGTTTTACAAGCTTATTTGTTTAACACATTATGTGGGCTATCGTATATATTGGCTTAACATAGTATATGAATCTATGTAGGTTTACATGTATATGTGTTTAACATACTATATAAGCCTATCATGCATGTTGCCTTAACATAGTATGTATGCCTACAGACCTTACAGCGACCGTTGCGTGGATCTACCGAGCCCCTGCAATGTGATAGGTCGATTCCCCGCACAGTCTATTTGAATTTACCGTATTTGTTGGTGGATTGAAATGAGTGTAAATTGGTCGGTTAAACTTAGCGTAAGACAGTGGTTCATTGTTGCTTAGTCGAAACCTTGGTCATTTGATCTAACCTATCATTTTTGATGCTTTCATATATTATTATAAACTACCGCTCACCTAAAGCCTTGCTCTAGCGTGATTTTACCTCAGGCCTTTCTCCAAGGTGGCTCTAACTAAGTGCTGGCTTAGGGACGGCCTTACCTAAGTCCACACTCCATGGAGGCTATACCTAAGGCCAAGCTGTTGGGCGGCTTTACCTCAAACACGGCTCCAGGGTGACTTTACCTAGGGTCTGACTCCAATGTAGTTTTACCCAAGACTTGATGGAGGTACTTGTCTTAGTCGAGAGGCTGTAATTGATATAGCAACCATCTTAGCCCGGCTCTTGGGTAGCTTTACTTTAAGGCTGACTGCTTTACCTAAGGCCTGACTCCAAGGTAGCTTTACCTAAGGCCTGATTCCAGGGTTACTTCACCTAAGGGCATTCTTCGGGTTGGTTTTACCTGAGGCCTGGCTCCTGGGTGGCTTTACCTCGAGCACGATTCCGGGGTCCGTGGTAGCTTTACCAGGTCACCGGCTGTCGTTGCGGTTTTAAGATAATGTTTTATCTCTGCAGGTTTGCACATGTCCAGCACACGGTCTCCGGTTATGTAGGCCAAACGTATTCCCCGAAACGATAGGGCTTTGTTGCATTGTTTATTAATTTAGTAGCATAGACAAATTTTGAGTTTGGCAATCATATACCCCGGGCCCCTCATCACCCAAAACATTTAGGGGTAGACCACTATAGTTAGGGTGAGCCTACTACTTGCCTATAGTCCCTCGAGCGCGGATACGTCATCAGATAACCATTAAATCTTTCCAAAAGTTACCCCCACAACCGGAGCTATTCCAGGGTTACTTTACCTAGGGGCAGGCCTCGAGATGGCTTTACCTGAGGGGTAGCTCCTGGGTGACTTTTACCTAAGACAGCTACTCCAGGGACCGATCATTTTTGGCAATCTGAAAACTACCCCGGTTGAATCCACCCCCACAGCAGTCCATACTGTACTCTAGACATATCCCGTACGGTAATTTGATCCAACCGTTCATTTTTGAGCAATTTCATATTTTATTTAAAAACTACCCTTGGTGAATCCGCCCCCACAGCTTGCCATAATGTACTTTAACCATACCATATACAGTCATTTGATCCAACCGATCGATTTTTGGCAATTTCATAAATTATTTAAAAACTAACCCTAGGTGAAACCACCCCTAACCGTAGCGATAATACACTCTATATACACCCTATCAGTCAAGACACGTTTTTCCAAAATTTTTTCGAAAACTACCCCCCACCCCGAATCTACCCCCGGAGCTACCCCCGGGGATGGTCCTGAACGTAGCTGAGGTCACCTCTGCACCTGGGGGTAGGTTAGGTTAGATGCAATTTGGCTAGCTTAGGTTAGTTGGTTTGAATTTATTTTTTTCGAAAAACAACCCCCTACCACTCTAGACGTGGTCAAACCCACCCCCAGAGTCTACGATCAAGGCCGCAACGGCCGCCTCCATCATCCAAAACTACCCCTATAGTCCTAGGTGACGTACAGGGCCAGTTAGGGGTAGTTGTGCCCAAGTGGGGTCACTTCTACTTTGGTATAATTTATAAATATTTAATTTAGACAGCAATTCTTGGTATAGTAATATGTTAAATGGTTTAATAACTTGATAGGCAATGTGCTTCCTCTAAATAATATCAGAGTGAGATGAAAATTTATAATTATATTTTAATAACAGAAAGCATCAAAGTTGTATTGTTTCAACACAAAATAGATTTTGCTAGTGTTACTAAGATCCTCTACAAATTGAGCTTAAGAAATTTGTTCATATAGATTCATTATTTGATATAAAATGATAATTAATATTATAAATATCATAACACTGACATTATTTTATATAATGTTCCACCGAGTGATCTAAAACGTTCTGTCTCAGTAAGTTTTAAGAAATTTACAAATCTTAGAGTTCGCATAGTCATAAACTATTGTTTAAGTTATTAAAAATGTTAGTTGAGCGCCATTTGGTCAAGAATTACTCACAAAATCTTATTTTAACAAAATGGTCAGTTTGTACCGTTATATCTATAATGGTACAATGAGGTTATCATTAAACATAACCTTACAAGCTAAGAAAAATTGTATACTATTACTTATAATATATAAATATGTATATTACTACATTACTAGTGTTGTACAATTATGACATATGCTACTAACATCGAATGCTTACTACTAGTTACTACAATGGGAGTGGCGGAATGGTCACAAGTGAACCGGTCAAATGAAGCGCTCCATTATAGTGAACCGTTCTTCTGAATGAATCCGGTTCGCCCACCTCTACCCTAGTCATTTAAATAAGATTACGCTTTGCTGTGAAGCAAATCTTTTCAAAATTTGTACACGTTATTCCTGGTTTAGTGCATTTAAGATATATTTAATATAGATTCTACCATTAGCCGTACACTACTCTACCCAAGTCATTCCGAAGAGTGAGTGAGAGGTTGGATTTGGTACTTGATATTTCACATAAAATACCTAAAAACTTGAATTTAATTTGAACATTTTACTATTAAATTTTGTTTCAGTAATATTTCTTACTATTAATTTGCTAATAAGAGATCATATTATATTGTATTATTTGAAAATATTGAATAAATTTTGTATAACTGATTACAGCGCAACCTGTAATTTTGGTGTGCAGTTGTCTGCTTTTAGTTACACTTTATTCCGCATGGGTCGTGCTGTACCACAGAAATGGAAATATATTTACCTAGATATTGGAAAGTTGTGCAGTGCGAAGGTGCGCTAGACTTTAAACCTGAAGATTCACAGTTCAAATTCGGCTGGACCCCACAAATTTTATAATTTAATTATAGAAAAATGTTATGTCATCCACTATATATTAAACAATTTTTTAAGGTAATACCTCTCCTTATTCCTTAGTAGGCCTATAAGGTGATCCAAGCCCCCAGGGTTCCTGCATGATCTGTCGCAAGATTTTTCCTGGCAGGGTTTCTTTCTAGCCAGGTTTTTTCATCCCGCTCTTAGCGCGACACATACCGTACTGTTTCATTTCACTATCTCTTGATTCTCCATGGAAAGAGCTTATGAGCTTGGTACATGGGCAATCAATCCCGTTTCCTTCATTCGAGGTAGGGATACTAACCGCATGCGCATGTGAGACGGAGGTAGCTCGCTAGAGGTTGGCTATATTTACCTATCGTGTTTTATTAATTTTTATATTATTCTGGCATTGTTTACAATTAAGTTTTTTTTCACAGACGTGTTAACTTTTAGTTTGGAATCATTAATCTAGAAGGTGTAAAAAAAACAGAAATTATCAACTTGTCACTGCTTTTCTTAAATAATGGTTCAAATTTTAAATTACAATTTGGAGTCCATTTAGCTTAAATTTTAGCGATAACATAAATTTTTATATAAAAACCTATTTAATGTTATAGGAGTTGTAGAACAGCTGTTTTAACAAGTAGGTCACGTTACTTTATTTATTGTTTATTATTTAGTTAAAATGTTATTATTGCATACATTTTATAAATTAATAAATGTCTATGAATTTATATTTCGATAAATCTTACTACAGTTATTTCAGTATAATGATAATTTTTTAAATATATTCATTTATTCCGACCTTCTTACTCGCGTCAGCATCTTTATAAAAACACTTTACAAACCTAAAATAAATTTCTTCAGTAAAACTTCTGTTCAATAAATTTGTCACCATGTAATGAAGGAGGGAAATATTTTATTCTATATTCTTTTATTGTTAGCTGCAATGTCAATATTTTATTAAAACTATATTTTAATAACGACGTTGTTGCAATGAAGGAATCCCTTGTGTCGACTAGTCCTATGACCCCTAAATCCTAATCTTTTTAATATTTTGTCACTTTTCTACTAACTCACAGTTCAAACTGGCACTGTATATAAGATTCTTTTAATTTCGAGCTGTGGCACAGTTTTTTTTTTAAAAATTTTGTATTGTACATGTTTAGTTATATATATATATATATATATATATATATATATATATATATATAAATATCGCAATATGTATTCTTGTGTATTAATAAAGAACTAATTCAAAATACAAATAAAAGAATTATAATTGAATTTACAATTCAAATTATAGCCAACGAAAAGCTTTGAATTGTAAATTCAATTATAATTCTTGTATTTGTATTTTCAATTAGTTCTTTATATATATATATATATATATATATATATATATATATATATATATTATATACATATATATATATATATATATATATATATATATATATATATATATATATTTATATATATATACAGATAGATAAAATATAGCCCTCAAGCTGTCGAAAGTTGATTCACAAGTGTTCCAAGTAAAATTCGTGTTTAAGTAGAAAAAAAGAAAAAATTATTCCAAGAAAACCTTGGTACTGTAGTTAAATAGTAAAGGAATATCTAAATACAAAGTAAATTAGCAACCAAACTTCTAAACTTATTTGAATAACTTGTTAAAACCCATTTGTTAATATTTCCTTATTCGAAGACCAGAACTGATTTTCTGGTAAATCAGCATCATGGGACTACAGGCTCCAAATTTTTGTTTGGACACATGGTTTAGATAGCTTACTTTGCGAGTTTAGGAAGAATGTACAAAGAAGACCATGTAAGGTTTTGGGCCAACGTGACGAAACAATATCGAGGCAGTGCTGAACATCTGTGTGATATCGGGGCCACATTGTGCTATAACCCACTATGTAGTCTAGCACTGCAAAATGCTGCACACACGTTGAAGGCGTCAATTTGATCTGGAAACTCCTGAAGATTCTAATTGTTAGAAATAGCGACAATTATGGCATTGCTTTTAATCACAATACAGGACAGTGATGGTAGTGGTATTGCTATTGGTCGGATGGCTCTGAAGTGTAGACTTACACGGATATATCCCTCTTCTAAATGTAGACTTAGGGAAGGGACTGGCTACGTCCTCTACTAAGAAATGCAGTCACTGGAGGATCTATAAAGCTCCTTCAGAGACAATAATAATTTTTTATTTTATATAAATTAGAGTGCTTTAGTTCATTTGGAGCATTGTTAGAGTTAAATTAAATCGGAGAGTCGAAAGGGAATAAGTACAATTTTTGTCATTTTTTAACTGACATAGCCATTTTGTCTAAAATGGGTCTACTCATTTCTTGAGAGCAAAAAAGGAATATCAGCACATCCTCTTGCCTGCATTAAAACGAAAACATTGATGAGTGGAAGAAGGAAATATCTGCAGTAGTTGTTTCCTTTATCCGCTCAGTCCAGACAGGTTCGTGAAGATAGGTTAGTTACAAGACGTGGCAAAGCTCTTATGTTGTGTAATGCGCATGAAGTGCAATATTTACACGATTGTTTTTTTAAAGTTAATAAGATTTTACCGTTTATAAATAAAATGTGTTTTAGTTAAAAACTGTAAAACATATGTGCAGTAGTTTATGTGTGAGTGTTTTGGATGTACTAACTTTAAGTTTCATGCTGAAAAGTGCAATTTTTAAGTTTGCAGTTATTAAGTCTGCCTGGTTAGGAATATAGAAACAGTAAGGGGAACGTGGTACTGAACGCATCAGAGTTTGCCGAAAAGGTTTTTGAGCTTATGTTCTGTGTCTATTAAGCAGTTTTACGCCTGAGAACATTGGTTGCCAACAAAGAAACCCTTTGTACATATATTGGAAACGTACTTGGTATATGAATTAAGGTACTTATGTTTGAATTACTACTAGGTACTTGGTTTATGAATTAACTAAGGTACTTGGTATATGTGTTATGAGGTTATGAAGTGACCCTCAATGCCCCAGTGGTAGGAGCCCTCGGTTCGTAGGACCAACGTAACGAGGGGGTCATCCGGTTGCTGAAGATATCGCCTCGTTACGGGAAGATAATGAAAAGACAAATGGTGTCGGATTTGCATTAGATGGTCCCGGGACATATATGTAACCCACATCACTGGTCAGCAACAGTGGTAGGAGCCCTCGGTTCGTGGGACCAACGTAACGAGGGGGTCATCCGGTTGCTGAAGATATCGCCTCGTTACGGGAAGATAATGAAAAGACTAAAGGTGTCGGATGCCATTGGATGGTCCCGGGACATATATGTAACCCACATCACTGGTCAGCAACAGTGGTAGGAGCCCTCGGTTCGTGGGACCAACGTAACGAGGGGGTCATCCGGTTGCTGAAGATATCGCCTCGTTACGGGAAGATAATTAAAAGACTAAAGGTGTCGGATGCCATTGGATGGTCCCGGGACATACACGTAACCCACAGTGGTAGCAACAGTGGCAGCAGCTGGGCATGTTGCGGCTGGACGAAAATTTTAAATGTCTTTGGAGGGATGCAGATTACATTTAAACCTTTGTTTGTTTGTGGTTTGCGTGGCTGGTGCTACTAGTAAAAAATATTGTCATTTTTAATCCTTTGTTTCGTTATCATTTAGTTGTTAAGAGCTCGGAGTTGTCCGAAAGTTTGTATTTAGATTACCATTTTCAATTGTGTTAGAGTGAGTGCCATGTAATCTAGGGAGACTAATATGAATATATCGTGTGGTGCAGAACATTATAATATTACAGTAATTGTTTTTAGATATTTATGAGCAGTACTGTTTTGTTGCACTAATTTTAAATTTTTTTTTGTAAAGAATTATCTTTGTAATGCACTACTATTGTCTTAATAATTGACTTTATGCAAAACCTGTCACTGCCATTCATTTCTGTACAGCAAATGTTTTATCTGCGGAAGCTTTGGCAATATGTGTTTTGTGTACAAAACCTTTCTAAGAACAAATTATTTTGTGTTTTATACATATCATAAGGGTTTAGGTCATAACAGCACAGATGAAGGTTGTAGCTTCATTTCACACTACATAGAGAAACTACATCCCACAGACAATACAGGTGTTTTGTAACGGACTAGGTTACTTGGGAAATGAAAATATAAAGTTTTAAATTACATAGTTATACAATTTATTAATCAGCGACAAATTACAAAAGAACAAAAGACAGCAATGTGTCGCGTAATTTACTTTTAATTACTGCTAATTATTCCATACATTTTAATTACTTATTAACCTTTATTATTATATTTATATCGACAAGATAGTAACTTAAGTTTTTAAATTAAATTTTTAGAAATGAATATTCGAAGGACAATTTCTACCGTTCATGTGTTAACCGTTTATCAATTAAAAATTCTTCAACTTAGTTAAGATTAAAATACATTTTCTTTATTATTATCTAAAACATACCTGCTTGTGCACATTACTTATTTTAAAAACACTTTAACACATATTAAACATTGCCCATGGCTTTTGGAATCACTAAACACTTAACACATCGCTCTTGCAAATCATCGCACTTAAACAAAAATGATATTAACTTTTATTTATTTGAAACATATGAATAATCGCTTCTGACTTCATCTTTAGTTACGTTAATAAAATTTGGTACCGGCCTTGAAATCTTAAATTTTGAATACTGGAAGCTTACAAATTTCTAAATTATGTCCGAAAATGCCATTACGCCTGTTCTGTTCAGGAACCTCTGGATAAGTGGGCCTTCTGAAGGGGCACGCCAACGGAAATTCCCACCCTCGGTTATTATTTTGAATTTTTTGATTGGTCCGTCAGATCAGGCGATATCAGACCATGCTTACGTCACATCGGGTGATTTCAGTTTTTTTCACTTAAGCTACCAACTCGTACGATATTTTACATTTTTACCCACTAGGGGCGCTACGAAACTTACCCTAGAATTACAATCGTACAAAGAGAACAAAAATTTTCTTTTATATTCGGACGATACAATTATTAAATAAAAATTAAATATATAAATGAATTTATATGGAACACCTGATTTTTAAGAGTGTTACATTTTCTCTTGTCGACTTGAAAAGAAAATTTTTGTTCGACATGACATCTTATTTCTACTACAAATTTTATACATGAGTGTGTGCAGTCCCCTTTTACAATTGAAGAAAATTTTATACGTATTATATAGAGCTCTAACGTACTATAGTAAAAGTGTAAACAATCTATTCACTAACGGATGTTTTTGTTTACCTACATTCTCCACTATGGAATGTTCGCCATTCCCCCCTACGGATGTACATCCGCTTCTCACGTAAGCTCTCACGGGCCTACCGTTGACTAACCACATTTACAATATTATTTTGCAAACTCGTTTTACACACTTCACAAACCTTGAATTTCAAGTCCATATCTTTAAACTAATATTCTTAGGTTTCGTTAGTACTTCATTGTTTTAACAACCTTATGTTATTATATTACAACTTTGTACGGCGTATGTTATGAATTTGTTAACTTTTGAAATTTTAAGTCCCATACCTTAAAATTCCTTCTTCACTCTAACCTTACCTTTAACTTACATCTTTTACATTTCTGAACATTTGTAAATCTACGGACCAAAACCGCAACCACACTCTCACAAGGTTGTTGATGGCACAAACTATTTTGGGTCGTTTTAAAGTAATAGAGCAGTATTACCCAATAAGGGGACATGGTTTATTACCATGTGATAGGAACTTTTCTAGTATAAAAAGAGTGGTCCGAAGACGTGATAGAATTTTCCTACCAAAACAGTATAACGATGTTATAGCAACAGCTAGGAAAACTGGCGATGTCTTCCTTGTGTATCAAGTTGCCAATGGAGACGTCATAGGCATTAAAAGTGGTGACCTATATTTTCCAAAAACATCGCCTCCAGTGTTCGAGACAGTAAGGTAAAATTTCTCATAAATAAATATACACATCTTAAATACAAACCGAATGCTAAAGGGTGTGTCGAAGTTTGTGAGTTTATTGATGGCTTTGGTTCAGAAACATTTAAGTTACTAAAAGTAAAAGCTAGTAAGCGTGTACTTCCAACAGAACAGTCTTATGACGGACAAGTATCGATTAACTGGGAGCCAAGATGTGGGTGGAGAGATAAGTTCGGATTTGCCAAAGGGTTTGGCATAGACAGAAAGGATGAATTTCACAAGGCAAAGGGGTTTAAAGGAATTTCGAATGGTGATAATGAAAAGGAACAAGGGAGGTTAGAATATGGTTCTTTGATATTTCGACTGGAAAATTCGAGGGGTTCCTCGGACGTCCTAATGAAAATTGACCACTAACCATTGCAGCATATCAGAACGGATTAACATCAGATAAGAAGGTATTATGTTTTTAAATGATAAGTCTGCGTTTTGATAGAGAAGGGAACTGCTTGGGGCCTAATGGCTCACAGCCTATTCAAGACGGCAAACTTTAGGGTGAAAGAGTTACACTTGTGAGGATGATGCCAAGATATTTGCTAGATGTCTTCCAGGCGATGGACGTATTATAGAGAGTGATGGTTCAGGTCTGGGTTTTGCGTTTCCTTGAGTAACAGATTGCGTAGAGGGATATGAATGTATGAGACAGAAACAGGATATCGTTTAGAGAGACGAGGTAGAGAAGAGGGTCTAGGACGGAACCAAGCGGGGAACTCGCAAAAATTGGTCGGAGGGTAGAAAAATAATATTCAAAAGAAACAGTGACGTTTTGGATGGACAAGTAGGATCTGATCAGAATTACGGTGTGCTTAGGAAGGGGCTGGTAGCCAATGTCAAGGAGACCAGGACGCCAGTTACGGTCGAAGGCCTTGCTGACATCCAGGAACTATGCTGTTGTCGACTGGAAAGTATTGCATTCATCCAACACCGAGATCCTGTCATGCGTGTTTTATAGGAATGGCAAACCTAATATTTTTATAATTGAATAAATATATTACACGTAAGAAATTTTTATTGACGTAAACGAGAAACCAGAAGCCATTATTAACTTAAGGAATAGCATAACGTTAAGAGCAGCATATGCTCTTCAGTATATACTGAAGGATAAATTAGTGTAGTTAACACAAAAATAAATACAAGCAAATACCGGTCACCCATCCAAGTACTAACTAAGCACGCCCAATGATGCATTCCCTCGATTAGCTGAAGATAACAGATCTAATAGACAAAGTGGTTGTATTAACACCTATAAGACATATTTGGCGTCGCTTGCTGTACGCAGTCTAACAACAATGGTTAACCTGGTCCGAAAGTTTAGGAATTATCTTTGTCGCTTCGGCCTAATATTTCTTCCGACTATTTTTTTTTTTGGAATAAGCTGAATTTATTCTTTAGCCTCAAACGTTATGTTATATATATATATATATATATATATATATATATATATATATATATATATATATATATTGCATTTTAAAACACATGTTACATCAATACATTTGGTAAAGTATAAATAAAATACTAATTATATAATGACAATGATTATATTTATTCCGTAAACTAAATTAAATGTTTATTTATCAACTAAATATTAAGGAATAATATATATTTACGTACTTGAGTCATCTGAAACTATTATATAAAGATTATTGATTCAAATTTTAAAATATAAATATATATCATACTATCCTAAAATTAAAAAGATACCACTGATACAAATTTTAAAAAAAATACCAAACATAATACATATTTAATCAAAAATTAATATTGATAATATATATGATCACCCTAAATAAGCGTCATTAAATGAAATTATAAAATGAATGATCTAATGAACTTATTGTTTTAAATGTGATTCGTAAAATAAAATACCTAAATTATTGCTTTTATGTGTGTGTGTGTGTGTGTGTGTGTGTGTGTGTGTGTGTGTGTGTGTGTGTGTGTGTGTGTGTGTGTGTGTGTGTGTGTGTGTATGTGTGTGTGTGTGTGTGTGTGTGTGTGTGTGTGTGTGTGTGTGTGTGTGTGTGTGTGTGTGTGTGTGTGTGTGTGTGTGTGTGTGTGTGTGTGTGTGTGTGTGTGTGTGTATGTGTGTGTGTGTGTGTGTGTGTGTGTGTGTGTGTGTGTGTGTGTGTGTGTGTGTGTGTGTGTGGTGTGTGTGTGTGTGTGTGTGTGTGTGTGTGTGGTGTGTGTGTGTGTGTGTGTGTGTTAGTGAAGGTGTGTGTGTGTGTGTTTGTGTTTGTTTGTGTGTGTGTGTGTGTGTGTGTGTGTGTGTGTGTGTGTTAGTGAAGGTGTGTGTGTGTGTGTGTGTGTGTGTGTGTGTGTTTGTGTGTGTGTTTGTGTGTGTGTTTGTGTGCGTGTGTGTATGTGTGTGTGTGTGTGTGTGTGTGTGTGTGTGTGTGTGTGTGTGTGTGTGTGTGTGTGTGTGTGTGTGTGTGTGTGTGTGTGTGTGTGTGTGTGTGTGTGTGTGTGTGTGTGTGTGTGTGTGTCTGTGTGTGTGTGTGTTAGTGAAGGTGTGTGTGTGTGTGTGTGTGTGTTAGTGAAGGTGTGTGTGTGTGTGTGTGTGTGTGTGTTGCAACGAACCGCCCATACGGCGCTAACACGCTCTCCCGCGAGTACAATGCAACGCTCAACCACCTGCCAACTATCTAAAATGCACATGAACGCATGCAACGACACGCCGACCTGACTTGCTGCTCTTAAACACCCCCTAATGTTGATTAATAGTGTGAGGACTATATAGTCATATATGTCAGCAGAAAAGATACATATTAGCATTAACAATCATCACGTACATTATATCTTACCATGTGCTATTATTAACAGGTGATCCAGGTTGGGCCGTGCAAAATATTGATCCTGCTTAATTTTACCTTTTTATAGGCTCCTGTGTTACACTTAAGCAGCATCTGCCAGTGGCACATGCCCCTGGACTTTGATTTAAAAATCAACTATCTTTTGATATAGCTCAAATATTTAAAATAATTTACTTTCATGAGTAACTCTCCTGTTGTAACATTAGGCTTTATTTAATTTAATTTACTGTATTATGAATTTAACCACACTTAATATTTAATTTTGCGCATCATTTAATTTAATAATTGGGAAAAACTTTAAAGTTTTTATTTATTTATTAACACAGGATATTTTTTAATAAATTAAGAAGATTTTGTATATTATTTTTAATGATACAAGAGAATAATAAAATCTAACATAATTATTAACTTATTGATTTCTCCTGCTTTTATCATAATGCAAACAATATATATAGCCTTACGTATTTAATTAAATATGTTTTTTACATATATTTAGTTTATGTGATTGATTTCATATTTATTTTTTGAAACATAAATTAAGATTTTATCTTGAATTTCACAGTATATCTTCTCTGGATTCTTTTTATAAATTTTAATTCTGGAATTAATTTATCTCAAGTGTTATAACTTTCTGTGACTTTAGTAATTAGTTAAATATTTCACAATCAGTTACAACTTATTACATGAAATTATTTATAACATTTAATATTCTAAACTATTCAATCTTTTTTACTAAATATTTTCTCTTTTGATTTTACCACCGTTTTAGTCGAAACCACTCTAAAAATTTACTGAATTATTCTTTCATTAGTTCCATTCTGATTAAGCTGGTCTAGAGACTTTAAAATGAACTTTGAATAATTTATATGTGAAATTTTTCCCTTTTTGAAATCTGATTTAATTCCATTACCTTTATCTATTTTACACAATACAAATATGACATATTAGATATTAGAAAAATGTTTTACTTTTTTAAATATTATTTAACAGGTTTATTTTGAGTGAAGCCATTGATTATTTTGATAAAAAGTTAACTTAGTTATTTCTGAAAAAACGATTAAAATTTTAACTTATAAATCTGACATACAAAAAATGACTTGCCCAAGTCGTCACATCCCGTTATCCCTGGTTCCTGGTCCTTGAATCTTGTTAAGGTAGATGTCTTCTTTTTTCTCCCTGGTTCCTTTCATGTTCGAGGATCTCGACAAATTTGCCAATTGTAGCGATTGAGTTTTTTTTTTTTTTTTTTTTTTTTTTTTTTTTTTTTTTTTTTTTTTGGGAGCGGGTTTGAATTGCCCGAAGCACTGCTACCTTAAGGTATATTGTACTTACCTTCCTGATTTAGTCAAATAACCCCTTCCCTCTTACCAGGTTTAGGAGTTTCCTGACTAGAGTTTTACCTTCAGCATCCACCAAAGCCGTTCCATCACCAAAGAGGTTGAAGCGCCTCTCAGCAAGTACTTCACATCTGTAAATAATGTGTGTGGCAGTCTCCAGTTCCTGCCCGCATAATCTGCACACTGGTTCATCTTTGTAGATACCCATTTTATGCAAATGTTTCCTTAGTCCACAGTGTCCCGTGAGTAGACCTGTGGCTATCCTCAATTCCTGCCTAGACAGATAGATGAGACTCTTCTGCAGCCCCAAGGAAGGTTTCCTAAGGGTTAGCTTACTGTGTCTCATCCCTTCGGCCCTGATCCAGTGCTCACAGTGTCTTTCAGCCATCCACCTTCGCACTGTCATCTTGGCCATGGATTTGGAAATACCTACCGCAGGCTCCGGCCAATCAGGGGAGTCGAAGACCCCTCCCTGGCCAGTGCATCTGCGGCTTCATTTCCAAGTATTCCCCTGCGCCCTGGCACCCAACCTATCTTGATTTGATTGTGCCTTACCAGAGCTTGTAGGTTAATTAGGCACTCCTTGACTATGGCCGAGGTGACCACGTGTCCGTTTAGTGCCTTAATTGCTGCCTGACTGTCGGAGAAAATAGCAATCCGGGTCCAGTGTGTTTCCCTTCTCGCTATCTCTCCCAGACAGGCATTTATAGCATATACTTCGGCCTGAAAGACAGAGGTATGCCTCCCCAAGGAAAAAACTAGTTCTACAGTTGGGTTTTTACAATACACCCCCGCTTCAGTGCCGAAGTCCATCCTGGAGCCATCTGTGTACCAGATCTGAGCTCCCGATGTTAATGTCCCTGACCATTCCATCATAGTTTGGTGGACCTGGTCAGGTGCAAACATTCGAGTAATGTGGTCGCTGCCCCTTTCCAAGACGGGTTCTTTGACCACGCACTCAATACTCATATGTCCCAAGACATCTTGGAGGTTAGCACAGTTGCTCGAGTTGCGCAATCTCCATGCCGCCAGCCTCGCCTCACCCCTAAGGATAAGCTCAAGGGGAGGGAGGTTAAGCATTACTGCCATTGCTGCACCTGGTGTAGTTGACATCGCTCCCAGTGTGCACAGACAGGCCAATCTCTGGATAGAGCTCAGTTTAGCTCTTGTCTGTGCCTGGTTGGCCTTTGTCCACCACACCAGAGCTCCATAGGTAATCATAGGTCTTATCACCCTCAGATACATCCAGTGCATCATTGATGGCTTCAGTCCCCATTTCTTACCCACCATTCTTCTCACAGTCATCAGTGCCCTTTTGGCCCTGTTAACTGTCCTCTCAAGATGTGGGTTCCAGGTGAGTTTCCTGTCCAGAGTAATTCCCAGGTACTTCACCTCCCCCACAAACTCAAGGTATTCACCAAACAATCGGGGCATCCTGGTCGTCAGATCTTTTCGCTGTCTGGTGAAGTTAATGAGAACAGTCTTTTTTGGATTTACCCTAAGGTTCTCCTTTTTACACCACTCTTCAATCAGTCGTAGAGGATTTCTGATTACCTCAAGGACTGTATCAGGGAATCTGCCCAGGATCAGAACAACTATGTCGTCCGCATATCCTAGACAGAAGTACCCCTGTTCATTTAGGAGTTCAATAAGGTTGTCAACCACTAAGCACCACAACAGAGGGGAGAGACCCCCCCCCCCCTGGGCCCAGCCTAGACTTGTCTCCGCCATTCTGACCTCCCCTGCCACCTCTACAGAAATGCTTCTGTTTGTTAACATGGAACTTATCCAACCACAAGTGGTTGACGTCTTGCACCACTTACCATCGTCTCCACTGAGGGGTTATTGAATGCCCCTTCAATGTCGAGGAAGGCACCTATGGCACAACCTTTCTTGGCGATCATTTGCTCAATCCTACCAACCACTTGATGGAGAGCTCCCTCGCAGGATTTCCCGGGTTGATAAGCATACTGGTTCCAATGCAGTGGTTTTATGGCCAAAGCACCCCCCCCCTAATATTCCTATCAACCAGTTTTTCAAGTCCCTTAAGAACAAAGGACATGAATGTAATAGGTCTGTATTCTTTCCCTTCCGATTGGTTACCGGTGGGCTTAGGTATAAAGACCACCTTACTAGCTTTCCAGGCTGCCGGCACATGCCCTAAAGCAATGCTTAGCCCGTATAATTTAGTAAGTACCAGTACCAGCAAATCCATTCCCTGCTGCAGCAGCACAGGATAGATCCCATCTGGACCTGGAGATTTGTAGGGTTTAAATGTGCCAATAGCCCATCTTACCCTTTGTGGAGTTACTATCCTCCTTGCCACTTCCAAGTCCTCCCTCTTACAACGTCTTGTGGAGAGTTTGGCAACTGGTTCAGTGTCTGCTCCCCCAAGTTTCCTCAGAGTACTGGAAGGGAAATGTGTTCTGATTAATTCTTCCACTACTCCAGGTTCAGATATAGCCGGTAGCGTCTGTCTACGCGTTTCCTACATATGGGGCACATCTGCACCTTTTCAGCACACTCGTTGCAATAAACGTGACCGCAGGGTATGATGACAGTGCATGGTGGTCTTCCCAAGCAGACAACGCAATCCGCTATACGATAGCCGCCTCCTTCAACCTGCTCTCCTGAACTTCTCTGTTTCAACATACTTACAAAGTGGATAATTTATATTATTGTACACGAATAGTATAAATATAGGTATAGCTACAGATTGTAACACTTACGACCGTGTATGGAGGGTCTCGCTCGACCATTACTGCCTTCGCTTCAGCGAAAGTCAATCGTCTTCTGCCTTCTTCAAGTAGCTTGTCCAGATCGCTAATCATAATCCTCCATACGCCGACTGCGTAGAAGCTATCCTCATACGCGTCTTTACGTAACGCCGCCTCTAGGTCCGATACAAGTCGTCTTAGTATATGTAGTGCATCAGTCGTTACGCTACGAGCTGCAGCTGCACGTGCATATTCCACAACAGTCTAGAAAAGGATTAAATAGAAATTAAAAAATCTTGTATAACCCTTTACTACTACTATTATCACCGTACAATAAAACTTACCGCATATTGAGGAGGATATCGTATCCTACGCCCTAAACAAAATAAACATTCAATACGGGCGTGCTCGACCCCTTGTATGTGCTTCAGTTCCTCCTCTAATACACCTAGATTTCCGACCCTAATTATAGCGTGATTTATTGGTCCAGCCTATGAAATACAATATATGAATAATGAAAAATACAAAAATAACTGTAATAACGCATTATGAATACAATAATCACCAGTGTTGGTTGGTTGGTAGACTCAGGTCCTTTGGCTAGAGTGTTTGTTCCCTGAAAGAAAAATATCCTTATTAGATATGAAAATGAGCCTCTGATAATAGTCTAAATTGTTTATAATTACCTGTGATGTAGTACCAGAGGTCTCCCGACTTGTTTCGGCTTCCATCGAATTGCGGCTATAGTACGGTGTCCTTGGGCTACGTCTGCTACCTAAATCATCCCAAATACCCGTTTCATCATGGCCTGAATCTTCGATGTTTGTTGGCTGGAAAACCATTGGAAAAATTGGAAAAACGAAAAATATAAACTATTTAGACAAAATAACACACTATTTCATACTCACCTCTGACTGAATACTTCTATCGGTCATCGTTAATCTTAACACACCTAATTGCAAAAACGCTGAAGACTGGTGCTCTCTGTATGAAATTCCCGGCATATATACCATGAGCCTATTACTTCACCCCTCCCTGCTATGACGTAATTGCTCATCACAAGCCGAAAAACGGTGACCAAAGTATATAATTACCTCTATGACCGACGGTAATAGAGTATACTGATACCATTAAATATGCTAGATGCCAGGATGATCCTATACTGTACCAGTGTATATTGGAAGTGCTACCTTAGAAATGCTAGAGGTTGTGATGATCTTCCTCTTTATCATAGTATGCCTTGTAGATGCGCAGATTCGATAATCCTGTTTGAAATGAGAACCACATGAATAACGTCAGAACATGATCATAGGTACTGGTATGTAACTGGCCTAAGTCTTTACTGTATATCCTTGACCCTGATTTAACTTGTAGATGGATAGAGATGATACTCCACCTAGGGGCAAGAGATGAATTTTATTGAAAAATTGTTGTAACGAGAAACTCATGACTAGCGTCAGAACATGATCATAGGCACAGGTATGTAACTGCCCTAAGGCCCAGCCCTGCAGATTGACTAGTGTTAAAGTAAGTGTAGGTGGCAAGCAACAGTTAATCCTATACAGATGATTTACCAATAGTCCGAGCTCCGTCTAGACCGATATTTTGTTTGACGTCATTTGCTGCGGTTATGTTGATATGTCCAGAGTGTGCTATCGCGGTCGGGTG
This sequence comes from Prosapia bicincta, assembly GCA_036971475.1. Classification (NCBI taxonomy): domain Eukaryota; kingdom Metazoa; phylum Arthropoda; class Insecta; order Hemiptera; family Cercopidae; genus Prosapia; species Prosapia bicincta. Next base: position 212,361,242 of record JBAIZL010000005.1, read on the forward strand.
CTGGCGGTTAACATTATTACTGTAAAGGTTTTAAACAAGCATTTATTTGTCGAACTCTGTGTGTGAACTTATCTACACCTGCAATGAAACGTAATAACATTGTATATTAACTTAGCACAATCTGTAGGATAATGTAAGGTAACGTGCATATTGGTTTAATACAGGATGTGTGTAGATTTACAGGTATATCGACCTAACACAATATGTAGGCCTATGGAGGTTAACACCAATATATACTTAATACAGGTTCACGTGCATATTGGCTAAACAAAATCTGTAGGCTAATGTAGGGTAACATAGATATTGGATTAATACAGAGAGAATGTAGGTGTCCATGCTTATTGGTTTAACACAGTTTGTTGGGTAACATACATAATGGCTTAATACAGGATGTATACTATTGTTTTAGGTTATTGATTGGTAGCTGTTTTACCACTCCAAGCTAGCTTTACCTAAGGCATGGCTTCGGGTTGGCTTTACCTGAGACCTGGCGTCGAGCACGACTTTGCCTAAGGTTCTACCTCTCGGATACTACGAGATAAACCATAGTCAATCTACTCATCGGATACTGTTTGTTAAACCCTAGTCAGGCCATGCATTTTATATTATGTGTTAACTTGTATTTAAACTTCTCATCGGATACGATGTGTTTACCTCTACATACGGTATCACCCGCCGTGCTGTAATCAACAGTCGTAGTTATGACGTAATTATGGATCAGTCCAACACGCATGGACTCGTACACCCCCCTCTCAAATGGACTCTTCCACAGCTATGTATAATACATTATATACAGGTGGAGATATAGTGTTTTTGCATAGTCTGTGTTTAGAGTGATCTGTGTGTGTGTCAGTAAGTAGTAAAATGTCATCATCAGTGTCGGCAAAGTTTTCAGCTTTAAATTCTGTAGATTCTATGCCTATACGTGGGCTCAAGATAGGCATGGCATATAGAATTGTAAATGCGCGATTTGTCGAAGCAAAGTATGGTAACGCCGTACTTGTAGACTTACAGGTAGATGATGAAGACAGACACGCTGTCTTTCTTCCCAAGCGATATGCTACGGCGTTGACAGCGGAAGATTTGAGCTCTATTATAGGCAAATTTTTAACTGTTATCAAACACGTTGGTCAAACTGTGAATTTCGCCATAACAGATTAATATTATTCTTTAAAACGTATCAGCATGTTTATTTTTTTTAAATTTTACAGTGCCTCTATCTTTGTTTAATCTATGCGCTATTGAGGTCTGCGCATGCGTACAGAACAGAAATGATATAGACAGTTTGGACTTACCTGTATCTGTAAAGCAGACGTTGATGAAATCTTTTAAAGACTATGTACTGATGAAGCCTTGTGATACATCTGAATCTTAATTATAGATTTCAATAATTTAGATTTTTCAGTATTCTTATGGTTGAAGAACCACCGTGGCACTGTAACTGTGTATGCCTACGAGAAGACATTTGTCAAATTTATTAGATTTCACTACACCGGTCTGTCTAATAATATTTGCCGAGAGTGTTTGAGTTACTTGGTGCTCCGTCAGGCAGAGAGTTTCGACATCACAAGAGCCGGTTACACATACTCTATAGCCGAGGTGGACTGCTTCGAATTTATTGGAGGCTCTGATAACTGGTGCGATATCTGTTTAAACCCGTTATTTAAATTATTTAGTTTTGAAGACTTTCTACAATCAGCCCAGGAGGAGAGCTATTCTTTGATCAACTATTGTGATCCGTTAATCTGCAGGTCATACATTCACGAGAGATGGCGACTACGTCACAACAACCTATAAACACTCGCATTGTAAGTAACTATTCTTTTTTCAAATTATGTTAAGTCTAGATGACACATTGGGTGTTTATTTATAGGAGAGAATATTTTCACACTTCATTTTTCGAATTATGTAAAGCCTAGATCACACACTATATTGAATGAGTGGTGGTGTATTTCATTATCGTTTAATATATATTTTGGACACGAGATATTATATGTTAATGTCAAGTCTTTTTCAATTTTTGTAAAGCTTAGATCACACAGTATATTGAATGAGTGATAGTCTATTTTCAATAGCGCTTAATATATATTTTTAAATTGAAGCTTGTTTTGGACATGAGGTAGCGTCATTTCTTTTTCAAATTATCTGAAGCCTAGATCATAGAATATATTGAATGAATGGTAGTTTATTTTCATTAGCGTTTAATATATATTTTAAATTGAAGCCTATTTTGGATACGAGATATTATATGTTAATGTCAAGTCTTTTTCAATTTTTGTAAAGCTTAGATCACACAGTATATTGAATGAGTGGTAGTCTATTTTCAATAGCGTTTATTATATTTGTTTAAACTGTAGCATATTTTAGACACGAGGTAGCGTCATTTATTTGTTCAAATTATCTGAAGCCTAGATCACGGAGTATATCGAGTGTTGGTTTATTTAGATTCTTTTTTTCATTTTTATAGGCGTACACTGCGCTTTCAGATTCTTCACTAACCTATTCGTCATCCTATTCGCCTCTACTACTACCTATGGGCTCGTCTCCAGGAGATTTACCTTCCCGACCGCTTGGCGTTGATACGGACAGCGATGAGGAAGACGAGGATCATAGACCCTGCTATAGTTGGGATGATTCGTTTTCGTTTCGCCTACACGATTTCCTAATGGCTTCTCATCCACCAAGGGACCCGCCTTCACCCCACACATGCATACAGACGCTGGATTAAACTTTAATGGAGCTCCAGCTGGTGATTAGGGATCTGCGGACGGCTGCTTCAAAAGCGTACTACAGGACGAGTCGGACCTTTGCGTATAACGTTTGGGGCATGACGAGACGGTTCCTACAGGATATTGTGGTGGCGGGAGACTATGCTATCCAGCGTACCAATAATGTAGGTAGATTTTCATATTATTTCGATTGACTTTTCTTTCAGGATATCTGGACCGATTTACTAATCATATTGTTTCTTACAGGATTTGTATATGCATATACAGTTGTTACTAATTGACTTTTTTTGCCTTCAGAATAAGCCACGACCGGCGGAGATTAGCTTATGCAATATATGTTGTGAGAACCCTCGCAACGCTGTTGCCACGCCATGCGGACATGTCTTTTGCTTAACCTGTCTCTCAAGATGTAATCGCTGCCCAAATTGCAGATCTCGGATCATCGACACATTTAAATTATATATGTAATATTGAGAACAATTTATATCTATGCACTGTAAAATTATTATTATATGTTAGTTTAATAAATCATCATGCTGAATACCCTTATTGTATATATTATTTCATATACCTGCCCTTTTCCATAACGGATCCTTATATCGTTGGCCTTATCCAATATTACATGTTTATACCGATCTTATATTGCTAAAACACTCCGTTGAATAGATAGTTAGGTTCGTTTTATAGCATATATTTATTCATGTTATGTGATAGACCTCGTTATTAGTGTTTCTCCATGGACCTTTTTATCTAAACCTATTTACAATTATAGAATATATCCATAAAAGCTATCTGTTTACTTAAACTATATCAGCCTACATAATAAATCGATACAGTAATCAAAACAAAAACAGTCACCTTGATTCACAACGACACAGCTGTGCGGGTTTTTATGCCTGCTATAGCGGTCAGATACCGTTGCGGTTTTAAGATAATGCGTTATCGCTGCAAGTCTGAACATGTCTAGCACACGGTCGCCAGTTATGTAGGCCAAACGTATTCCCTGAAACGACAGGGCTTTGTTGCTTTGTTTATTATTTTGTAGCATAGACAATCATAACCCCTTGCCCTGCATCAGCCAATTTATTTAGGGGTAGAACACTCTAGTTAGGGTGAGCCTACTACTTGCCTAGAGTCGCTCGGGCCTCGATCAGAGATACGTCATCAGATATATTAAATTAGAGCCTTGCTCTATGTGAATTTACCTAAGGACTTTCTCCAGGGTGTCTTTACTTAAAGCCTGACTCTAGTGTGAATTTACCTCGGGCCTTTCTCCAAGGTGGCTCTAACTAAGGGCCAGGCTTTACCTAAGTCCACACTCCATGGTAGCTTTACCTAAGGCCTGGGTGGCTTTACCTCAAGCACGGCTCCAGGGTGACTTTACCTATGGTCTGACACCTGGGTGGCTTTTCCTAGGACTTGGTGGAGGTAATTGTCTTGGTCGAGAGGCTGTAATTGATATAGCATCCATCCTGGACCTAGGGCTGACTCCAAAGAGGCTTTACCTAGGCCCCGACTCCGTGGTAGCTTTACCTGAGGCCTTGCTCCGTGTTAGCTTAACCTAAGGCCTAGCTGCTGGGTGGCTAGGCTCGGATTGGCTTTAACCGAGAGCATACTCCATATTGGCTCTACCTGCTCCTTGGCGGCTTTACCTAAGGTCAGGATCCCAGGCGGTTTTACTTCGAGCACGATTCCTGGGTGACTTTTACCTAGGACCCGATTATTTTTGGCAATCTGAAATCGGCCCTCAGGTGAAGCCGCCCCCACAACGGTCCATAATGGACTTTAACCATACCATATACAGTCATTTGATACAACCGATCGATTTTTGGCAATTTCATATTTTATTTAAAAACTACCCCTAGGTGAAACCACCCCCTCAGCAGTCCGTACTGGACTCTACACATATACCGTACTGTCATTTGATCCATCCGATCGATTTTTGGCAATTTCATATTTTATTTAAAAACTATCCCTAGGTGAAACTACCCCCAACCGTAGCTATATTGCACTCTAAACTCACCCTATCGGTCAAGGCACGTTTTTCCAAAAATTTTTCAAAAACTACCCCCCCCCCCCGAATCTACCCCCGGAGCTACCCCCGGGGATGGTCCAGAACGTAGCTGAGGTCACCCCTTCTACTAGGGGTGGGTTAGGTTGGATCCATTTTGGCTAGCTTAGGTTAGTTGGTTAGAATTTATTTTTTTTCGAAAAACTTTCCTCTACCCCTCTAAACGTGGTCGAAACCACCCCCCGAGGCCACGGTCAGGGGCGCGTCGACCTGGTGCATTATCCAAAACTACCCCTATAGTCCTAGGTTACGTACAGGCCGAGTTAGGGGTAGTTGTCCCAAAGGGGGGTCGGATCTACTTGGGTAACTAACAGTTTTGTTTTACTGTTAGCTCCTGGCTGCCCATGCAGTAGTTATGGCAAAGGGTTTTAATATGACGTGTGTACTTGAATGTCAATAGTTTAGATGGTGAACATACTCTTTTTCTGTGCTCCTCACCTTGGCTCAGTTTTATACCACCTGCAGTATGGGTTGCATCAATTATGTGTGGTATTCTAGTTTTAAACAGCTTAATTTAGTTATATAACAGGTAAAATGGTATACAGTGATATCTCATAAGTGAAATGTATAATATTATGTAGGAATGAGAAAGTAATGGTAAGTAAGTGAGTGGTGGAGATAGACCAGAGAATATAACCTTGGCGCATAACTGTTTCTGACATAAAAATAACAGTTCATCAATTTTAACCTGTCTACCAGTGCAATTCCATAATGGGGGAAGTTCAGGTAGAAAGGTTATGAAGTCGATTGACAATATCCTTCATAGGTAATCTGCAGCAATAGTCAAAGAGAAGACTTCAATCATTTATGGAAACACAAATGTTTGCTGATCCGATTGATAGTTTACCTAAATTCAAAACCAGCATTAGTGATTATAGTTAAACTTAACAGAAGGAAGCTGTTTGTTTTTTAGCAGTACCAAACTTATGCTTTACAAGAAGATCCTAAGCTCTTAGGTTGATGTTTTCTGTAATTCAAATGAAACAGCTCTCAAATGTAGAACATAGCTTCAAAAACATTGGCTTCACATAGAGAGAAAAAGGTTTTTTAGTTATTGTTCCGATGATTGTCGAAATTTAACTAGAAATCACAACGATCCTTTTATTTTAAACTGAAAATTTAGGTCTTCTAGAACTTTTACATATGTATTTAAGCTTGTTACAATGTACAAATATTTAAATATATCAAGGAAAAATGAAAATACTTAAATAACCTTATAAGTAGTCATTGCATAACTGAGTAAATACTTTTGAACTTACTTCCTGATATGTTTTGAAACAATCGTTTCATAGACGAAACTGACCCGCCACCCGTTTCATTGAATAGTGGTTCGTCTTCGTCTTGAAACAATTGTTTTGACATACATCCCCAAATAAGTTGAAACGTATTCACTCAGTTACACAATAATTACTTATAACTTATTTGGTAAGTTTAAGATCTTTACAACAAGCAACTTTAAAAATAGTGGAAAAAAGTTATCCTCCAGTAAGTAAAAAAAGGTTAGAAAGATTTGGGGGGGGGGGATAAGTGGAAATGAGTTGTTTGAACAAAGCTGCAACACAAATTTCCGTTATGTTCCTCCATTCATAAACGGAATAAGGTCAAATTTAAAACTTTGTTCCTTTCACTAAATGTTGCAAAGTTTGATTAAATTTTTTAATCAAGGCCTTATTGAAAGCATGAAACATGGCTACATGCAACTTTTAAGGAACATCCCTTAGGACAATGGTGATGAGAACAGTGCAGAAGAATTGATCAAATACCTAAACCGGCAAGCTGTGGTCATATGGTTATTAAAGTATGGAACCTATAATTTGAGCAGGTAATAATGTTCATTGTATCTACCAAAGAATAGATTTTAAAGGAGAAAGGAGAACAATAAGATAAATAGACAAAAAAAAATTATGCTCAATGCAATGAAACAGATAAATCAATTTTAAATGAAGATATGCAAAACTTATTTTGAGCAATTTCATTGATACATTAGCTGCATGGACAAAATATCATTATGCCAATAACATCAATTCAGTTTTTATGCCAGAAAGAATTATGTCCCAAGGTTATATTCTCTGGCCTATCTTTACCACCCACTAACTTACCATTACTTTCTTATTCCTAGATAATATTATACATTTCCCTTATGAGATATTACTGTATACCATTGTACACATTACATAGCTAAAAGAAATTAATTTAAAAAATACTTAACTAAGTGAATACATAATTGCTTAGTTGATGACACATTTCAAAACCGGTTAGCTTCGTAAAAGGAACGAATGTTTTGAAACGCGTCAGCAAGTAAGCAATTATGTATTCACTTAGTTAAGTATTTTTAAAATTAGTTTAATCAGTGAACTCAAGATCATTACATCAAACAACTTTAAAGGAAAATGTTTAAAACTAGAATACCACACATAATTGATGCAACCCAAACTGCATGTGGTCTAAAACTGAGCCAAGGTGAGAAGCACCGAAAAAGAGTATGTTCACCACCATATAAACTATTGACATTCAAGAACACACATCATATGTCACAGTGATATAAATTGTTTGTGTAAATATTAAAACTCATTGCTATAACTACTGCATTGGCAGCCAGGAGCTGACAGTAAAACAAAACTGTTACTTACCCTCAAGTTGGAATTTTTATCTAAATAACTCAAGTTTTGATAAAAGTATTTTAGTATTGATAACAACTGTGTTTTGTTATAGTACTCGAATAACATAAAGTAATATTAACAATTATCTTGTGTTTTTTTTTGGCAAAGTATTTTCACATTTATTTATTACCTGACGGTAAACCTTTCTGAAACAGTTTATTTGCTTACATTAATTTTACTTTGATTCTTTAATGCCATATTAAGCAAAACGTACAGAGTTAAAATATACAGGAAACTCGGCAACCACTGACACAGTTGTATCTTATGACTAATTTACTCTTTCAGTTATCAGTCAAAATAATTTAAATTCATATATTTCTATAAAGGTCTGCGTATCTGAGCAAAGCTGAATCATATCTGTGATGCACGTTGTGGAAATTGAAAGTAAGGTACACATCCCTACATCTGCAATATATGAGTTCACTCATGTTTATATCTAATTCATATAGACTGCTGCTTCTTGAGGTAATACATGTAATACAAGAAGACTGAGCTCAGTAATATGGTCTTTTATGTCTTTAACTATCATATCCAATCCAATAAATCTTACAAAAGTAAATACTTGCACATAGTCTTTATTTTAATAGAAATAGAAGAGGGCCATTTTGTGATTCAAGTACAATATTTGATTCTGCTATGCCGAAGCTTCTGTTCCTGATAGTTTCAGTTTCTAATTTTAATCTGAACTGTTCAAATAGGTTTTATTTTGACAACATAGCTGAATCTATGTTGTTGTTTATACATATTTTTATTATATAGTGATTGATGTGAAAAATCTGTCAACTGAGTTTGTCATTGGTATAAGATTCGCACTTCATTACAGATGTAAAATTCAGGAATGGTCAAAAACTTCTAACCCAGTGATGGAATTTGTCAAGGCAAGAATTTATTACTGTATGTACAGTATAGATTCTAAATACATGGTGCTGAGCTGACATTTTTGTTTTTATTGTGTTGTAGTTTGTTTCAAATTTTGAATATTATATGAATATGTGTGTGTACATATATTTCCCTCCTCTGTTGCTGCTGTTATTTTTATTTTCTGATAGGTTGTCAATTACTGTGTCTTTTTTAAATTCATTATTGTTTTTCAGTTACTATGCATTTCCGTCATTTACTTTTTGTTAGCTATTTAATTTTATTGATATCTAGGTTGTTTTCAGTGAGTGATTCATTAGTACTTCTTATTTTGAATCTATTCTTCATATAGTAGCAGCTAACCAAAAATAACTTCTACTATTGGTATCACTTGACAAAAAAATCACTATGTTCTTATATTTTTTAACAGATGCATATCCCACTAGCTCAGTGCATAGTTCAATGCTGTGAGTTAAGAAGTCTTGTCCGTATTCACAGATGTAGGGCAAATGCGTTTTCTGAAAAGTATCAGTAAGTAGTGGTTTTTTACCCAGTGATACCTAAAATAATAATGTTATTACATAACCGAAAACGCACCACAGCTTTGTTATAGTACATGTTTAGTTGTAAAAACAATAACACACAATTTTATTGAAGGAACAATAACTCAACGAAAATATGAAGGTGAATATTTTTATTAGGAATGTCCTCAATTTAAGTTACAAGTGTGAATGTCATTATATATTTTATAAAGACTTTCAAGGTGGTTTTTGTGTAGTATATTTTGTTTTAAAGTCAAGGATGGTTTGATTCATGTTATGTGGTATAGTGGATTTTTTGCGCATTAATAGATATTGCATTGTATAATGTGATAATGTTGTTGACATATTTGTGATAGTTCATGATGTTGTGTTATTTAACTGGATCTGTGTGCTTCCAATGTGTTGCTGATTGGACTTCCCAGGGTATGTTATCTACTTAAGAATAGGTTGTGGAGTTGAAGGCGAAATAGTTTTGCTATGTAATAGTTCTTTGGATGACCTGTTTTGGTATGATATGGGTTTGTGGTACATTATTCTGCAGATGGGATTTTACTATGTATGGATTTTCAGTCGAAGAGATGTTAGTATGTAAACTTATCATTTCAAATGATATTGGTAAAGTCGAATTGTGAGGTATATTTATGTAATTTATTTTGGTTATGAGATTTGTTCTGTTTTTTTCGTGAATGTGTCTGTTGAGATCAGATATTTGTAGGACTTTTTTGTTTTGAGTTTAAATATTTTATGTACTGGGACATCCTGGAAGTAAGTTGTTGGTTGGATGGAAATGATGTACTGTAGAATTTTGGGAGAGCATAGAGGGTAGTGTTCAGATAAATGTTTTTTAGATTGCTTTTTACATTTGTGTAGGGGTACAGTTGTTAATTTTGTTAACATTTTTGTTTGGCATTTGTCTGTTTTGTTATTAGTTGTGTGATGTTTTTGTTAATGATTAGTGTGTTATGTTATAGCAGTTTTTTACTTTTGGGGTGTTATTTGTAATGATTTTTGTAATGTTTGTTTTCGTTATTGGTTTTTTTGTGTTTTTTATGCTTGATGTTGATGATATTTTTAATTCCACTGGGCATTTGTTATCAGTGCAGTCATTAATGTTTTGTCTCAATAAATGTTCTTTACTTACTAAATTTATGCAAGCTATGATATTACAAAGTTTCAATAAAAGTTTTTTTTTGAAGGCCGTGGACAACAATCCACAAGAGAACAAGAAACTTTCTCCCATATATGAACCTTATTGTAATGTTTTTATTACAATAAAATGAGTAAAATGAGCTAGAATTGTATCAATAAAGTTTTTCTTGGTGAATGTAATAATTAATATAAATGTTAAAGAAAATTCAGATGTTTAAAAATTTTGCTTTTGCAGTAAAAGCATTAAAAAATAGAACTCCAAGAGCTTTTTGTACCATTTGGTTAATGACCTGGTGTCAGTATTTTTAATATATATGGATACAAATTATGAATAAATTATATTTTTTTTGCCTGCGTGATAGACTATATTCATGTGTAAGTAAAAGTGAAAATTCTTTATGGTGAAATTTATCAAGTTATATTAAATTTTGAAATTTATGGGGTGAGGCATATTTTTTTGAATGTTGTTTTCATATTGGAATGTAACTTAAAACACATTGATTGCTGCAATGTACATTTGTTTGAATAATGTGCTGAAGAGTAAAAATTAAAATTGAAGATATATTCTAAATAACGACAAATTGAATTTTGACTTTAGGTTGTTATTATTCACAGGATATTTAGGTTTGAAATTACATGCAGACACTTGTGTGTCTTTCTTAACCCACCAAAGGTTTTTTGTCTAATGGCGGATTATAGTAATTATGTGCACTATTAGCAGATACATTGATACATTAATTATACTTAACCAAAAATATTTGATATTATGTATCAAATTCTGATACTCTTCTGCATGTGCCACAGTAAAACCCCATTGTTGCACACCTAATAACATGTTTTCATTGAAGTAAAATTGTTACAGTTGAGAAAATTACAGTGTGTTCCGGTATATTATTCCCAGAAATATAGCCAATATAAATCTATAAATACAATACTAGGTATTTACTCCATATGGAAATGCTTGTAGTTGTATAAACATCCTGTCAAAAAATGATATGTTATGAAATTATTATAAGCAAAAAATTTAATTTTTTCCGATATTTGAAGGTATGACTATCATTTATAGTTTATACCAAAAAATTTAATTCATTCCCAAGTGTGGTTAGAATTACAACTATAAGTAATTATTGGGTAACAAGGTGAATACTTGAGAAATTACTTGCTGACGTGTTTGGAAACAATCTTTTCATTAACAAAGCTGACACTCTTCTACTTTGTGAGTAGAGTGGCAGCTTCGTAAATAAAATGATTGTTTCAAAATTCGTCAGCAAGAAAGTTCTAAATTATTCACTTAGAAGGCAATAATTACTCATAGTTTAATCAGTGAATTTAAAATGGTTTCACTCTTTAGTAACACTAATGGATATTCTTCCACAACTTGATATTCTCTCTATCATACTGTACAATACGAGGAACTGTATTATTCCCTTAGTAAAATATAATGAACAGCTTTTATATCAGAACTACAGCTTTAAAGATCGATAGCATGTTTAACTAAATACAGCATCACAAACAAAATGACATGTCATACTGTGCATAAATTGGGAAATAGTGTGATGGGGAAGATGTGGTAGAAGCAGAGTATTAGTGAGAGCCAGTAAATGACCTTTATAGATGTCAACCAGTGATTGCTATGATCGCTATACTGTTATATTGCCACATTCAGTATTAAAGTATAAAGACTGCTGAAGTATCGAGTATCGAACTATTAGTCGCTTGCTGTATTTAAAAAGCTTCACTCTTCAAACTCGCATTTCAAATGCTTCCAGTCTTTACTTTCTCATTTCTTATTGTATTCATCCATTTGAAATCCATCATTCCTCTACAAATTAAAAATTCTTTCTGTTTTCCTTTGTAGTTTTTAATATTATTTACTTTTAATTCTTCCATTCCATTTATAAAACTCCAAACATTTTTAAATTATAAATTCCAATTCTTTTCAATTTGCCTTCTTCAATCCGTCATATTGTTTTCTTCTTTTTCATACCTAATTATTTAATAAACTCTACTGTTCTTTTAATTTGTGTACCTCACCATAGGTTTTGCCAAAAATTTGCTTCTTTATCTCTTTAGTAAGCTCCTGATTTAAATTCCCATTTTAAATGCTGCTATATCTTTTCCAATAAATTATAATTTTACCAAACACTCGCCTTTTGGTCCCAAAACCTAAGTTCATGATTTTCTATGTTGATGGTTACTGTAGGTTATTGGAAACTTTGAATTGAGTCTTTCATAAAATCGTCTTTTTGTTTCTACGTTATGCAATCTAAGTTTCAACACCAGTTACATGTAAATCAAATATACATCCTATGCAATCTCATAACACTCTAGAAAAACAAAGATTTTGCCAAGAGCTTTGTTTTATGTTTCTCCATTGTCATCTTCTGGAAGTAACAAACATTGATATGAAGCTGAATTACTGCGTGGATAGGTTATTATGATTATTTATATTTATTTTGTACTTGTAATTTCTAGCAATAGTTACCAATATTCTTAAAATTAGGCTTGTGCATTCAAACACACATTACAATCCTGACTGTTAGAGAAGTAAGGGTTGCCTTCCTCATCTGAATCTCTTAAGCTAAATGTTTATAGCTTGGGTAGCCATGCAGTGTACACAGGTAGTACAGGGTGAAGGGGCAGAGAAAAGTAGCAGGGGAGGCTAAATAAACAAGTAATCATGTAAGTAACTTCTGTCGATGTGTACATCAAGTCATATAAGTGAGCCTATTACATTAATATATCTATAATCAATTTAAGCAATAAATTATTGCAGATGTAAGTAAAATTAGTGTTCTTCAGTTTTTGTCGCCGTTGCAGAGTGTATAATTAATTAACAGTCTTATAGACATTCCCTTTTCTTCTCCTTCTTTGAAAACAAGAAAATAAATAAACATGCTAAGCTTACTCCAAACTTACCAAACTCGGTGCAAAAGGTGGGAAGCTTAACTTGAATTTTCTATCTAGCTTTTATAAAAAATGTGCCTGGTTATAGGGCAGTACATTTACCAAATGCATTTACTTGAAACAGTTTATTATTTGGAAAAAATAGAGACACTAGCAGGGCATAAAGTGGCTTTACACTTTTAAGGACCTTTTAGTTAATATCATATTTTAAGGAAATATCAGTGAATCATTTATGGTCTACTTTATCTGTTTATTCATTTAGCCAGAACAGAATAGATACTACGTTTGACAATCAGTTAAGTACAGACATCTCTCTTCACAATTCAAAGTTAAAATGTAACAGACCTTCTTAAATAACTGAATAAGTATTTTCTTAATAAGTATTTTCTTAATAATAAAAACTTAATAAATAAGTTTTTGAATAAGTAGGAGTTAGCCTTTTTGGCTCTTGCGGAAGCTGACAAATCAATAATCGTGGAAATTATATTGAACTTTTTATAGACACAGGTGATTATGATCCCCTTTTAGCAGAACAACTAGAAACTACTCGTATTACTGCTTTTAAAGAGTTTCCTAACCTCAATCAAAATTATTTCAATTAATCAGTGGATTCTTCTCTTTTATTATCAATGAGTTGTAGAATGCACAATTTGTGGCTATTTTAGTAGGCATTTCAATTAAGGCTCAATTTTCTATTGTTAGTTAGCTGGTTGGTATGATGTATTTTTGTAAAAAAATTGTTTGGAAATTTGTTGTACATAAATGTAATAACAAAGATTTATCAAAATTAATAATGGCTATTTAAACATAATGCAACAGTAGGCCTACCATCTTTAATTGTATACTTTCCTAGCTTGATATTCATCTCACTTAAGGCTGACTTTAAACAATTAGAAAGCCTGAATACAATATAAAAAACCTGAGTACAGCAAAAAAATGTAAGCTGTAAAATATTGCACTTAATTCTACTGCAGCATACTAGTAGTTAAAACATTATTACAAAAGACTAGAGAAATATCATAAAACCATGTAAAATCAATCTTAGAAATTTGTTGAAAAATTTACTGTTTGACAATATTTGAGACCTTTTGTTCTAATGTCCATCAACACATTTCATCAAGTATTTAGGATACCCCATACAAGAAGCAACCGTAGTGTTGTAAAGTTTTCCTTACTTAGAAAAAAAATTTCTTGTTAACAGTAATTTACACCCCTTGCAAAAAACTGTACAAAATATTAAACAATTTCACATACTAGTTATTATATCATATCCACAATTGTGAATGGCAAGCCATGACTAGATTTATTACTTCTTATGGATTTTAGTGTCCCATGTTTATGAAGATCAGTGAAATGGAATGTTAGTTTAATTCAAATATATTTGTTACTTATTCTGCACTTTTTAAAAACATTACTTTTTGGAATGGCTCAGTATTATTATAGGCCTTAGAAGAAAATTAATCACCCAATATAAGCAAAAACCAGCTAATTAGATCTACAAAATGTGTATTTTTTAGACAGAATTTATGAAGAATGCTAAATGATAACCTTTGACTACCATTACAGCTACATAATTATAAAGGGACCAGAGGAAAAAGTGAATGGTTTTTGATCTGACTGCACATCACATCAATGAGAATAGGGAGAACCGGTTCAAGGACTTTTATTCCCACCCTCGATGCCATTACGGTTGCAATGGAGTCGTGGAATGCACAGCATCATTATTCTGTCATAGAGACTTATTGTAGTAACACTTATTCAGTATTTGAGATATGGCTTTATCTTTAAACTGTTCGAGAACCAAGTCAAAATGATTTCAAAAACCGAAAAGAGTGTGAACAATCAATTTTTAACATTTTAACTTACGATTCAATAATCCTAATGTCAGGTGAGGCCCACTTTCATCTATCTGGCTGTGTTGATAATAAAAACAACTGGTAATGGGCAGCGGAAAAACCCCGTAGCCTGCACAAAAAACCATTTCATTGTAAACGTGTGACAGTTTGGTGTGTATTGGCTAAATTTGTCCATATTTTTATGAGAGAACGGTCGAGTGGTTTTGTTTATTCAAAATGTTGCACACACAAGTGTGTGTGTGTGTGTGTGTGTGTGTGTTTGTGTGTGTGTGTGTGTGTTTGTGCGTGTGTGTGTGGGTGTGTGTGTGTGTGTGTTTGTGTGTGTGTGTGTATGTGTGTGTGTGTTTGTGCGTGTGTGTGTGTGTTTGTGTGTGTGTGTGTGTGTGTGTGTGTGTGTTTGTGCGTGTGTGTGTGTGTGTGTGTGTGTGTGTGTGTGTGTGTGTGTATGTGTGTATGTGTGTGTGTGTGTGTGTGTGTGTGTGTGTGTGTGTGTGTGTGTGTGTTTATGTGTGTGCGAGTGTGTGTGTGTGTGTGTGTGTGTGTGTGTGTGTGTGTGAATGTGTGTGTTAGAATATGTGTGTTTGTGTGTGTATGCGCGTGCTTGCGTGCGTGCGTGTGTGTGTGTGTGTATGAATGTGTGTGTTTGTGTGTTGATACAAAACAGTTTGTTTCGAGACGCAAGACGGACAACGCACATGCACAGAATGAACATGGACGTATCTAAAGAAGTAATTACTTCAAGTTTATTTAAGTGCCTTACTCTTCGGCATCCATATCACAAAAATAGAAAGATTGTGCAGAAGAGTTGGAGGGATTTAGGTGAGAATTAGTAACAGACGAAGGTACGTTTTTATTACGGTTTTTATAAACATAAATTTTAACGAATATTCTTATTCCTGACGAACTGATTGAATACATGTTTTTTCACTTATCAACTTTACATTACAGTTTCACAATCGCTCTACGTTTATTTGACAGCAACTTCAAATTCATAAGTGAAAAAACACCATTTCTAAGTTCTTGTAGAGTTCTAGCTGGGACATTAAAAATATATTAAAACATTTTTATTCGTAAAATTTGTTATTTATTTTGCTTCCTAAGAGTGTTCAGTAAATTGTTTTATAATCTATTATAATAACTATAGTTTATTAATTTATTTATTGATATAAATGTCATTCTTGAACTTTTTTATAATAAATTCTATTGCCAGGTCACTTCCGGATTGGTAACATAATTTATGAAGTTCTGTCTGGTCGTTTTTGTTGTATTAGTATAGCGATTGTTACGGTTCTAACAGTTATTTTGTCTAGAATGTTCCATTGGTTAAGCCACACTTCATGTAAAGTCGAATATACCACATCAGCAGAGCTGTCGGTTTTCAAATAATAACTTTTTCATGCATAATTAACTTCATTTTTTATTGATCAATGTTTATTTTTCAAAATTTAATTTTTATTATAAATTTGGTTTTAAAATGTTTTAATTTTTTTACCTTAAAGTATCAGACGTCTAGTCTGATACGTGACGAAAACACAAACTCTCTTGAAGCAAGCAAACAAAGTTCAAGCTCATTACGGGTTAACGTCTGTTAGGTATGGATGTGTCCTGAAGTCCATTGGCTAGAGGCGGGCCATAGGCTTCCACAAGTGACACAATACTTCAACAAAGTTAATATTGTTAACAAAGTTAATTTTAGTTTTGTTTTAAATGTTTATTAAATAGATAAATAATTTAGCTATTAAATTATTTTCAGTTAATACAGTAATTCCTCGTTTACTTTCCCTGAACTACCGTGAATACTGAAACCAACGTGTATATGGAAAGGGGAGGGTTACATTCCACGTCAAAAATGTTAACATTAATATAGCTATACTGTAGACTTGCAATACAGTATGGTATATCTACGTAAGACATAACTACAAACATATTTTTAATTGTGTAGCTACCTTTTCCACCAATCTGAAAACACACAAATTTTATGAAATGTGCACTGATTCACAGAAACTCGTTTTCTTTGTTGTTAAACACGATGCTCTAAATTTTTAAACACCTAATTTTAGATGAATACTCACTGTTGATTTGTTTTTTTTAAATTGGTTCCGCCACTCAGAGAAAAGTCGACAGAAGCAAAACCTTTTATAGCCACTTCTACAGAAATTTTGAATTGAGAAAAAATGTAATTTTGTATAATGAGAAATTATTTAAACAATTGTTGTAATATAAGAATCAATAATACAGAATTTGTATAGCGAACACCAGCATTTGAGCTACAAATAATTAATTAGAGCTAATAGTTTTGCAAAAGTTTCAACGAAAATCACGAAAAATATGAATTAATTCATTTTTCATTCAATATTTATCTGAGGAATATATTTATTAACGACTAATGTTTATTGTATTTATAATTAAAATATTGCTGTAACAAAAACACTTATTGGTTGTTTACTGAATACAAATTGTTTCATCAGATTCATTTGAGATGAGTTCTTAGTATCAGACGACCCTATGAATGTTTTCATTTAAAAAAATAGGAATTAAAGCGTGTGTGGTCATTTTAGGGTAATTGTGGAAATAGTTGTGATAAACCTAACTTCGCTACCTTCTTTCATAAGCTGGGGATCACTCTGGACATACCGTAGGATTAGTAAACTCAAAGCAAATGAAAACTTGATGTAAAACCCTTGGTAACATAAACTTTCCAGAATCTTACTTTTATGTGTTCAGAAACCATTATGCATTTGTTGAACCTAATATTTTCTTTTTTGACCTAATTCTAAACGGGAAAACGATTATTCTCCAATCTGGTTTTGGGAACCTAGAAACAGATCCAGTAATATATATTTGTATTGTTTTATTATTTAGATGTCTTCACCTATTAGTGTTAAAATAATATATATAGGTATAATTTAATTGTAGGAAAATCTTTGAAGAAACTATTACTCGATTTAAATTAACCTAGATATCTTATTTTCTTGCGTAAAACTCACAATATGACAAGGTCCAGTTTTATCCGAGAAGGATGCAAAGATATAAACAATATTTTTCTCTTTTCCGTTTACTGTGAAATGTTTCTACACTAGCCTTCGGTTATATAACATGATTTCATTTGTTCTCTGGAAGCCATTTGTATAATTTTATTTAAACAATAAGAGTTTAGCAGCTCATTTCACGTGCCTTTTTCAAGTCTTATGATTTGATAGCTATTATACCACTATTTAGTCACCATAATTCATCCTTTCATATTTGAAAAATACTGTAGGCATGTGTGGCTCTAGACGTTGCGGGAGCATGGGCAATTTATTATTACTTTCTAGTGCTGGGGATTTAAAGGGATAAAATGATACAGTTACTTAATGCTGATTCAGGATTTTACGTATATTCTTGAAATTAATTTATTATGCCTAAACCATTACTGTTTACTAAACCATTCATGTTATAATGGGGTATTTATAAGTTGATGTTTCTGAAAGCGAAGTTCTAAAACAAACACTCTTGTTTAAAACGAAGTGAAACAATATGGAATATAAACAAACACTATAAATATAACTTTTACTATGGAATTAAATTCAATATATGACATAGATAGTTCAACTCGTGTAACATAATGTTACGGTTCACGGCGGCGCAGAGATACTGATAGCGAATTGCTAGTTAGTTCGGTCTTTTCATATATAAACTTAAAATATTTATCTATATTTTGATGGCCTAAACTAAAATCTATTTTATAAAGCATTTCTTTACTTTAATTTGTATTAATTTTGCAATGTTGCGACTATCACCAGGCGACGGATTATCCATAATTGTTGGGTTCGCGATATTATATTAAAGAGAAGTATGACCATTAGTATTTACATATATGTGATTGATATGGTAACATAAACTGTCAACGCTTCTACATCCAGCCCAAAGAATTGGTTTATCGGTGTCAACTATCCCTAATCTTTAAATGACAAGAAGCAGAGTCTATGTACTTCGGTCATGTATTAAAAGAATAAATAATACAGACTACCACAACGAATAACGCAGAAGTGAATTTTAGGTTGCATTTTGATAGTGCAATAATACGTCTTGTTTTTTAAGAATAGGATGAGAGTATGGACAGGTTTCCACAATCCTAACTTGCAATACTAATGTTCTATGTGGTTAATATGTTGGAACATGCAATAGAAACCAATAGTATATTGTCACAATATCGCAGCATTGCCTACAAGCTGCCATTTAATATGGCCAACGTATGTGTACTACGTGTTAATTTCTATGTTTGCACTAAAGAGATAAATAAACAAACATAGGTAATCGGAGGCTGAAGTCGATCGATGAGAGAAACAAATAATGTTTCAACTTTGGGAGAAAACGGTCATAGTCAAAAGTCATAGGACAAAATTTGACTATTTTCCTTCACTTGAGAGAAAAGCACATTATATTGGACAAAACTGTTGGTGTTATTTTAATATAAATACAACCTTTACAAATCTTTTGGAGGGCTATTCAATACCCACTGCTGCCCTTAGTGACTTACGTTTAACCTACGAATCGAAAGAAAGAGATGAAAATGCTTGAATGCAGGTAGCTATCGCAATGAGAATACCTCATGGTGATCATCGCCCGTATATTATATTGTAGACGCATTATATCAAAATCGAGCTATGGGGCCCACAAAATGCGGAGATCAGGTTGAGACCTTCATCTTGGAGAGGCTTGGACCTAAGTTTATTTATAACAACAATTTCTAGCCGCTATCACTTACAAAAACACTTCTGTGACAGGTGATCCCCGTTCATAGATAGTTTTGCAGATGTACATTAATATGTAAGCGATAAGACATGATATGCAGAAACTGTTGTGTCTCGTCCGCTCTTTACTCCGCTCTTTACTCTTACGTCCGCTGGAACTACTACGGCCAACGTTTGTTTACACATGTCAATCTGATATGATAACATTAACTGTCGACACTCCGACATTCTTTCTTCTCAAATGGTATTTCTAACTGAGAATTAGAAAATATTTATTAGTTATAATTATACCTAAAATTTCCTGTTTTATCATTTTTTCAAACCGTAAATTTCTTCTTACAATTATCTGTGGAATATTTATTTACGCATTATTATTTCTATTGAAATTCTATTCTTCCTATCAATTACGACTTGTGAAGCCAAAACTCTTTTTTAAATATCAAAAGAAACGAAATTGTGTAGCCCGTGTACAATGAATAATTATCTTGCAATCCTAAAGTCTAGTTTACTTTAAACATTAGCATGATGAGTAATAGGCCGAAACTCTGATGAAAACCAAATAAGTAAAATTTAATTACCTTTCAAGAAAACAGGTATTTTGCAGCAAATTCTTCCTTTGAAGTGCCATGTGCAGTGGTCGAGTACTAGCCGTATCAATTAATATTTTTAATTTAGTATTTGCTTTATATATGAAAGGTAATTCATTATTTTCACACAGCAAATTCATTATGGAAAATTGGTTCCGAGGCTTATACCACCTACAAAATTATTTTGATCGGTTTGAATCTCTTCATTTTCATTACAGTCTTCAGATAAGTTTCGGTGCTCAGCGAAATACTCGTCCTTTTCGGAATTTTCGTCAGAAGCGAATGTTTCTTGTTCGTTAATTGGTTACATTGAATATTCGCCGTCTTCTGCTCCAAGCCCCGTCATTTGATAAAGTTTAGTACTTTGTCTAGAAGGCCTGTCTGTCTGTCTAGTGGATATGCTCATAGGGGTGGGTATGATACCTCTTATTCTGAGGGTAGTGAGGTGTACTATTATTCATTAAGTGTCCTCTTTGAGGTTGACCACTGCTAGCAAAAGGTGGTTTATAGAAAGGATTTGGCTGTTAGTAAGTTTGTTTAGGTATTTGGTGATAATTAGTCTCTGGGTGTATTGGTTTTCTTACGGTATAATGTTGACCTTTCTCAAAAACTAATTGTTTGTTCGGCTGTGTAAACATTTTATTATTTTTAAATTGAAAATCGTTAGCATATTTAAAGCTTCTGCGAGTGTTGTGTGTGTGTGTGTGTGTGTGTGTGTGTGTGTGTGTGTGTGTGTGTGTGTGTGTGTGTGTGTGTGTGTGAGTGTGTGTGTGTGTGTATGTGTGTGTGTGTGTGTGTGTGTGTGTGTGTGTGTGTGTGTGTGTGAGTGTGTGTGTGTGTGTGTATGTGTGTGTGTGTGTGTGTGTGTGTGTGTGTGTGTGTGTGTGTGTGTGTGTGTGTGTGTGTGTGTGTGTGTGTGTGTGTGTGTGTGTGTGTGTGTGTGTGTGTGTGTGTGTATGTATGTATGTATGTATGTATGTATGAGCCTTATTCATTACCAAACCACTTATCCGATCGCTATGAAAGTTTGGAAAATAGTTGTGGTTCATTCCTGGAGAGTTTTCTGGCGACATAACAAATTTTTCCAACATGTAATTTTTAGGTGCTAAAATAGCATAAAATATGTCTTTCTATCTTATCTTATCTTCAGAAAATTCATTGAATTATTTCAAAATTTAGTTCCTGAGCAACACCTACAACTAGAAATATTTTCCAACACATTTGAAACAATATACAAAAAATATTGTGTATTCAAGTGCACTTTGTCAAGAGCTTTTGTCACACTTTTCTCGATCGATTACTATAAGTTCAGCTATTATTACGTTAATAATATTCTAAATTAGGTTTAGCTAATGCTAACACGCTATTCATTGAACCTAAATGCTTTGTGAAGATATGAAATAGGATTTCCTAATTTTATGGCAATATCAGATGACTATATAGATAAATCACATCATCCAACCAGGATCTAGTAATTTAAAGAGAATTCTATCTCTAGGAGGAGCAAGCCTAACGTGTGTTTGTCAAAGATAAGGAGCAACAGCGCAAATATAGGGATGTAACCATAGCATCTTTCAACAATTATACTCCTTGCGTTCAAGCAATGCAACAAGCATATTTATTATTTATCACCATGCAAATTAAAATAAAAACATGAAACGAATCATAGATTAACCATTTAAATCATAAAAACAAACACATTTAATTGAATACAAATTAATTAGTAATCAACCTTGTTGAATGTTATAAATAATTCATAAAACCCATACATTTGAGAACCAAAATAAAAACCTAAAATCTAGACATTTTACTAAACCGACATTAATTCATAAAACTAAACACGTAAAAAGAAATCAAATATCATTCACAAAACAGATAGGGCCTATATCGCAAAACAAAACAAAAATGTCACATTTTTGAAGAAAAACAAAATTAAATCATGAATTGAACACCGTTTTAGAATAGACATATTACCCAATCAATTCTAAGTTGAAGCAGACTATTATGGTGCCTAAATGAAGTTTGAAAATCATTAACTGTAACAAAATTAATTTTAATTTGATCATTTTTTGTTTCTAATTTCTTGCATTTTTAAACTGAAATTTAGTTTAATCTCTACAACATATTTAGTTAGTCATAAAACTATCTCTATTATTAACACAAACTATATTCATTGAAATTATACATCATTTTGATAAGTGATTACATTTGTTTACTTACTATTGAATGTCCATCAGTTTGATTCTGTGATTAAATCAAACATGGCGTCACAAACGTCGCTCCTATTTCAGACCTTATCCATTTACCATTGATGAAAATTTATTTAAAAAAATTAAATTTCCTAATATTTTAATTTTTTTCTGAAGGTTTTGAAATTAGCAGTTTGTGTCAAGTTTAAATAGTTCATAATAAGTAGGACAGTTAGGTACAGGATTTTCATTATTGTTTTCTATTCAGGCAAATATTTTACATTAACCCCATAGGAAGAAATATTTAAATTTTACAAGTACCTTTGTCTTGCTAAAATCGAACAAGGAAGACAGCTTGTAGTTTTGCCGAAACATGTATAGAGTATATAGAGAATTTATATTCTGTTGTGGGATTTGTGTTTTTATATTATTTCTTATAAATAGATTATCAGGATGCTAAAAGAAAGATAATGTATTTCTCTATATTAACTTTATATTTCTACTGTTTATTAAACCCTTTAAGTATTCACCTTATACTCAAAAATAATTTTGTAGCCTGTTGTTGGGATTTGTAATTCATTGATTGTAATTCACAGACACACACAGACTGTAAAAAACAGTATTTGCCTATCATAATGAATTGGTGAATATTTAGCTAGTAAGAATTGAATCCTTAATATAACTGTTAAAAGTTCGATTACAGTAGATAGCAGTACATACAAGGTTCTCTTATAAATAGTTACATTTTCTACAATCAGGGAGCAGCACTAACAGAGTTCTCTCTTATATAGTTATTTTTCTACAACCAGAAAGCAGCACCTACTGGGTTAGTTGACGGCGGGGAATAACAATACCGCCTACCTCCTTATGATCAATCAATCACGTTTCCTCCACTCGCGGTAGGGATACTGAACGCATGCGCATGTGAGACGGAGTAACTTGGTTGGCTGCCACGAGGTTTGGGCGGGTTCTGACGGCTCAGCCCCTGGGTGGGCGGGGAATACCAATACCGCCAACCTCTTCATATCTTCTGTGCTCCTGATACTTTTCGACACTTTCAGCATTACAGCAAACTATCAAGAGACATAAAAGTTTAAAGAGGTTGACAATTTACCTCTTAACATCCTATACACACCTGATACTTTCTCACAGTAAAATTTTGATAAACTCTCTCTCACCACGAAGTATCAGGACGCTATAATGAGAAAAGAGGTTGCTGATCTTAACATATATGCCTATATTGGTCTATGACAAAACTTTTTATATACCATTTTGGTTAAACATATTTTTACCATATGTAAAGAAATGTTTGACCACCAATGACGTTAACAGCTTCTCTCAGGATGCAATTAGAATTAAAATCACTCATCAGACACATTAAGGTGATCTTTTGAAATAAAGGTCAGAAAATGTATCAATCTTTTTGATTTATTCAATACGTTTTACATTATCTTTTTACATAATTACAAAACAGTATAGCAGTAAAAATCATGATAATAATAACAATAATAATAATAATAATAATTCTATTAATAACAATAATAATAGTAATTACAATAATAATACTGTAATATTAATAATAATAATACCATTTATAATAACTTTTCACATATTTTCGAGTAGTTTTTGAATACTAGAATACAATTTAAAGAAATTAATAATATACATACAGTTTACAAACAGTGGTCCCCAAAGTGCAAGCCGTGGCTACCTGGGGGTAGGCACAGCATTATCAAGGGCGCCTTCAAAATTCAGCGATTAATTTAAATATATCCTGGACGAATCACAATGTTGTAGTGGCAGTAAAATGATAAAATAATTTGTTTAGGAGTAGATAACTACAGACTATATAACAAGGGTCGGCCTTTCCTTGCAGAATTCTTGTAATGGCTGACATCAGGGCTAAACCATCCGTCTATTAGCTAATTTTACTATTTATTAAAAGAGATTTTAAGGAATAAACTGTTATAGGCTAAGTGCTTCTACTATATGAAGAGCAGAACTAAAAGAATTACTTAACATTTTATTAAAAACAAAGTAGAGCGATTTGTCTGAAGAAACGTTTCAATAAATACATTTTATCTCAAGAGAGCCACGGGTTAAACGTATGGGAACCACTGGGGTCAGATGTCACCTCTAAGAAAAATGTGTGTGTGTGTGTGTGTGTGTGTGTGTGTGTGTGTGTGTGTGTGTGTGTGTGTGTGTGTGTGTGTGTGTGTGTGTGTGTGTGTGTGTGAGTGTGTGTATGTGTGTGTGTGTGAGTGTGAGTGTGCGTATGTGTGTGTGAGTGTTTCTGTGTGAATGTGTGTGTGAGTGTTTGTGTTCTATATGATTGTCATATGAAAAGAGACATGTAATATATAGCCTTTGGTTATATTCATGTGGACAATCGTTGAAATTATTAACAAAAACAGTGTTGGTATAAATACAATTTTTAAAACCCTTGGCCGTGTTGGGGGAAACTATCTAAGTTATAGTTCTAAAGTAGAAAACGTTTTTTGCAAACCGAAAAAAGTACTTATAGACTACGTGTCTGGAATCGAAACAGGAACGCTTTTATTTCTCAGTTAAAGGCAGTAATAATTACAAAAATTGCACAAAGATAGAGCTTTGTAGTGCGGATAAATGTGGAACGTTTTCAACCTAACGAAGTCATCCTTACTCAGGTGCTACGCTTAATAACAGATGTGTCGCTCCTCTTTCTTACATGTCCCCCCCCCAATACAGGGGGACAAGGGTTAATAACAAAAACCTAATAATGGGTTCTGTAAAAAGACCGTTTCTAAACAACAATTTGAAAATTTAAGTGTTGTCTTTAGTAGTTTATTGAAATACTAACGGATTGCGTTTCCGTTTAATATCGCGCGAAATTAATTATTAATAAGTGTAATATGTAACGTATCAAATGACATGAATATAGGCCTATTTTAAATATTACATACGTAAAACACGTATCCATTGAAACTAAAATCATACCGCAAAATAGGACTGAAATTCATAAAAACACACAATGGGATCTAAGATAGGATTTTTAATAAAGCTGCAATATAAACTATAAATAGTTAATACACTTACTAAACAAAAAAGCATTTGGAGACACTAATTATTTAGTTCCCTCTGCTTGTACTAAGTTTATAGTTTTATTACAACATTTAAATATAAGAAATTGAATAACAATAAACAATATATTTGCTTTAACGGATTGCCAGTTACACCAAAGCAAACTTGTTCCATGATCTTATTACAGATACCTCTATCTCTAAGTCTCGTATAGCAGGATGTTAGCATCCGTTTGTCTCTGTCCTTATACCCCCCAATCCAGCTACCCTATTACATCAAGGTTGATTATATTAGTTTCTTGCAAATATTTGGAATATTATACTATTTCACTAAAAAAAAAAGTATACAGTATAGCTAGTTCGTGCCATTTGCCTTAATTTATAAACACATTATATCTATAGACTACTATCCTCGGTCAGTGATGCTCGATAATGGAAATACTATCAATCTTTAAAAGTTAACTCGCATAAATACCAAGTAAGATTCTTGTTTAAGTACATCCCTATAGCGTAAGTGATAAGTGAATACCAGAAAACAAATACAAGTTAAATATATAGGCTGTATATATAAGAGTATATTATATATTAAATACATGAGTATATATTACAGGCATATATTATATGTTAGTGTATAAAATGTATAAATGTTTGTATGTATGTATGAACCTTGTGCATTACTAAACCACTTATCCGATCGCTATGAAACTTTGGGAAATTATCGAATACATTCCTGGGAAGGTTTCTGGCGACATAATAAAATTTTACATGTAATTTTAAAGTGCTAAAATAGCATGAAATATGCCTTTTCAGAAACATCAGAAACTTCATTGAATTAATTTCACATTTTGGTTGCTAGGTAACACTCATCAATCTAGATTTATTTTCCAACACACTTGAAACAATATACATAAAATATTGTATATCCAAATGCACTTCAATAAATAACAATCTATCAAGAACTTTTATTGTCTCACTTTTCTCGAACGACTACTATAGTTTCCGATATTATTATGTTAATAAAATACTAAATTAGGTTTAGCTAATGTTAACACGCCATTCATTTGGCCTAAACGCTTTTCGGATATATTAAGTATGGTTTCCTAATGTTACGGCAATATCAGCAGACTTTATAGATAAAACCACATCATCCAACCAGAATCTAGTAATTAAAAGAGAATTCCATCTCTATGAGAAGCAAGCCTAACGTGTGTTTGTAAGAGATGAGGGGTAGAGCACAAATATAAGGATATAACCAATGTATGTTTCAACAATTATACTCCTTCCGTTCAAGCAATGCAACAAGCATATTTATTATTTATCACTATGCAAATTAAAGTCAAAAAATAAAATCAAACATAGTTAAAACCATTTAAATCATAAAAACAAGCTCATTCAAAGAATCGAAATTAATTAGACATCAACTTTGTTGAATATATAAAATAATTCAAAAACTTAATATTTAGACATTTTACTAAACCAACAATAATTCATAAGAATAAACACGTAAAACGAAATCAAATATCAATCACAAAACAGATAGGCCTATATCGCAAAACATGACAAAAATCTCACATTTTTGAAAAAACAAATATGAAATCATGAATTGAACACCGTTACAGAATACACATAATAAACAATCAATTATAAGTTAAAGCAGACAATTATGGTGCCTACATAATATTGGAAAATCATAAACTCTAGCAAAATTAACTTGAATTTGTATCATTTTTTGTTTCTAGTTTCTTGCATTTTCAAACTGATATTGAATTTAATTTCTACAACATATTTAGTTAGTCATAAAACTTTCTCTTTATTAAGTAATTTGAAAAATATTCCATGAAACCATACATATATTTCGATACGTGCTTACATTTCTTTTATATACATTTTATGCCCGTCATTTTTATTGTGTGTCTAATACGCGTCAAAAAAAGTTCTATTCCTGACCTTATTCATTTACTCTTTATGCAAATTTATATTTAAAAGATTAAAAAATTTTATTATTTTATTTTTTTTCAAAATAATTAAATTTAATTTTAACTTACATAGGAAAAAAGCTGTTGTAACCTTTATATTTGTTCACAAGTATTTCCCTCGTAGTCTAAACACAGTAAACCTTCTTGCCTACACGTTTGATGCTTTTACTAACAGAAAATTTTGTCTACTAACAAATCATGCAGGAAACCTGGGGCCTTGGATCAACTTATATTAAGGGACAAGGAGGGGTATTGTCTTACAAATACATTGTTAGTTAATGGCATGAATGCACCTCTTCTGCTGTCTACTCGAAACTGAAGGCATGTAATCAAATTAGTACTTCGTTGGGGCTAAGCTGCGACCCTGGGGATGTGCCCCTGGGTCACCTGGAACATAACTGGGTTGCAGAATGTGTTAGTATGCATATTATATATTATTTGCATTTTATGTGAAAAGTTAGGGGGTCAGAAAGGACAGCGGCCTTCAGTGTATGTCGTGGGTCGGGTAGTATCTACCAAGTAAGGAAATGAGTTTGGATGTTGTATGTGCTTAAGCCTGTCTGTAGAGCATTGTTGCTATGTGTCGGAGATGTTGTTTGATGAAAGGCACTTTCAAGCCAGTGTGAAGCAGTGTTAATCTTGTACATCTAGGGGCCTTAGTGATTATTCGTAAAACCTAGTTTTAGAATAACTGAAGTCTGCGTATGCGTGAGTTGTTTGCAAGGCCCTAGATGGGGGAAGCGTGGGTGAGTATACTGCTAAACATAAATACTTATATAGTAGGGGTCTCCCGTAATGAAAATGGACTTGTTCTGTTAAGCATAGGATGTAGTTGTGTTAAACTAATTGTTACTTTTTTAACGTGTTGGTAATGTGAGTGCTCCAAGTCAAGCCTCTGTTGAGTATGACTCCCAGATATTTGACTTAGTTCCACCAGTGAATGTCCTCGTCTAATAGTTCTAGTGGTGTGTTAAGTTGGAGAGAAGCAGAGCCTGGCACTTGGCCACGTTCTTTTTAACTCTCCAGTAGCTCAGCCATGATACTAGTACTGTAAGGTGTTCCTATAATTTGAGTGTATTAGATATGGTTCCCATGACTGAGCAGATACCGCTGAATCATCTGGAAAAATGGCCATTTGTGTGTTAAGTGATGTTGGTATGTCGTTGATGTAGATGTTAAACAATACGGGTCCGATAATTGAGCCCTGAGGGACTCCGGCCCGTATAGTCCGTAGTGTAAATTGAGCTTAGTCTACATCAAACCTATACTTACAGTTGGACAGGTATGAGCTAACTATGTGTATAAGCCCGTCTGGAAAGCCATAGTGTCGTAGTTTCACTAAGAGCCCGTTTTCATGTACAGGTTGACTAATCCCGTCGAGCAGTAATTGTTGAAACCCTTAGTTGCATGCTCCACCACTCTCATCAGCTGATGCGTGGCCGAGTGTTTTGTCCTAAGGCTAAATTGCTCTGCCCTGAGTATGTTGTGTGTGTGGATATGCATGTTGATACGTTTAAGTAGGATATTTTCAAATACCTTGCCCATCGTATTCAACAACCTTATCGGTCTGTATGAGTCAGGTTTGCAGTGGTATTTTTCCGGTTTGGGGAAGGCCAAGCCTATCTTTGCCTTCTTCCAAGTGTCCAGGAAGTTGTAGTCCCGGTTGTGTCCGGGGTATAACATTGTAGATGATTGACATATAAGTGATCGTTTTAAGTCTGCATTAGGTTCAACAAATGAACTTTTTCGACCGGATCGCCCACCTGCCCATTCTGGCCGATGAATGGGGGATAGCGACGCGGTTATAGCGTGAAGTGTTTAACCATCGGCCAGATGAGTGTATCTGTTGCGTTTAAAGTCGCCAAATTTATTTGGAAGCCATCGACTTTATATTGAATCAGTTCCCTTATAAGGTATGCATCTTAAGGTAGTTGAGAGTTGTGTGGGGAACGCATCTATTTACCCCGTATTGCAATGACCGCCGGATCCTATTTCACCGCATTAAAAATTTATCTTGAGGGTTTATGTGTGTTTCTGTAATAAGCGCTAGTTTATTGTCATTTCTTTGCATATAGTTTTTTATATTTCATGCCGTTGGCATTCCATATCAGGACTGATAACTTATCCATGTTTGACAGAATAGAGGTACTGGATGAAGGAAGTCATGAATTCTGAGAGGTTTTGGGGGATAAGGACAAGGTCTTACCAATGAAAAGACCCAGTCCGCCCGTGAAGGCTTCCCAGGTCAGAGCAGAGTAATAGCACTTAGGAGCAGGTCAATGGTTGTTACGCCCAGTCTATAGAAGCGAGCGAGGTAGTTGTGGTCAAGGATGGGCCAACGGGGGCTGCAGAAACTAAACGATGCTCCGGCTGAGGTTGTATGGCTGTCATGGCCTTTGTACGCTTGGGGCGTCTATCCTTCTGTTCCTTTTGCGAGGGATATACCCAGGCTTTAGGAACGGGAGGTGTTGCTGACGACTCTGAATTAGGACCAGAAGCGGGGTTGGGTTTCGGTAGATTAGGTGTAGGAATTAGGGCCGGCTTGGGTGAGAGCGCCGGTTTCGGGGAGGCAATGGTAGCCGGAGCACATGCTTGGGCGTAGGAAATTAACGGTGTTGTGGAACGTGAAGCACGCACCTGTGTTTGTGTTTTGGCCGAAGAGGCCGGTTTTTTGGGTTTTATATCCGTCGGCCTTCTTCTTTGCCTGGGCCTTGGATTTGGTGGCCTGCTTGTAAATTTTGCAGTCTCGAAAGTTCGCGGTGTGGTTAGCCCCGCAGAGGATCCCCTTGAAGTGCTCTCGATCCTCTGTGCAGGTCTTGGAATCGTGGCCCTCGCATTTAACGCACCGGGGAACGGCCGTACAAGAAAATGTTGTGATGCCTATCCTCTGGCAGAGGAAGCATTACACAGGACCTATGGGCTGCCTGTAGCCTTATTAAACCAATATTAGTTTTCGGACGATAGCTTCACAAGGAACATGGGCAGAGGTTCTTTGGTAAAGTGACCCTTCATTTGGTCCTCCATACCCTTGCTTTTATAGTCGTTTCCTACCTCCACTGTTTCGGTTGATTCATCCACCCATCTAACTACTACTTTAAAGTTTTTCATTTTTCGAGACGGAATACGTGATGGTACACCCCCCCCTTCCCCAACGTACCTTTCGAGGTTTATATATTTGTCGTGGGTGATGGTTTGGAGCTTCACTCCATCCTTTACCTTAGTTGTCATAAAAAAGTAAGGGTTGAATTTAGACTTGAACTCCTTAATTATGTCTATTAAAGGATGTTGTTCTAGGTAGATTGCAGGTATTTTGGCCGCTGTCCCGGCAGTGTTTGTGTTTCTAATTAGTCGGTCTTTGGTGAGTGACGAAATTGTGGAACTCTGTGAGCCGCTGCTCTGGCTACAGCCCCGGCGGTCTTCACATGGTCCACAGTCTTGCGTTTCCTGGGTTTCAGTCCCGGAGTCGGACAGCCGAATCTTCTTCTTCCTCTCCCTCCTTACGACGGGCCGATATCCACCATCATTGTAGGCGGATTCAGCAGCAGAACCCTCCGTCATAGTGTAATAAGTGCCTAGCTCTGATTTGGAGTAGGTGCTAACAGAAGTAGCTGGTCTAGATGGTTCCTTTGGTAAGACTTTGAATACGAAAACTTATTACTGATTAGCGCTTTGTTGATTAACGCTAATTTATTAGCCTAATGTCAGTTTGAACAAACTTTGACTACTCCAAAGGATAAATAATTATTCCAACGAATATTTATATACAAAATATTAGCTCAAAGTTATTCTCTGTAGGTAAAATATAAAATTTGTAATATATAACCGTTGTAGAATGTAGCCGTCCCCGCTCAGTTCCCCCCCCCCGACCAATAAATGTCCAGAAAATCCAACCAAGTACTCAGTTCTTCGCAAAGAGACTATCCTTTCACCTGAGGTCCTGGGAATCCTTCTTTAGGTCGTGCTAAGCCATTCTGCTCCAGTTTTCCGCCAAAGCTTCGGCAGCAAAGGCGTCCTCTGGTTGTAATAGTGAAACTGATCGGTCAGGTTTAAACTACAGAAAATAATAGAATTTTGTCAATTACTAACTGTACCAGCGAACTTCGTACCACTTAAAAGTAAAGAAATGGTTTGTTAACATTAGTTGAAACTAATTTAGTGTTTTATTAAGATAACAATAGTTGATCTTATAGTAGTCGTTCGAGAAACGTGTGACAATAATAGATCTTGTTTAAATGTTATTTATTGAAATGCACTCGGGTATTCAATATTATTGGTTTTTCTTTCTGGCGTGTACACAAAAAAATCAGGTTATCTGACACGTGAGCAATCCACATGCAGCTGTTAATGTGAAAAGTATGTATTCCAAAATTAGGTTCAAATAATTTTAATTTGTTGAGTGTTATTTAGCAACCAAAATTTGGAATGAATTCAATGAAATGTCTTAAGAAATAGCTGTCTCGGTACCTAAAAAGTGTATATGTTATCTCGTTGGGAAACTGTTTTGCTAAAAACCTAGCACCGTTTTATAGGTAAATTTTTTTCTGCTGAAAATAATTGGTTTTGGCGCTCAAGTGTCACCCTCTTGGGCTACGCCCCTAAGTTCTACTTATCTCAGAAACATTCCCAGGAAAGTACTCAACAATTTCCCAAACTTGCATGGCGATCGGATTAGCGTTTTAGTAGTGCATAAGGCTCATACATACAAGTTACGTTTTATATTAAGCAAGAAAGGTTTTTAAAAATGATTTTTATTTTTAACAAACCTTTGAATTTAATAAACAATTAATTTAGAAAACTGTTACATAAATTTTTACTTAATAAAACAATACAATTGATATGCACTCAATCGGAGTGGAAAACGTCTGTGCGATACAGAGGCGACTTACACACTGCCGGGGCTCTGTTCTCACACCTATATAATACTAAAGCTGCGTAAGCAGGAATCTTCCTAGCACGCATTTAATTATGAAATGTTCACATAAAATGTTTATATAACTCCTCCATCCCTAAAGAGAACTTCGGGGGTTGGCGAAGTTTCGGCGTTGGTTGAAGTCTTCTTCTTCTTCCTGATGAGGGCGAAGTATATAAGGCTGCTGAATACGCCTCCGTAAAGGGCAATAGTCCAGATACTGATGTGGTGGGTTATTTCCATAGTTGGGTCAATTCTTGAGATGATTTCTGTGTTTATTTTGTCCAACTCTAGGCGTTTAACGTTTACTGAGAATTCTGGCATTTTACTCATTGAAAATTGTAGTTTGGACGTGTCCATGAAAATAGGATGGCCTCCCGAAGTTGTTGATGTATGGCTCAGTTTCATGTTGTTGAAAAAGATTGAATCATTATTAGTTTTTATCAAATATATGCCTTGAAGGGTGACGGTGGTAGTTGCCTTGCGATTGGTAATTTCCAGAGTCTGCTTGTTGGGGAAGGTCGCTAGGTAAAGGTTGATTTCTGGGATCCAGTTAATTAAGTTGTCTGTAACTTCCAATGCAGTATATTCACAGTTGCTGGCATCGTTGTTCCTGATAATGGACACTTCACAGTCTAATTTATGGTGTGTTAGAATGTCGAATGAACAAAAGTATATGGAATCGGTTTTATAGTTACATTCATTGTTTAAACCTAATATTACAGAGTTAGACACTAATATGTACCTTACTTTTGGTATAATTGTTACATAATCTGTTTCATATTTTGTGGGTATAGAGTGTAATTTATACAATTTAAATTGAGTTTTTTCTACAATGGGTAAATTTATAAAATAAACAATCCTTTCAGAATTTAGTTTACAATTAACTTTAATTAGGTTCTCTAATTCCCACATATTTTCCATTTTAGGTTCTAAAGGTAACCTCTCATTATAATATTTATAAATTTTGTTTAATTCTTCATATAATTCTTGGGTTGAAATAACACTAGGGTGTACAACACCTAGTTTACAAAATGTAAGAGAATTTTCTAAATCTGTGATTACCTGTAACATCATGTCATATAAAATGTTCAATTGGTTTAGAATACTTCTAAATTTTTCTAGTTCAACAAAGTCATTTACATTACGATTCACAATACTTAACTTATTTTTTAATTCTACAAAATTTTCATCAATTACAATAAAAGTTTTATTTAATTCCTTCATAATATTATTACTAAAGGAGTATTGAGATTCAATTTGATAATTAATCTTAATTTGCTCATTTTCAATATCTTTAATTATTTTGTCATATTTTTTTCCATCATATGCATCTAAATTGCCTGTTAAAGATTTGATAACGGACCCTAGTCCATCTATAAGACCTCTTTTTGTTCTTTTGTTACCATTCTCTCTTAAGAGTATAATTTCTAATTTTTCTTCTATTACATTTTTACTATGATTAACATATTTAAAATAATTAACAATATCTCTTATTCTATTACTGTTATCGGTTACATATTCATTGTTTAATAAGCTACCGTTACAATTGTAGCAACTAGTTTCAAAATTTTGCAATACGTCATAATAATAAGCATCAATGTTATTTAGATGAGCTACTAAGTTTCTTACATTAAAATAGTGGACAAAGGTATGGTAGGAAGATTCTAATTTGGCCGGCCCAAGGTCTATTGGGATTATTCCGAGGTTGTTGTTGACTTCTCTGATCTCTGCTGAGTCGGTGGCTGTGCCAATGACGAACAGGAGGGACCTGGAAAATTATTTTGAGCATTAATTACATTTTTTATCTTCTTAGGCCTTTTAATTTTCGACAAATGTATCTTGTCTTTTGTATTATGATGTCTAGGCTTTATTTTACCAGTTTTTCTTTCCTTGTTTATTGAAGCTATCTCTTCCTTGCTATATCTGTTTTTCGTTTTGCTTTGCTTCTGAACTGACTTTATATAAACTTCAGATGGTATTTCTGGAAGTGGTTCTTTGTTTACATTCCTTTTTTCTAAAACTTTTTCTTTAATTCTTTGATTGCTATCCCTAATGTTTTCGTAAAGTATTTTTGTTTTTTCCTTATGGTTTAAAACGTAGTCATTTACAATTTGTTTTTCTAAATCTATATCTAATAAAGAGTTTGAATTTATGTGTCCAAATAAGACTTCGCACGGCGTTAATTTTGTGACTGAATGAATGCTATTGTTATAGGCAATTATAGCATATTTGACTTTCTTAATTATACTGTCTTTTTTAAATTCGATTTGATTGTTTAACAGCCTTATGTGTTCTATTAAGGTGGAATGAAATCTTTCACATAATCCGTTTGATTGGGGGTTTTGTGTACTGATAAAATGGATTTTGATTTTATGCAGGTCTAATATCTCCTTCACAATCCTGTTATTAAACTCCGTTCCATTGTCTGAGATAATAACTGTTGGTAAGCAGAACTGCGCAAAGTAATCTAATAGCTTGTCTGCAATCTCTGTAGCTTGAGAGCTTCCCAAGCGATAAGCTTGAGCATACTTTGTGAAACTGTCGACAATGCTGATAAACGCATTCTTTTCTAAAGAGATAGTGTCGATGTGAATTATCTGGAAAGGCCTTGAAGCTGTAGGCGTCAAGTTCATCTCTAATTGTAAGGGCATTCTGTCATATTTGGTTCTTTGACATATGTCACACTGATTTATGAAATTTTGGATTAGTGATTTTAAATTAGGCCAATAATATCTTCGCTTAATTTGTTCGTATGTTTCTTGTATCCCTCGGTGATTGGTTTTGCTGACATGATAATTACTTATCGTTTCTAAGGTATCTTCTTCCGAAGTTAGGTCTAAGAGTTTGTTATTACACTTAACCAAATTTAGTTCAGTTTGTTTGAAATTTTTGGCTACGCATGATGCAAATTTCTCGTAAAAATCGTCTTCAAAATATAGATTATATTTTATTTTGGGTACCAAATATGATTTTACGAAGTTAACTATGTCTTCTTTAAAGTTATTTTCTGATATTTCGACCATTAAACGAATTTTTGAAGTTCCGAATAGTTTTATAATTTTTACTTTCTTTGGTTCGTATTTTACTAATGACAAAAATATTTGATTTCTCCCAAAGTTTACAGGTTCGTCGGAAATTGGTATTTAAATTTGGGTGTTCCCTTCGAAGTTGGAATGCACGGTTTGACTGTCACTTTCTTGATCGTACTCTAAGTTGGCATTATCTGTTGCGTCGAGTTGTACGACCATAGACTCGTTATCTTCATTTAATTCCGGGAAGAAACGTTGGATTAATCCAGCTGGAGATAAATCAAGGTCTGGTTCTACAGTGTGTTGGGTGTTTGTTGACCTTTTATTAGTAATGTTCAATTGTATTCTAGACAGGGCATCTGCGTTTTGGTTTAATTTCCCTTTTTTGTATCTTATGTCATAATCATATTCTTCTAATTTTAATCTCCATCTTAAAAGCTTGGAATTTGGTTCTTTAACTGAAAATAACCATTGTAAAGGTTTATGGTCTGTATAAATTTTAAATTTTCTTCCAAATAAATAAGGCCTAAAGTGTTTAGTGGCCCATACGATTGCTAGTAATTCCTTTTCAATCGCGGAGTAATTAGTTTCGCTGTCGTTTAAAGTTCTGCTGGCATACGCTATAGGAAGGTCCTTCCCATTTTTGTCCTGGCTTAAAATTGCTCCTAGTGCAAAATTACTAGCGTCTGTTGTTAGAGTAAACTCCTTTTCAAAATCTGGGTATTGTAGAAGGGGCTCATTAGTCAGTATATTTTTACATGTCTCAAAACATTCTATGAAGTCTGGATTTTCTATGTTTATTTTTGCATTTTTCTTTAAACAGTTAGTAAAGGGTTTTGTTATCTTGGCGAAGTTTTTAATAAATTTTCGATAATAGCCTATTAGTCCTAAAAATCCTTTAATTTGTTTGGTGGTTTTGGGTATTGGATAGTTTTTGATTGCCAAAATCTTTGCTGGGTTAGGTTTTACGCCTTCCGGTGTAACAACATGCCCTAGATACGCTACTTCTTTTCTTAAAAATTCTGTTTTATCCAGCTGTACTTTAAAGTTGGCTTTGCGTAATCTGTCGAATACTTCTTTAAGTCTTTGTATATGTTCTTGGAGGCTAGTGGAGTAAATTATAATATCGTCTAAATAAACTAAACATGTTTCATTTTGGATTCCTCTCAGAATGTTATTCATAATTCTTTGAAATGTAGGGGGGCTATTCTTTAGTCCAAAAGGCATTCTTAAAAATTCATAGTGTCCCGTTTCTGTTGAAAACGCTGTTTTTTCTATGCTATTTTTATCCATTTCTACTTGGTGAAATCCTGAGGCTAAATCTAAAGTTGTAAAATACTGAGATCGTCCTAATTTATCTAATATGTCGGTAATGTTTGGCAAGGGAAATTTATCGTCAATTGTTTTCTTGTTTAATCCTCTAAAATCTATTACTAATCGAAATTTTCTTTTGCCAGAAGCGTCTTGTTTTTTGGGTACAATCCAGACAGGAGAGTTCCATGGAGAATTTGAAGGTCTAATAATTCCTTGTTCAAGCATGTCCTCAGTTTGTTTATTAATTTCGTTCTTGTAAATCTCTGGATATCTATAATTTCTGGAGTATACGGGAATTTCATCAGTAGTCCTAATAACATGTTTTATTTGGTTGGTAAAAGTTAAATCGTTTCCCTCAATATGGAATAAATCTGCATAATCTTTTATTAAACTTGTTATAGCGGATTTTTCTTCCGAGTTCATATGTTCCATTCTAAATTTTGATAAATCTAAATTTTTTCTTCTCGAATTTTTTTGTTTATAATCTAATAAATTGAAATTAGCGTTCATTTGCATTGCATCAGGTCTAAGGATATTGTATTCTTCTAAAGATTTTAATTCTAATGGTTCATTTACTGTTAATTCTACATTTACTTCTGTGTTGTTTATTATAGGGCAGTAGGCTTCTCCCTTGTGTACTGAGACTATACACTGCGGAATTTCTAATCCATTTAAGTTTTTGTATGGTAAGAGTCCTTCTCCATCTTGAATATTTTGTATTCTAAATTTAATCGTTTGGCTAGCGCGGGCTTGTATAACATAACTTGTTCCCTTTTTTGCTTTCTGTTCCTGACATTCGCTTATATTATTATTATTATTGTTATTATTATTATTTTGTTCTTCTGTGTTAAAATATTTGATCGGCATTTGCTTATTGCGAAATATTAATTTATCATTCACAAAATTTAAATTAATTTTTAATTCTTTTATGTTATCTAATCCAAGGAGTAAGTCAAAATCTTTATGGAAATCAAATAAATAGAATTTGGTTGTTTCTTTTCCTAAAAGGGGTAGCGTACAACTGTATTTTTCTTTTGATACTCCATGAGCTGTACTCACTTCAAATGGCTCTTGTTTTAGAGTGTTTTTGAAAAATTGGAAAGCTATTGATTTTTTAATAAATGATCTCGTGCTTCCAGTGTCAATCAGCATCTTTAAATTGGTCTTGGGATCGTGGATGTAAGGTAGTTCGTTTGTGTCGTCTTCTATATGCATTATGGAAAATGTCTTTTTAACGTGGTTAGTCCTAAAAAATGATTTTGGGTATGATTGTCCTCTTGAGTGAATCCGCATGCGTTTTCCTCTTGCGGGGAATCATCAAAGTCTATGTAGCTGTCAGGGTCCTCTTGCGGTTCATAATCTGTTTGTTCGGTCAGATAAGAGTTAGTCATTTGTTCAGTCAATCGATTCATAGTTTGATCGTAATTTTCCTCCTCTATTGGTTTCCCTGTCATCTGATAAAGTCTATTTTGTCTAATTGTGTTCCCTGTTTGACGTGTGGAAATGCTCATTGGTTCTGGTTCAAATTTTTGATGAACTTTTAATGGTGTGTAGTTGTTAGACTGTCTCGGTTGTTGATTTTGCTGCACGTATGAGTTAGGTTTAGTAAATTGGTTAGGATTATTTTGGTAGTTGGGCCTATAGTTTTGGAAGGTTTGTTTGTTAGGAAGGGGTTTGCGAATAGGCGGGTATTGTGGGGCCCTAGGTGGAATGTTCTGTTTAACATTTTGAAATAATTTGTTATTTTTAAATTGAAAATCGTTAGTAAGCATATTAAGTGCTTCGCTAAGAGAATCTGGATTTTTGGTTCGCATTAGCGATCCTACAGGTTCATGTAAACCTCTAAGGAGAACTCTTAAAGCTAGTTTCTGAACATATTCTATTAAAACATCTTTGGCCAATTGTCTTTGTGGCTCTTTATTAACAAAAAATGAAATTTGTAAATTTAATAGTTTTTGAATTCTTTCATAAAATTTAAAAGGTGATTCGTTATGCTCTTGTTTTAACTCAGCCATTTCTAAATTTAAGGTAAAACAATCTCTTTTGTCTGAATAGCTGGTTAATAATACTTTTTTAATCTCATACCAGTTATATGAGTTTGAGTTTACTACCATTTCTAATGCTTGGCCTTTTAGTTTAGCTAGTATAGAAGAAAATAAATATTCATTTTGAAAATCCTCTGGATTTTCGCTTACATAGAACTTATTTACTACTTTGTCACATATAGAAACAAATCTGTGGAGCATAGTGGGCTCTCCACTATACTCAGGAATCATGTCTAGATATTCTTTCTTTAATGTTGGCGTTGCCATTTTAAAATATTATTTTCTTTAAAATAATAAAATCAAAAAATCAATTATATAAAATTAAAAAGTATTTACTCTACTTTTTCTTAATTCTATATCTTAAGATCTACTTACAAGTTGATCCAAAATACTTTGCTCATTTGAACAACTTTCACTTTTCACTTTTCACCTACACGATATTCGCTCGTGTTCTTAATAGATATGCGCTCTATTAAGTGGTTGTAGATATTCACTCTACTTAAGGTTTCCTCAATTAACGGTTAAAACCGACGGACGTTATATTCGTTAACTTCCTTGAGGTGTCCTACCGTTTTCTTGATGTCGTTACAGATATGCACTCTGTAACGAATCGCGGTTTGCAGTATCTCGGCTAACGATTAAAATCGAAAAAAATTATGTTCATTAATTTTCCCGAGATGTCCTACCGACTGCGCCAGTTACGTTTTATATTAAGCAAGAAAGGTTTTTAAAAATGATTTTTATTTTTAACAAACCTTTGAATTTAATAAACAATTAATTTAGAAAACTGTTACATAAATTTTTACTTAATAAAACAATACAATTGATATGCACTCAATCGGAGTGGAAAACGTCTGTGCGATACAGAGGCGACTTACACACTGCCGGGGCTCTGTTCTCACACCTATATAATACTAAAGCTGCGTAAGCAGGAATCTTCCTAGCACGCATTTAATTATGAAATGTTCACATAAAATGTTTATATAACTTACATACATGCAATAATAAGATTAATAAATAAAAAGATTAAAATAAATCATACTTCTTAAGAAAGGAGTATTTTCGTTGAATTTCTTTTAAGTGTAACTGAGTTGGAGAAAATGTACTAAATTGTTATTTTGTTAGAAACAGTTGTCAACGAGAATTTGTTAAAATGGCAATTAAAAAATGTCGCCTTTTCAACTTACACTTCTGATTAGTTGATTCCGAATCAAATTTTTGTTGGCTTGATAGAATTAATTAATGTTTATGTACTACAGTTTCTCGAATGTAACAAAACTCGATATATTAAACCTTTTATTACAGATTGGATTTTAAATTATGATCATAAGGGCAAATTGAACTGTTAGCTTATAATACAACCAAGATGTGTTGTCAAATTCTTTAATATCATGTCTAGAGTAAACATACTAATAGAAAAAAGTCGAGGCGGTCACAGCCAGCTAGAGTAAAAAACTAGTATCACTACTATCTAGACTTTGGACTTCAAGGCAGTTGGGCCGTCACATGTGTTTATTCGACAAGAGCGTTTATATTATCGTTTCATATTCGAGTTTACCTGTGTGTTTGCATTTTGTCTGAAGGTTTTCAAATTAACAGTTTGGGTCAAGTGTAAATAGTTTACAATAATTAGGACAGTTACAGGATTTTCATTATTGTTTTCTATTCAGGCAAATATTTTATATTAACCCCATAGGAAGAAATTTTTAAATTTTACAAGTACCTTTGACTTGCTAAAATCGAACAAGGAAGACAGCTTGTAGTTTTGCCGAAACATGTATGTATAGAGAGCTATATCCTGTTGTGAGT
Source organism: Prosapia bicincta (assembly GCA_036971475.1). NCBI lineage: Eukaryota > Metazoa > Arthropoda > Insecta > Hemiptera > Cercopidae > Prosapia > Prosapia bicincta. The sequence goes on from JBAIZL010000005.1 coordinate 212,401,667, forward strand.
TTCGTGTTTTTATAATATTACTTATAAATATATTATTACAATGCTATAAGAAAGATAAAGTATTTCTCAGGCGAGATGTTATATTAACTTTATATTTATTCTGAATATTAAACCCTTGAAGCATTTACCTTATATACGTACGCAAAAGTAATTTTGTAGAATTGTAGTGGCATTTGTATTTCATTGATTGTAATACACAGACACACACAAACTTACAGTTACACAGGCACACAGAGACACAGAGACTTACAGTTAACACAGTCACACACACAGCAAACCAGCTGACCTATTATAGGTAATACAATTTTTTTTGGATAAAAGAATACTAGTTTATGACTTGTTTTATTCCCTAGGCAAAGTTTTTTAAAGTAACAAAAGCAAAAAACCTCATATTACAGCCAAGATTTGCACAATGTAAAAGTGTTACCTTTGTTGTTAAATTGGCTACTGTTATAGGTTACATATGTGTGAAATGGTTAAATGATAATTGGCTATGATTGCTTTAGGTAAGAAACTTTATGAATTAGGGTTTTTGGAAACATGCAAAGCAACAACATTGTGTTACAAAATGTATTTGGTTTTTAAAGGTCATTTTGTCTGAAAAGAAAAATTTAACATCAGTGCAGGACATTTCTCAAAAATCATATTTAAAAAAGTGTATCAAAATTATGAAAAATAAACACAAATCTAAAACTATGTAATGTAGATATAAAACGGAGAAGAACAATACAGTGGGTTTTATTTGAAATGTTTACATAATGTCTTTTATGCTGGATTTATTTGTGTGTAATATTTAGGAAAGGAATGAAATATTGATTTCTTGTTTTTGTGTAATTTGAGGTATTTTAACGGGAAAATTTGTAGTTAAAAAATCTAAAGTAAAACATTTAATACCAACGTTATAGATAATATCTTATTACAAACAGAAAAACGTTTTTCTGCAGAAGTACTTTAAAACCCGGCAAATCCTAGCGGTACCATATGGTACCATATTACATGCAATGCTAAAAACATTTTTCTAAACCATTAGGCATAACTAAATTTAGTTTTAGGTTGATGAAGCAGTTGGCTATACTGTAGTCAACATTTTGCCAAACTTCCCAGCTAATCAATCACAGTTTGTTTGTCACTGTTATTGTTTGAACTTCACATGTGATTTTTCTTTGATGAAAATGGATTGTGTTTTCAAGTAAGTACTAAAATATACAAAAATATAGTAGTAAATTAGAAAAATACTGATTGAACTTATATCTAGATATATTATGCTTGTGTTAAATTGCAGTTGGTGATATTACTTACATAAAAACAAACATAAACTCAATTTCTGTTGCTGCGGTACCTTATGGTACCGCTAGGCTCTTACCATAGCGTTTGGTATTAGGCATGACATAGCTGTTTTTAGGTTATTAGTTTTATCTCCAAATGAATATTTCATTATATATATTTATCTATTTATTCTCATTTACGTGTGTGTATGTGTAGGCTACATATATATTCATATATTATACACAACATTTTATTTGCAGAGATATTACATTGGAGGAAGCACTTCTCATTTTAGAACAGGATGAAGATATTCATTTTGTCGGAATATTCAATGAACCGCCTGAAGCTGTAGTTTTAACTGACGAAGATTCCGCTGATGAAGATGAAGGTGGCTTTGTAGATACCTTGAGTAGACGACAGCTTAGATCAGGGGCTGAAATATTTTCTCGGAATGAGAATGTGGAACCTTCTGTAAGTAATTTGAGAGAAAATAATGGGGAGGAGGTCACCCTGAAAATTCACATCCAAGAAAGAAAAGGTGTGAGGGTAAAGGTGTAAAAAAAAGCAAGAAAACCTACTACGTGGTTAAAAAATGATTTAACTCATAAAACAGTACTTTTCCCTGATAGTGACTATACTGCTTTCGTACGCTTAGCCCGGTAGAAGCGTTTGAACTATTCTTCAATGAACCGATTATTGAAAAAATGATACTCGAATCCACAAAAAATGTCTTGTTTAAAAATGAACCAGATCCACTTTTGAGTCCATATGAGATGAAAGTCTTTATTGGCATACTGATTGTTACTGGTTACAATACACTCCCTGGGAAAAGATATTACTGGGAAAATGTTGCTGATGTCCGAAATGATCTTGTGTATAATTCAATGCGAAGGGACAGATTTATTCAAATCATGAAATATATGCATTTAGCTGACAACAACTATCCAAATGTTCAGGAAAAAATGTGGAAGCTCAGGCCCCTTATGAATCTTCTGCAAGGAATGTTTCATAAACATTTTAGGCCTGAACAGCACTTAGATTTTGATGAGAGTATGATACCATATTATGGGAAACACACATGTAAACAATTTATACGGGGAAAACCCATCAGGTTTGGCTACAAAGCTTGGTGTGTAAATACTGTAGATGGCTATCTAGTATCTTTTGACATATACCAAGGCAAACAAGTGTTATCAAACACTCAGTATGATGCTGCGTATGAAGCAGCGTCCCCTTTAGTAGTGATGATAGACAATATGCCTGAAAATGTGAAATGTCTTCCACTAAGGTTTTATTTTGATAACCTGTTTAAAAGTTTTAACTTGTTATCTCATTTGAAGGAAAGAGGACATGAGGCAACAGGGACCATAAGAGAAACATATTACAAACAGAAAAACGTTTTTCTGCGAAAGTACTTTAACACCTATACCGTTACACCGGTCTCACAGGCACTAATGGAAATTTTTATTTATATAATTGTCTACTATGGGTGTTTGGCAGTGCTGACCTTTACAATAGCCGCCTTATTCCCCCTTCCCTTTCACATGGTAAATTTTCGTTTAGTTTGGTTTGAGCATCTGACTTGACATGTCATTTGTCAAAATCCTACAGGCCTGTGAGACCGTGTGTTTCTGTTGCCGTATTTCGCTTAGTGGTCTGAGGTACCAGATGTTTCGGTTACCGCACATAGGGGTATGAGACCAATGTTTTGGCTGATGTATTCTGTATTTTATTTCCTTTTACTATTTATTGTTGCTAGTTAAAGTGGTAAAATGGCTCGCCAGAATGTTTGCCCGAAAGGATCCCGACTTTAGCGACATAATTCGTGGACTGACAAACGATGACGACTGTGATGTTATTGACGATCCAAGTAGTAGTGAAGAAGACGACTCGGACGCTGATCCCGATTTTGTGTTGTCTGGACAGGAACGTAGTGATAGTGATCTGGGTAACTTGGATGATGATGAAGACCTTCTTTCACGGGAAGTCCATGAAAATGATTTACTAGATAGTGGACGTGACGATTTGCCTGAATATTTCATAGAAAGAAGGAAAAAACTGAACATGGTCCTCCCAATGATTGGGAAAGCAAGCCTACTACAAATTTAGCAAGAACCCCAGCACGCAATATTATTCGTAATGGCTTATCAGGAATAAGAGGCCGTGCAAGGCGATTAGGTACAAACCCTTTAAAAACAGATGTATGGAAGATCTTGTTTAAAGACGAAATTATGCCGATAAGAGTAGAGAATACTAATGTAAAGCTCCAAAACATACGGTCACAACTCAGTGATAAAACAAACAAAAGTAATTACAGGGATTCTTGCATTGAAGAGGTAAACGCTCCTATAGGTCAGTTTGTTTTATCATCGGCGTTACGATCTAATGATGAAAAGATTCAGTCACTGTTTTTACCAGAGACTCTTGTAGCCGCCCAATATTTTCTGCTGCAATGTCTGGAAAGCGTTATGAAATCCTTACGTCTTGCCTGAGATTTGATGATTGCAACAAAGGAGGAAAGAAGAAAAGATGACAAGGCTGCACCGATTGCACAATTTTATATAAATTTATATCAAACTGTCAAGATGTATACTATCTCCTCCGCAACGACAGTAGGTGAAATGTTTACTAAGAGAAAAGTTCAAGAGTTTGTCATGCCATTTACAATTATGTTTGTGTGAAAAACACATCATATTATTTTATATTCTTCCTTTTTAACTTTTAGAATATATTATAGTATTTGTATACTCTTTTCATTTTAAGATTAAAACATCAATGTTTTATATTTCAAAGAGCATACTTGCGCTTTATTATTAGGATTTTTGTTTATTTCGTCATTATAAAAGTTTATATTACTTATAAATATATTTTATTTTGTAAAAAGTCAATGCCATCTACATAATAAACCATTTTAGACATATCTGTCTGTTATTGCACCTTAAATTCTCAATGAAAACGCACTGGGTAAAATAGCGGTCTCTGAGACCTGGTCTTTCCGTTAGTGCTATAAAAATGATGTTTCGGTATAAGTGTTAAAATAGTTAACAGCAAAGGGAACGTCCCATAGTCTAATACAAAGTTGTAGGTGAAATCGATTAATGTTGTTATTGCATTTGCGGACTAATAGTGAGCCAAGCAGAGGATGAATTGGGAAAGACTCCTGGAATCCCTCCGGAGCCCCCAGAACTCCCTCGCATAGTGCACTGCGCTAAGGTGAGCTGATGCGTTGCTTATGTTTTCTGTAATGTACGAATAGTTGGGTATTTGGTTGCATTGTGTTCTGATTTGTAAAGATTTTTAAATAGAAAGCAGTACAGATGTTGGCGAGGATGGGACTAATAAGAGGAAACAAGCAGAGTTAAAATAATCCAATCGTCCTGGTACATAGTCTGGCAAAATGAAATCCATTTACACAAGGTTTATGCTATTAATAAAAATAAAATAAGTTACCTATACGCAAAGATAAAATTACATTTCTTAAAGCAGAAAACCTATATTCCAGGAACAATGAATGTTTTCATGAAAACAATAATGTAACCTCAACACATGATACCAAGCAACTATACTTCAGTCATTGTTAATATGTTTACAACAAAATATTCTTGAATTTTTAGTCCATTACATTTGGTGATGGACAAAATCACAAAATATTATATAATATATTTACACTAAATAATTTCATATTATTTACCGAAATTAATTTAAAAATATCTATCTAAAAGCATTCACAGTGAATATTTTACTCGTATATTTCGTATAAATACTTTTTTTGCCTCCATAATATTTAATGCACGCTGATACGATTGTTGTAAACTGCACTTTTCCAGCCACAAACCAATTAGGCTTTTACTTAATGTACGAGGTATGGTCTACAAAATGTTTAAGGAATTTGTTATGTTTAAATGGTCCATTTATTGTTACTTTTATACTCTACTGTGAGGTTCACAATAGTGCAATAGGCTTCATTTATGCAGAACAAATATGCATCATGGAATTTTAAACCCATTTAAGTGTTTTTATGATATGAGTCCTTCCGCATGAGTCGGTCGGAAATCTCCTTTCTTTAAAACATGTTTTAAATTATCTTGTTATTAACTTATACTTACTTATTAGAATAACTTGATTCAAAAATTAAATAATGAATTATTGCTATTTTCATATATACGAGGCTAGGGTGGAGGGGAATCCTAATTAGCTAGAAGCTTTAATGTATGTAAAACATATTTAATTCCCTTTGCGGATACATTTTATAGAGACTCGGCACAAATTACACTGAATAATCATTCCAAGAGTAAATATTTCTAAGCTTCAATTATACCAAGGCACACACTAACTATCATGAAGAATTTGTCAGAGAAGCCTTGCTATTTCTGGGTATTAGTACAACCCCCCACTAAGTGGGTGGCAATCTCTGAGGTCTTAGCCCCCCAAAAGGAGACTCTGAAGTCTTAACTCCTTTTTAGGGCGGACGTCTGAGGTCTCACCCCATTCCTAGGAGGGTCACGATCCCTGAGACCTCTGCCTCTCTCTAGGAGGATCGATATCTCTAAGTTCTCAGAACCTACCTTGGAGTGTTGTGATCCCAGAGGTCTCACCCTCTATCTAAGTTGGTTGTGATATCTGAGGTTGCAATCAATGGGGTCTCAGCCTCTAACTACGATTGTTGCGATCTCCGGGGTCTCAGCCCTCCACTAGGAATAATGCGATCCCTAGTGTGCCAGCCCCTATATAGGAGTGAAGCTATCTTTGAAGTCTCAGAGATTATTACACCTATGCAACAAAAAGACTACAACCATGAAATCAATAAAGCGATTTACAACACCTTTAACACTTCGGGGCGCCTTGGAACCATAAAAAACACAATAAATATATCGAGAGAATGATAAACCATAGTGATTTCGTTACAAGGAAGTAAAGTAAAAATGACTGGGGCTACAGGTTTATCTATTATTATTCCCATAAATTATAAAGGAATGATATCAGAATTATCTAATTTAGAGGCAACACATTCTGTTTGAATGTCTGTTGTTGTAAATCATTTCAGACAGGTTGTTTTCGTCAATCCAATATGGCCTGACATCATAACTCTTAGACTCGCTCAAATTGCATCCTAAAACCTGCATACAGCCGGAGACGCTTCGATGTCACCTCATATTGGCCAAGTCCTTAGCTTTGCACTAAAAGTATTGATAAAATAATATTAGTTACACCAAGAGTTTAAATAGTATTATTATACAACTAAAATGATCCTGTGTGTAACAATTGGGTAGGGTTATGGACCAAATATAACCTTAGGTATGGTCTTTTTTATTCCTTTAAACATATAGACGGTGGCACAATCATTTTAAAATAACTTATAAACTAATAACAACTAGTAACTAACTAATAAAATTACTCTGGCTACAGTAATAACAGTTCTCTGACTACAGTTCGAGGAGTTTTCAGGCTACATATCGAGGAATTCTCAGGCAACAGTTCAGGGATTTCTCTAGCCACAATTCGAGGAGTTCTTTGGTTACATTTCAGAGAGTTCTCTGACTACAGATCAAGGCGTTTTCAGAATACAATTCGAATAGTTCTCCAGCTGGAGTTCGAGGAATTCTCTGGCTACAGTACGAGGAGACCTCAGGCAACAGTTCAAGGAGTTCTATGACTACAGTTCGAGGAGTTCTCAGACAACAGTTCTAGGAGTTCTCTGACTACAGTTCAAGGAGTTCTCTAACTACATTTCGAGGAGATCTTAGACTACAGCCCAAGGAGTTCTCAGGCTACAGTTCGAGTAGTTTTCTGACTACAGTTAGAGAAGCTCTCCGGCTACAGTTTGCTGACCTCTATGCCTACAATTCACAGAACTCTCTGGCTACATTTCGAGGAGTTGGATGACTACGCTTCGAGCTGTTCACTATCTACAGTTTGAGGATTTCACAGGCTTGAAATCGAGCAATACTCTGTTACCAGTTTAAACAGTTGTCTGCCTAGAGTTCGAGCAGCTATTGACTGCAGTTCGAGCGGTTGTCTGTCTTCAGTTTGAGCAAATATCTAGCTATAGTTAAAACAGATCTCTACCTACAGTTCCAGCAGTTCCCTGCCTACAGTGTCAGCAAAGTTCTTTCTACAGGTTTAGAAGGTCTCTAGCTACACATAATCCAGTTCTCTGAGTAGAGTTCGATCAGTTCTCTGGCTACTGTTCATGTAGTTCTCTAATTACAGTCAGAGCTTTTCTTTAGCTACAGTTAGAGAGGATCTTTGCTTACAGCTAAAGCAGCCTACGGCAACAGTTCGAGCAGTTCTCTATCTTTGTACGACTACCATTTTGAAATTCCCGAGATTTTTCAAAACAAATGCTCTAAAACGTTTTTAAAAACAAGTTGTTAAAAAACTAAAATTTGAATATGATGCGTTGATCAGTTTTATAGGAATAAAATGTTTTTAAAAGGCCCAGACAGACATGTGGAAGACTAAACAAGTAGGCTATATCATAGTAATTCATTGACACCCAGTACAGTGAAGGCCTATCCCATGCGCAGTATTGTTACAATGCATATATTTTCGATTCATAAACGACTTTGCATCGTTAATATTATCATCGTCGGGTGTATTATATAATAGCCACGTAATCAGGAAAATAAACCTCCCCGCGAAGGAAAGAGTTAGTCAATGAACAGCAATGCCGTGTATTAGCAACTATGGAGTGCTAATATCTTTCACAAATATGCAAGAATATACAAACGTAATAGATTTACGATATAGATAAATTATTTCATATGTATTAGTTTTATAAACCTAGAACCCAGAAAATATAGTTATTTCATATTTGAAAAATGGCATATTTAATATTTTCTTTTCAAGAAGATTGTTTTAAAATCTAAATGTACAAAAGAATAAATAGAAAAGTACATTCGTATTTAAGAGACTTTTTCCCCCCTCCAATTGAAAAATACACCACACTTGCTTTAAGTTGCTACCATTGCAAACTCTGTTTAAAAGTTTAGAATTAAAAGAATTTTGATTTGAGTTATTAATAAACAACAATCATGCAATGAATACTAAATGTCTAGGCTACGTATATTGTTAAAGAATCTATGACTATTTCTAGATAAAAAAACTCAGCTTAACATAAAATATATGAAAAGCAGTTCTATTTATTATCTACTCTTGGTCTTAGTAAAACATGCATGTTATTCCAAACATGGGTGTAGAGTTACAGGCCTACAACTTGCAATAGTAAGGGAAGAGTTCTACTAGGATGTTGCCAGTAAGAATACAGGCCTAACCTTATTATTTGTAAACAAATATTGCAAGTAAAGGCAAAATCACATGAATGTAAAACTCAATATGCGTTTAGAATATAACGTTAGATATAATACTGTATAGCAGTTTGGGTTTACATTAATATCTAATAGCTTTTGAAGTTACTAAATAAAAACCGTGTTGAGAATACGAGAAATTTACATTAAGTTTTTAAGAACGTATGTTAACTTTAGATTCAATTAACTGTACATTTAACTACCAGGTAGTAATCTAGATGAATAACGAAAGATAAAATTTCCTGACTTAAATATCGACATTACTGAATAATTCCGTTTTACATTACAACAAACAGACATTTCACCACGTTAAATTATTTACAATAATTTGTGAGTAGAAAAGATAACCTTAAACTAACATAACTCTGGCGACAAAAAGCAGCTGATTCATTGTTGGCGATATTAACGTTTGGAATAGAGAAGTGGAATTTGTTTGGCCGAGGCCGGACGCAATGTCAGTTTAGATGACAACAGAAATCTTTGCATTGGCCGTGGAAGTGAGGAATTGCTTGTTCCAAGATTTAAATAAATTACATTGCTTTTAATTGGGAAAGAATAAAAAAAGCTCGTCAGTATTAAAATGAATGAAATATTAGTTTTGAAATCTTTTTCCTGAATTAAAACAATTCAATTCCCTTTTAAAAAAGTCGTGTGATGCAATAAATTACAAAACAAGGAATCGTTTTGTATAATACTTCTGCTACTGTTACGTACTTTTCTTTAAATTAAGTATAATTTAAAACCATTGTAAATGCTTCAGAGAGCGACTTCTTATCGGCCATCCTTTGTCCTTGCTGGTCCTTTCAGTCTGAAAGTACGTAATCTACGCTCTATTCGAACCATCAAGACATACATCTGTGTGTTTGTTTGCCTTGTCACCAAGGCTGTTCACATTGAGGTGGTCACTTATCTCTCGACGGATGCGTTCATCGCAGCATCGACTCGATTTGTCTAGACGAGGTCGTTGTCAACACATCTATTCCGACTTCGGAACAAACTTTGTGGGAGCTGACAATGCTCTGCGATCTCTACTCAGGACAAGATCTCGTTTGTGAATTTTCATTTCAACGTGGAGTTAATTTCCACTTCAATCCTCCTGCTGCACCTCATCAAGGAGGACTATGGGAAAGCGCAATTAAAAGCGCTAAACATCTCTTGCGTCGCGTCATAGATGAACACGTTCTAACTCTCTCCGAATTCATGACTCTGACAACTCAAGTCGAGTCAATCCTCAACTCTCGGCCACTCACGCCTTTGTCTAACGATCCTTCCGATCTCACTGCTCTGACCCCAAGACACTTTTTAATTGGTGCTCCACTCGTCGCCGTACCCGCTGACTGAAGTTCCTACTAATCGACTTAAGCATTGGCACCTCGTCCATGTTTTTCACCAACGCGTGTGGAAATTGGCGTTGGCCATTGGCAAGAGTGACACAAGTGTTCCCTGGCACGGACGGTGTGGTGCGAGTTGTTCAGCTCAAGACACCGCAGGGACTTATAACTCGACCTTCTCATAATGTTTTCCTATATTCGGCCCACTAGTGCAGAATAAACTTATTATTTTTCCTCGTGTCTCTAGAAGAAGTAATTTTCATTTTATTAGTGTATATTTGTTTTTTGTAAAGAACTATCATTTTGTTCATTGTTAATTGTTGTTTTATTTCCTCTCATGCTGGGGTAGCTTATATTGTATTCTTCTTTGAATCCTAGTAGGATTCAAGGCCCCAGGTATGTTACGTACGTAACAAAATTAAATTAAGTATAATTTAAAGCCATTGTAAATGCTTCAGAGAGGAACTCCTTATCGGCCAACCTTTGTCCCTTGCAAGGTTCGGTACGATACAGTTCTATTTAAGACGTAGATCAAACGACATCCCTCCCGTCACTTTCGACGTGACTTAGTTTCGTACGTCCTAAGCCAGATTCGGTCTTGACGCATTTTTCTCCCGTTACGCGCAGATGTAACGTAGTTTCGTTACGCCTCTCTCCCGTTACTATACGTGACGCAGTTTTCTTTCGTTTCTCCCGTCGTGTGACGAAGACATTTATTAGCCTATAATAGTGACTATTTTGAATTATATACTCTTTTCTTAATGTTAGTTAGGTAAGGGATAAGTGCGTGAAAGGGTGCACCCGAACAACTGTCCGTCCTCCGACAGGAAGAACAAGTGGTGGGACTTCGCCCAGTAAGGTATGTGCAATATCTGTTCACTCTTTCATTTATTGTGTCTCTAAAGGTCCTCCTTTAGAGGAGAACTATATAAACTTAAATTACTGTACAACATCTTACAGATACGTAATTTGATCTAACCAACCATTTACGTAACAGCTACTATGCCCAATAACCAAATTGTTTTTAAAACACGATTTATAGGAACAACACAAACAATACTATAGCCTAAATAGCTTATACCAGTTGCGCAAATTAGAAATAAAATCAGCAAACTCGCAACATTCAATGATACAACCCTTAGCAAGGATCTCTATATCACACTTCTCTCTTTTCGTGTATTTGCGGGCCGTCATAATTCATAATTATTGTAATATATTGAAATTATACGCAATATTTTCTCATTAACCACTTCGGTTTATAGAGTCCCAATATTTTATATTGAGTGATATAACAGTTGAAGCGTGTTGGCTCAAACCTCAGGGAAATTTAGCCTAAACATCACTATCACTGAAGATGTTTATAAGTATCAGATCACAGATTCTACTCGCTTGTTTAGAGGAAGGAACTCGTGTAATGCTGTACAAAGGTAAATAGACAGATAGCCAAATAACTTACAGCCTTGTCGACTCAACCCATGGAGTCCTCGAGGGAAGATGGCGGTCATCCAAGTCGCAGAGTCCATCCTTATTATCTGCCGGGCTCCTGGGCTGGATCTGTAAAATATAGGCTACAAGTAATTTCATAATATCCATCATCATGTCACCGTTTATGGCATGTGTGAAGGTCATGTAGTTAGTAACATGACAAAAGCTTCATGATAGTGTGTGCCTTGTTATAATTGGAGCTTAGAACTATTTAATCTTGGAATGATTATTCAGTGTATTTTGTTCCGAGTCTATATAAAATGTATCCGCAAAGGGAATTAAATACGTTTTTACATACAATAAAGCTGCTAGTTATTTAGGATTCCCCTCCACTCTAGCCTCATATACATGAAAATAGTAATAATTAATTATTTAATTTTTGAATCAAGTTATTCTAATAAGTATGTATAGGTCAATAAGAAGATAATTTAAAACATGTTTTAAAGAAAGGAGATTTCCGACCGACTCATGGAGAAGGACTCGTATCATAAAAAACACTTAAATGGGTTAGAAATTCCATGATACATAGTTGTACTGCATAAAAAAAGCCTATTTTACTATTGTAAACCACACAGTAAAGTATCAAAGTAACAATAAATGGACCATTTAAACATAAGAAATTCCTTAAATATTTTGTGGACCATACCTCGTACATTAAGTAAAAGCCTTATTGGTTTGGGGGCTCCGGAGGGATTCGAGGAGCCTTTCCGAACTCATCCTCTACTTGGTTCACCATTAGTCCGCAAATGCAATAACAACATTAATTGATTCTACCTACAACTTTGTATTACACTATGGGAAGTTCCCTTTGATGTTAACTATTATAACACTTATACCGAAACATCATTTTTATAACACTAACGGAAAGACCAGGTCTCAGAGACCGCTATTTTACCCAGTGCGTTTACATTAAGAATTTAAGGTGCAATAACAGACAGATATGTCTAAAATGGTTTATTATGTAAATCGCATTGACTTTTCACAAAATAAATTATATTTATAAGTAATATAAACTTATATAATGACGAAATAAACAAAAATTATAATAATAAAGCGCAAGTATGCTCTTTGAAATATAAAAAATTGATGTTTTAATCTTAAAATGAAAAGAGTATACAAATACTATATTATACTCTAAAAGTTAAAAAGGAAGAATATAAAAATTTATGATGTGTTTTTTACACAAACATAATAGTAAATGGCATGACAAACAAATTTGAACTTTTCTCTTAGTAAACATTTCACCTACTGTCGTTGCGGAGGAGATAGTATACATATTGACAGTTTGATATAAATTTATAAAAAATTGTGAAATCGGTGCAGCCTTGTCATCTTTTCTTCTTTCCTCCTTTGTGTTGCAATCATCAAATCTCAGGCAAGACGTAAGGATTTCATAACGCTTTTCAGACATTGCAGCAGAAAATATTGGGCGGCTGCAAGAGTCTCTGGTAAACAGTGACTGAATCTTTTCATCATTAGATCGTAACGCCGATGATAAAACAAACTGGCCTATAAGAGCGTTTACCTCTTCAATGCAAGAATCCCTGTAATTACTTTTGTTTGTTTTATCACTGAGTAAACATTTAGATGCTCTTCTTGCCTATAAGTTTCTTGCTTTTGAGGATGGAATGTTCTTTTTTCACAATATTTTGTTTTAATTCCTTATGTATAATTTTTTCTTTAATTTTTCAAAACAAGAAATCAAATATTTTAAGGATTTTCTTTAATTTTACTCAGTTACCAGAGCTTATTTGAAACATACAACTTTGTTATATTATGTATAAGAAATACGTTTGCTACTATCTTGCCACGTATAAGGCACTACAGTGTAGTCCCATTAATTTAGATGGTGCTCTAGTAGGGGAAAGTAAGCCTCTTTGCCAGGAATTACCAAAGCTTATCTTTCTCAGAGAGAGTTTACGGAGATGAACTCAAACCATCACTGAGAGCTTTTATTCTGTCATTCTTTGTTGGCTTCCAAACCTTACTATGTAAAGCTCTAGATGCTGTAATAGTGGCAATTAAGCCTATTTACCAGGAATTACCAAAGCCTATCTTTCTCAGAGAGAGTTTACGGAGATGAACTCAATCCGTCAATGAGAGCATTTACTCTGTCATACTTTGTTGGCTTCCAAACTTTACAATCCGTAATTCGGTAAAACAATCCGAAATTGCAAACAGACTAGCCCAAAAAAGAGCCATACAACTTTCCAGGTTGGCATACAAGAAAGTATTAGATGCAGAAAAGAAACAAGAATTAAATAATGAAGCTAGATTGTTTTCAAGATAAATAAACCAGTAAGCCTATATAAGCACTGTTGTTTTCAATTGCGATTTACCGAAAACCTATATTTTTGTCGTAACTGCTCTATTATCCCACCTGGACTAAGCACCTATTATCCCTGGACTAAGCCACTTCACAGTTTTACACATTACAATATACATTTAAAAAAATGCATTTTATATAATTTTTAGTGAATTAAATTTAAAATAACAGGGTTTAAACGCAATTACCTAAATATAAAATAACTGGTAAGAATTTCACTATGGTATCTTTAGCAGTATCTGAGGTAATGGGACAAACATTAGGCCTACTGCCAAATAACATGTGTTGCATAGGGAGGTACGTCTTCCCTAGAAAAGTATATTTAAGTATAAATAAGACGGTTATAATTAAAGGCCAGTAAGTGCAGAGTTCTAGTAGGATGTTGCCAATTAGAATATGGGCCTAACCTAATTATTTGTAACCCATTGTAACAAGTAAAGGCCAAAAACATTTTTATCGCTAAACATAACTGTACAACAGTTTTCTACATTTATTTATTGAAAAATTCTTTAATTTCAAGGAATTACAAACGAAGTAATCAATTAAACGCAAATTTCCTACATTCTGCTCAATCACCAAACTTTATTAATAATAATAAATTTTAACCAAATTATAATTATAAAAATATACATACGGCCACGTTAATAAATATCTTACAATATTGTTTAGCAGTTTAGGGTTACATGAGTAACTAATTAGTGTCTGCCATTACTAAACTAAAATCTCGTTGTGAATACAAGAAACTTACATTCAGTTTCAAAGAATTTACATTTAAATTTATGTAGCAATTCCGAGAAATAATGAAACATTAAATTTACTTACTTAAATATCGACAGTTCTTAATAATTCCTAGTTGTATTACAACAAATGTACATCGCACTCACGTTCAGTTATTTACAATTATTTGTGATTTGGAAAAGATAATCTTAAACTAGCATAACTCTGGCGACTAAATCAGCTGACTAGTATAATTCATTGCTGGCCTGTTTATTAAGCAACGGATGTGAAATTTGTTTAGCTGTGGCCGGATAACGTCGAATAAGACGGCATCCAGTATTGTAAAAATGGCAAGATATTGAACTGGCCGTGGAAGAAGGGAAATAGTTTTCTAAATTATTTGTGAGTCGAAAAGGTAACCTTAAACTACCACAACATAAGCGACTAAAACAGCTGATCCATTGTTGGCCAGATTAACTTCTAGAATAGTAAGACGAGGTATTTCTTTGAGTGTGGCAGGTGACTTCGATTTATACGAAAACTAAAAGATAGTGCACTGACTATGGAAGAAGGGAACTTGTTTAATCTACGAATTAAATAGATCGGTGTGATTTTGGTTAGGTTGGGGCACCTGCAGCGATATAATGAATGGAATAATTCTGAAATCTATGTGCAATTACCAAATTCTATTAAAAACAAGATTTATAAAAACAATAACACCAATAACTACGGACTAAATAGTTTGTCACAGTTGTGCATAATGCAAATAAAATCAGCAAACGTACACATTCAAGGATAAACCCTTAGCGAGGGCACCCTTCTCTTTACACGCTTATTTGGATGGTTGTGGTGTGTTATAATTATTAATTATTGTAATGTTTTGAAATTATAAGCAGTATTTTGGTTTAATTATAATGTCTAAAAGCTCCTATAGTTTGTACTGAATAACAGTTAAATGTGTTGGTTCAAACCTCAAGTCTATAAAAATTAGTCTAAAAATCACTTCCGCTGAAGATGTTTGTATACAGAGGAATTAAGCTATGTAAAGTTGTATAAAAGTAGAGAGAAAATGTCAACATACCTTAAAGCTCTGACAACTCATCCCATGGGGTCCCGAGGGAAGATGGTGTGTTACCTAAGTTCCAGAGCCCATCCCCACTACCTGCAGTGTTCTTGGGCTGGTTCTGTATAATGTACAAGTTACCTTATATTAATCATCATCATGTCACTGTCTATGGCATGAGGGAAGTCCATACAGTTAGTAACATAACTTAGGCCTACTTGATAGTGTTAAACTTGTTAGGCCTATATGTGAAGCCTAGAAGTATTTAGTAATTTTCGATATCAGTCTTAAGGAAAGGTTTGTTAAAATGTAAGGTTATTTTGCTTTTGTTTTCTTCAATTCCTTCTATTAGTTCTCACTCTCCTGGTATATATCTTGTTCAGATTTTCAATCGTTATAAAAATCAGATTTTTTTCATTCACTCAAAATTAGCCATATATTCTTAAAATTTCGCTACTATGGTTAGTTAAATGTTGAAAATAATAAACAGGTGTAACAAAAGAAGAGGAAATTCAAGAAATATTAGCATATTAGCATGTAGGATCCTTGCACTAACCATTGTGGGTTTCACGATACATATGAACAAATAAAAAGACAGTGTTATTGGTCAAATATAAATGCTTATGTTCAAAATTAGGTAAACCGTTAGGATACTTTCAAAAACTAAATACGAAAGGACACCTCTAAGGTTAGAAGTGAATTTAACGCCGATACCACTTTAAGTAGATTCTATTACGTAGCTCCTCAGATATATCTAAATATGTCGTATTGCCGATGCGCAAGCGGGTACTTATGAGCTACGAGTTTCTTTTGTGTTTACTTCAGACTTAGTTCAGATGGTAACCTAACGCGCCTAATGGCTGGGAGACAAACAACCTGTACTGTCTCTTTTTGGGTGAATACATTCGGCGACTGCTATTTCTCGCGCTTGTCCAAAGTGTGGCCTTCACCTAGGTGCTACTTCTACATTTTGACCTTATACGAGACCCAACTACATCCCGTAGAAGAATAATGCTACGAACCTGTTACAGACGTGAATTTACATTTTCCACAGTTCCCATTGTATTTACATTATTTTAGTATATTTTAGCTTTTCTTATGAAGTGATTGTAATAATTCATTAATAAAGCGAATAATCCTATGAAGTGATGCTAACTCACTGACTTACAATTATAAAATTTATCGACTCAAACTCGTTTTGAAGGCAATTCGTTACTATCCCTTCGATGGTATCCGCTTGTAATTGGTATAACTCACTGATGATGCTATTATAAACGGAAATTATTAAATTATTTTTCGCGATTCAATGTGCATTGTCAATAATTATTAAGAGTAATATAAGATATAAAAGCTTACAAATACATAGATATATTCAACTAAACAGTTTGTTCAAACCTGAGTAAAAAAATAATCAAAGAAAACCAGATACATCTCCAGCAATTATCGATTCCACAAACAATGGTTAGGAATGGTTAATACACTACTGCACAAATATTTGTTAATATGATTCTGCTACTGAGTTTCGTGGAGTTTTGCTTGTTGTCAGCATATTGTCTAGAGTTTGAAGTGTTTTTTTAATGAGTATGTTAGTGTAAAGGTTTTTTATGTCGAATGACGCTATGGTGGAGTTGTGTAGGATACAGATGTCTTTAATTTTGTAGATCAGGTTATTAAAGTTTTTGTGTGTATTTGGCTAAATTACGAGAAAGTGTCTGGGTGTGGTTTATTATATCGGAATATGTGTTTTGTTTATAGTGTTGTACTTTAGGCTTCCTAAATTGATTGAGGAATGTACTTATAGTTTTATTCCTTAAATGGTGCTTGGGTTTAACAATAACATTGCATACAACTAATGCCTCTAATGATGTTTATCCAAATTACGTGACTTTCCAAAAATATTTGATTATGACTATATTACTTCTGATTGCCCTAAATTGTGAAGGTCATTCTGTGGTGATTTGGCTAAATTACGAGAAAGTGTCTGGGTGTAATTTATTACATCGGAATATGTGTTTTGTTTATAGTGTTGTACTTTAGGCTTCCTAAATTGATTGAGGAATGTACTTATAGTTTTATTCCTTAAATGGTGCTTGGGTTTAACAATAACATTGCATACAACTAATGCCTCTAATGCTGTTTATCCAAATTACGTGACTTTCCAAAAATATTTGATTATGACTATATTACTTCTGATTGCCCTAAATTGTGAAGGTCATTCTGTGGTGATTTGTGAAAATAGTTTTTATGCATATACATATACCTACATATATATATATATATATATATATATATATATATATATATATATATAAATTATATGAACGATTTATGTGAACATTTCATAATTAAATGCGTGCTAGAAAAATTCCTGCTTACGCAGCTTTGGTATTATATAGATGGTGAGAACGGATCCCCGACAGTGTTCAAGCGGCCACTGTATCGTACAGACGATTCTCACTCCAATTGAGTGTACTTCAATTGTTAATGTTTTTATGTTATGCAAAAGTTAATGTAACAGTCAACATTATTGTTTCTTGATTTTTTAAGGTTTTTAAAAAATAAAACATTTTCATGCTTATTATAACACGTAACATATATATAAGTTATATGAACATTTTATGTGAACATTTCATAATTAAATGCGTGCTAGGAAAATTCCTGCTTACGCAGCTTTTGTATTATATAGGTGGTGAGAACAGAGCCCGGCAGTGTGTAAGTCGCCTCTATATCGCACAGACGTTTTCCACTCCAACTGTATGTACATCAGTTGTATTTGAATTGTTTTATTAAGTATAATTTATGTAACAGTTTTTCAAATTAATTGTTTATTAAATTCAACAAAGGTTTGTAAAAATAAAATCATTTTTTAAAAACCTTTCGTGCTTAATATAACACGTAACTTATATATATATATATATATATATATATATATATATATATATATATATATATATATATATATATTTATATATATATATATATATATATATATATATATATATCAGAAATTATAAATTTTCACTCAAAGCTTTTCCTAACTACAATGAGATAACAAAAGCTTTACAAAAATTAAATCATATGTACTACAATCCAACCATATGTTTATTGGTATTTATATTTCTATTTAAATTTTTTCATGGCATCAACGACCTTGTTATTTGTTTGGAATTTGATTTCACTTTAAATTGTTCATAAAGAAGAACAATACCAGAAGTTAAACACCATAAAACATATAGCACAAACTAACGGATATAACCCAACAATGAATAACAAATTATACAACCGCCTAGAAAATAAACCTATACATATATATATAAGACGAAGAGTTATTATCTGAAGTACATCCGCTCATTCTGCAGTGCATAAAATCGCAGTTTTGACGTTTCGCTAGAGTCTCATCTAGCATTGACGAGGTGAACCCAACAACACTAGGATGAAAAAACCTGCCAAGAAAAACAGGAAAAATCCCGCGAAAGATCATGCAGGAACCCTGAGTACTAGGTTACATTCCTGACGAAGAAGATTGCTCACATATCAAACAGATTAGTTAAGTGTATCTAGCATTTATAATAATATTGTACGCTCTGCTACGTATTAATCCGAAAATCCTATTGTAATAAAACTACTATTTTTTTAAAATTTTACTTTAGTTATGTCCCCTAGCCGTACTAACTGTACCGACAGCCGTTCGACATAGTCAGTGTGAAGTTGGTTTTAATTTGTACGTGAAAAATAATTCATGTAATTTGAATTAATCTGCTCACATACTGAGGAGATTATATAATCGCATCTAGCCTCTATTTCGCTTTACGCTTTGCTATTTAGCAAATTATTTCCAAAATTTAGTAACTATTTGAGCAATGTTGCTTATTAATAATACATTTAATCTAATTATGCATACTAGCCGTACACTACTTTACCAAAAGTCATTCCACCTAGCTAGTGAGAGGGTGGTTTTGATACTTTAAATATCATAGAAATTTCCTAAACACGTGAATTAATTTGAGTATATTAGTAAAAGGTATATTTTCAGAAATGTTTCCAACTATAAATTTGCTTATAAGAGACCATTTTATATGAGATTAATTGAAAATATTGAAATAAATCTAAATAACTGATTATAGCCCAACCTGTAACATTTGTTTGAAATTACCTGCTTCTTTTAGTTACACATTAATCCGCCTGCATCGTGCAGTACCACGTAAATGGAAAAATATACATACCTTCCATGCTTTATTAATTTCTACAATGTTTTAGGTGTTGTAATATTACAACAGTTAACATGTAGGGTATGTTACTTCATTTATTGTTTATTAATTAGTTAACATGTTATTATTGCATATTTTTTATAAATTATTAAATGTCTGTGAATTTATACTTCAATAAATCTTACTACAGTTATTTTAGTATAATGATAATTAGTTATATTTATTTATTCCGATTTGGTTATTAAAACCTTACACGCGTCAGAATCTTTATAAAAACTTTTTTTAAACCTAAAATAAAGTCGTTTAATAAAATTTGTGTTTAGTAAATTTGTCAACACGTAATAAAGGGGGAAAATATTACATAATGTAAAATTGTTTTTATAACTGCAATGACAATATTTTATTAAAACTATATTTTAATAACGACGTTGTTGCAATGAAGTCACTCACTTCTGTCGTCTAGTCAGAATTTTCAAATTTTGTCATTTATCGTTTAACCCATAATTAAAATTGACTGAGAAATTCAAATTTCTCATAAGTAAATATAGACACCTTAAATACAAACCGAATTCTAAAGGGTGTCGAAGTTTGTGAGTTTATTGATTACGTTAGTTAAGAAATATTTACGTTGCTAAAGGTAAAAGCTAGAATCTGTTATTTGCAGGTAGGTTTCCATTATCTTAAATATTTATATATTACTTGGTTAAATATGCTACAGAATATGTGATTGAAGTATTTTGGTTTCTGTTTTTTAGAAATGTTTTTGGCTTCACTCTCATTCTAATATTTATTTCGACCCTCCTCTCTAATTGATTTAGTTTCTACAATTTTAATTGTTACAAACTGTCGTTTTGTATTTGAATAATGTTTACTGACGACATGAAAAATCTGTATTAATGTTCTTGAAATTAGAAGGAGCCATATTTAATCCTTATCTAGGTCAACAAAGAAGAATTTTATTTCAGTTACGTTTTAGCCGTGGGTAAACGTAACCATCTGAATGACCTAATTTCTATTTTTAATTGAATAAGAGAAACCTAACATATAAAAACATTTTAGATAAATACCAAAGTGAGAGGTTGGTTTTGGTACTTACAATTTCATCTGTGATATTTGTGTGCAATTACCTGCTTCTTTTAGTTCCACAATTATCCGTCTATTAAGCTGTACCACGAAAATAGAAAATATATATACTTTCCGTGTTTTATTAATTTCTATATTATTCAGACTTTGTCTGCAATTAAATCTTTCTAAATCGTTTTACAATTTTGTATCCTTTAGGTTTAGCTATATAAATAATTTTTTTTTTTTTCCTGGCGAAAAACCAATTGTGGTTATCATCGCCAAACAAAATCTAACACTGAACGCAATGTTTTAAATAAAATCAAATAAATTAATAAATAAACAAATAAATAAATACAACAAAAATTTCAAAACAAAAAACACCAACAATAAAAAACAAAAAACAACAATATAACAATGAAAAAATTCTTAAAAACTAAATAACAAAATAACAACAAAGAACAATATAACAGTAAATAAATAATATGTAAAACAATAATAGGTAACAATTTAGCAATAAATAAATCTCAATAACAATAACAAGAACAGAAAATAAATTTAATTAAAATAAATAAAAGAAACACAGAGAATTATATGTATAAATAAAATTAAAAAAATATATATATTTATGTATTAAATTTTAAAAAATATTTTCAAGTGGTGCAAGAAAGCGATGACTCGGTCAATGGCCGAGGCATCGTCCCTTAGCACCACCTTTAAACTCCCTTTTAAATTAAAAAGGGCACGAACATTGCCTACACTAACACAATCTACCAAAATATGTTTTATTGTGAAGATACCACCGCAGTATTGGCATATTGGTGGATCTTCACGACGCATCAAATATCCATGAGTTGCAAAAGAGTGGCCAACGCGAAGGCGTGTAACCACCACTTCCTCCCTACGTTTTGAACGAATTGAAGACCTCCATGGACGGACGGTATCTTTAATTTCCCTCAGCTTATTCTCAATCACAGTATGCCACTCGTCATTCCAAGCAGCGAGCAATAAATGTTTCGCGAAACACACATAGTCAGATGCCATAACTAGTTGAGTAATAGACACCAAACTTGTAGCTTTCTTCGCCGCTTCATCCGCTTTTGTGTTTCCAAGTATTTCGCAATGTCCAGGTACCCAATAGAAAGTCACCCCCACACCCCTCAATTGAAGCCTGTGTACAGCACACAAAATGTCCCCAACTAAAGGGTTGCTAGAGAAAACATCCTGAAGAGCCTGAAGAGCACTTTTGGAATCCGAACACAAAAGATAATGCGAGGATCGAGATTGAATGACGGTCAAAGCTTTAAAAATAGCAAATAGTTCTGCCGTGAAAACACTGCAAGCTGAGGGCAATCCGTACGTGTAGGTACATCCAGATGCATAAAACGCACACCCAACGCCATTGTCCAGTTTAGATCCATCAATGAAAATAATTTCACTGTGTTGGTGAGATTTATAAATGGATAAAAATTCCTGGTGGTAGACCACAACAGGAGTATCGTGTTTTATATAACTGGACAATGAGAAATCGAAGTGCGGCGTTTTTATTATCCATGGAGGTAGATAGCACATTTGTCGTTGCAACTCAAGGTCATCCAATATTCTTAACGTTCGTATGCCAAATGGAGCGGTCGAACGTTGACGTGTATTGTACACTTGATTTAGCGTATTATTAAAGACTCTTTCAAATGCCGGGTTGTTGGGTTTGCTTCGAAGAACAGAAACGTAAGATATTTGTAGCATCTGACGTCGTCTTGAAAGAGCGGGTTCCCCAGCCTCGACAAGAAGACTAGGGATTGGGCTAGTTCTAAATGCACCAGTAGCAAGTCTAAGTCCAGAGTGGTGGACAGCATCGAGAGTTTTCAGAACTGTAAGTCGTGCGGATGAATAGGCTTGACAGCCATAATCAATGCGCGATCTAACGACCGCGCGATAAAAGCGAAGCATACTAGTTCTGTCTGCTCCCCAATTCGTACCACTAAGGACTCTTAACATATCCAATTTCTTATTGCATCTCACCTTCAAATCACGAACATGTGGGATCCATGAGAGTCTTTTATCAAATAAAAGACCTAGAAATCGAACACTATCCGTGGTTTGAAGTTGAATCCCATGAAGATGAAGGGTCGGCTCCTGGTGTTGCCTACGACGACTAAATGCTACACACTGGGTCTTCGAAGCAGAGAATTTAAAACCTGTAGTTTTTGACCATTCCTCTAATCTGTATATTGCTAACTGCAAAGATCTTTCCGCAGTTGCCATACTACGAGCAGGCACATATATACAAAAGTCATCCACAAAAAGGGAACAGTGTACCGGAGATCGTATATTACTGGAGATACTATTTATTGCAACGGCAAATAGCGTGACGCTCAGCACGCTGCCCTGCGTTACACCATTCTCCTGTGTATAGCTGTTTGAACACGTGCCTCCAAGTCGAACGCGGAAAGATCTGTTTGAAAGAAAGTTAGCGATGAATGCTAGGATATTCCCTTGTATACTCCATGATTTCAGAATGTTCAGAATTCCTCTTTTCCATGCCATATCATATGCCTTTTCAAGGTCAAAGAAAACCGCAACGAGCGTTTGACGCAAGAGAAAGGCATCTTGAATAGCGGATTCTAACAAAACCAAGTGGTCAACTGATGAGCGTCCTAGTCTGAAACCACATTGTTCGTTGCTAAGAAGGTTGTTGGTTTCTAGGTACCAGACAAGACGGCGGTTGACCATCTTCTCCATTAGTTTGCACAAGACGCTTGTAAGTGATATAGGCCTGTAACTACTGGGGTTGGTTTTGTCCTTACCTGGCTTCAAAAGAGGAATTACAGTCGATTCTACCCATGCATCGGGGAAAGAGCGCTCCTCGAATAAACGATTGTATACTCGAAGGAGGACAAGTTTCGCCGATGATGGTAGATGTTTTAGCATGGAGTACACAATAGAATCAGGACCTGGTGCAGAATCCTTCGTTGACGCAAGAGCTGACTCCAATTCCCCTATAGAGAAAGGAGTGTTTAAAGGAGAGTCCCCAGACGACCCAACAGTAAACGGTATTGCTTCTTCCTTCAGTTTATAAATCTGGAATAATCTAATATAGGCTGTAGTAGCAGAAAAGTTAGAAAATGATTTACCAAGTACATTAGCAATATCATCACTGTTTGTGATTAATCTCCCATCTGGTTGCTTCAGCGCAATGGCTGGCAACGGAATGGAAGTACCACAAACTGATCTTAGCTTCCTCCACACTGTGGAGGACGGAGTTGTTCGTCTAATTGTGCTAATGTACTGTTCCCAAGAGTTCTTTCTACTTAGCCTAAATATCCTCCGTGCTTTCGCACGGAGTATTTTATATTCCTGAAGGTTTCCATTTGTTGGGTGTCGTTTAAATTTCCTAAGAGCTCTTCGTCGTAAACGGAGGATTTCTGTGCATTCATCGTTCCACCACGGCACAGCCGGCTGGCGTGGATGCGCAGAGGTTTTCGGAATGGTCTTTTCAGCGGCATTTAAAATTGCTTTTGTAAAATTTTCTATATTTTCATCAATGGGTGTCAGATAATCCATGTCAAGTGATACAAGGTAATTCGAGTAGGAGTCCCAGTTGGCTTTTCGCAAAATCCAACTGGAATTTCGAGCATAACAGGTTTGGGAGTCACATAAACTGATCTTAATAGGCACATGGTCGCTTCCATACAAATCATTGAGTACCGACCATGTGCATCTAGTAGCTAATTGAGGGCTGCAAATCGATAGCGCAACAGCTGTCCATCTACCAGTAGATGCTGCTAAATGAGTAAGAGAACCGTCATTTAGCAGACATAAGTCTAGTTCCGTTCTTACACTTTCAACAAGATCACCTCGAGAGTTCCTAGTCGGAGATCCCCAAGACGAATGGTGGGCATTAAAATCCCCTACCAATAAGAACGGAGTTGGTAACTGGCTTATTAAATTCACTAAATCACTGTGATGCAGGTTTTCTTGTGGTGGCAAGTAGACACAACACACAGTGATTTTATACGGGACAGCTGTTTGAACGGCTACTGCTTGTAAAGGAGTTATTAAGTTTAGAGAAACAGCATCGATACAGTCACGGGCTAGGATGGCTACGCCACCTCTAGCTCGATCTTCTATAACGAAGTCCGATCTAAAAACTGAATACTCCCTTAAATGGAAATTATGCGATGCGTGGAGACGTGTCTCCTGTAGACATACAAACATTGGGTACACATCTCGCACGAGTACTTTAAGTTCTTCTATGTGACTCCTAACACCGTTCACGTTCCATTGTATCACTGACTTCCTAAGCAAAGACATTTATTAGCTTAGCAAAGGGTTTATTTGACACCCATTGGTGCTCTCTCCTTTCTTGCCTGGGACGTTTTTAGACGTCTCAGGCTTACATTTCTCAGATTCCATATCCACCCATTCAGGGATGGAATCTGAAGAAGTTTTGGGTTTAGGAGGGGTAGTTTTCACATTCCCTCCTTTGTTAGCATTTTTCTTAATACCCGGTAACGACGGTGGCGATGTGGTCTGACGTAACACTGGTTTACGTGGTTTGGATTTTTCCAACGTCTTCTGCACAGAAGGTTTATTACCCGTTGATAATATCTTCTGCACAGAAACACAAGGCTCGCTTAGTGACTTATTTCGTGCTCCAATCCCCCCAGTGGAAGGGATAGGTACACGAGGCAAAACACTATCAGTTGCTGCAGGTTGTAACAAATTCAAAGACGGACCATTGGAGACTAGGCTCAAAAGGCGAGACACTTGTTCAGTTAGAGCTTCAATCTTCTTGGACAGCTCAGCACAGTTGGTACAAGACGATTTTGAAGCGGTCAGGGTAGCGGCATAAGTCTTACTGTCTGCCTTTGGCTGAGTAGATCTATAGAGTTTTTTGGCCTCTGGAAACGACAGCTTGTCTTTCGCCATGATGCCTGAGATAGCTTTCTCTTTCTTGAAAGTAGGACAGTTGTAGGATCGCGCTGGGTGTTCACCACCACAGTTGGCGCATTTCGGAGAATTAACACATTCCTTGTCATCATGGCCTTCAACGCTACATATACCGCATGCGTTCTGCTTCAAACACGTAGAGCTGATATGCCCAAATCGCTGGCACTTGAAGCAGCGCCTAGGGTTAGCCACGTATGGTCTCACTGAGATCCTTTGGTAACCTGCATGCAAGTATTCGGGTATTTCCGGCTTTCCAAAGGTTACGATAAAAGAAGCTGTTGCTACTTTTTCTCCTTTGTCCATTTTCATTATGGGGATAACCTCCGTAACTAACTGAGAAGACAGTTCGGACTTAATTTCTTCGATTGGAAGGTGCATTAAATCCCTACATGTGATGACCCCCTTTGAGTAATTCAAGGATCTGTGGGGAGCCACAGATACCATGACCTGGTCAAAGAAGGAGGTCATTTTTGATAGAGAACGGGTTTGTCTGTCGGTGGAAGTCGCAACTAACAATGTTCCGTTTCTAAGTTTTTTAATAGAGGCTACTGGGCCTCCAGCACAAGCAGTAATGGCCTTGTTAATCAGGAAAGGAGAAACTTTGGAAAGATCTTTCCCTTCTTCGGCACTAGAAAAAACTAAATACTTTGCTGATGGCAATGTCTGCGACGTTGCCACCATCAACATTTTGCTCAAATCTTGACTATCGTCAGGAGAATCCTGGCGTGTCCTCTTCAGACTAGTCATATTTGACGTGGTTTTGGGATCCATAAATATTTTTTGCCAGCCATAGTGTCAAGCGTTACGGGCGAGACTATAGGAGCGGGTACACCCTTGGATCACATTAAGATCATTTCCAATCCTCAGAACTCTGAGGCCTATAGCTTTTCTCCTTAGCTCGACTGGATGGGCAACAGTCGAGAACTCGTAATACTGTGCACAGGCTCCGACACCCATGCACCGCGGACACTCCCTGACCAAGGACCGAAGCGGCTGGTAGACCAGAAACCGCGCTTACGTCTTCGGCAGAGCAAGCTCACATCAGCGTCCCAGACCAGAGTTTGTCACGCTCTGGACTTTTCAGCACTTCCAACGCGCAACGGTTCTGACCAGTCAAAAATCCCTAAGCGAAGATGTAAGTGTTGAAATGTGTATAGATTTTGTTGGTGTGTGTATGTGTGTGTGTGTATGTTTTTGTGAGTGGTGTAGTGTTAGGCTAGGGTACCGCGAGGGACGCCAAATCCGTCGTAGGTGCGGCTAGTCCGCACCCCCCTGCGGGTATATAAATAAATAAATAAATAAATAAATAAATAAATAAATATATATATATATATATATATATATATATATATATATATATATATACACAAATAGATAAAGCATAGCTTTCAAGCTGTCGAAAGTAGATTCACAAATTCTTGTTTAAGTTGAAAAAAACGTAAAATTATTTCAAGAAAGCTGTGGTTTTGTAGTTAAATAGTAAAAGAATATCCAAATCTAAAAGTAAAGTAGCAACCAAACTTTTAAACATATTTGAATAACTTGCTAAACTCATTTCTTAATATTTTTTTATTCGAAGACCAGACTGGTTTTCTGGTAAATCTGCTCCACGGGACTACAGGCTCCAAATTCTTGTTTAACTAATGGTTCAGATAACTTACTTTGCGAGTTTAGGAAGAACGTACAAAGAAGGGCGAGTTAGGTTTTGTGCCAAAGTGACCAAACAATATGGAGGCAGGGCTGAACATCTGTGTGATATCGCGCCCATATTATGAAATAACCCCGGGTCTAGCACAACGGGCTATTAGTGAAACTACGTCACTATGGCTTTCCAAACGGGCTTATACACCTAGTTAGCTCATACCTGTCCAACCGTAAGTTTAGGGTTGATGTAGATCAATCTCAATCTACACTACAGACTATACTGGCCGGAGTCCCTCAGGGCTCAATTATTGAGTCGGTATATCAACATCTACATCAACGACATACCGACAACACCCAACACACAAGTGGGCATATTTGCAGATGACACCGCGTTATCCGCTTAGTCATGGGAACCACATCCAATACACTTATATTACAGGACCACATTGCAGTACTAGAATCATGGCTGAGCTACTGGAGAGTTAGGGTGAACGTGGCCAAGTGCCAGGCTTTGCTACTCTCCAAACGTAGGACACACCAGTTCAACATACCACTAGAAGTAATGACTGTCTTCGTCGTATATTTTTCGCTAAAATCAAACACGTGGAAACGAAAAATAAGTACTTAATTTTCCTTTGAACATCTTTAAGAAAATGTTGGTTAATGCTGTTAGGTTTATCTATAAATACTAAAGAATTGGCACATCTCCAATTATTAGACGGAGATACAGAGTCCAGGGATATTCGCAATTAATATTTATATTTAAAAAACGATAAACAGACCTGTATATGCCAACTTGAAAGTGCTTGCATTCCCATGATTTTGTTCGTCACTCTATAATAAAGATATAAATGAAAAAGGCAATAGTAAAATATTATTCAAGAAAACAGTAGGAAACTATATATTATATTTGACGAGTATTTAAAACAATAATTTTGTAATAAAAATTAACTGTAACACCCGTCTTTATATTTATTTCTGATGTAGTTTTAAACACTAGTGTAAACATTATCCATGTCATATTTACTCCTTATAACATAACTTTAGTTTTACATACACAAATTTAAGTTATTTAGTTTTTGCATTATAAATTTGAATATTAAAAAAACATACTTGAACTCTTTATGGTGATTACAGATAAGCTGCAATCAAGGCTGACTCATTATTAGAATTTTTTGTGAGAAAAAAAATAAAGGAAAGATAAGCAAGTCAAATTAATTTACTTAGTATAACATTTTGACAACTTATTTGTTACTTTTATAAAGTCTGAAATTTTAAAACTGTTTTACTATAAAAAAACCCAAGTCTTTAACATTTGACTAGCATTTCAATGCTGAGTGATGGGCATTTGAGTTTTAAATGTAGGAACCTAATAGTAAAAGAGTTTTATACTGTCACGCTTGATAAAAGCAACAAACCCGTCGCTGAAACGTCCTTAAAACAAATAAATTAATTTTACTAACTTATCAACCATTATTATCCTTCATAAAAAAAACTTTCATGTAAATGACTAAATAATCATTTTCATAATTATTGACATGTTACAGAATTCTTTGAATTAAAAACTTTCTGACAGAAGGTGCAAGAAAGAAACCTAATAACTTTAAAGAAAAACTTATTGATAATATTTTTAAAAAATAACATAATAATATAATTTGCAAAAGTAAAGATACTAAGAGAATATGGACATACTTTACATTTACTGGTAGTGAAATAAAAAAAACATCACAAAACGGTTTAAGGGTACCAACGTCAAATTTGCTTATAAAACTAATAATAAATTAATAAATATAATGAATAATATTAATAAAATTATTAACATGCATGAGAACAAACGGCGTATATGAATTAGAATGCGAATACTGTAATAAAGTTTATGTAGGGCAATCTAAAAAACTTATAGTTGATACAAAGAGCACTTCAATGCTATAAAAATCCAAAAAATACTCGTATATAAATCTATTTGCTAATCATTGTAGCAATATTAATTACATATTTCCTAATACAGGTATTATAATACTTATAAAAGAGACTAACAAAGGCCTAAGAATGAATATTTATGAAGCTTTAAAATTTATAAATATAATATTAAAAACAAATTGATAAATGAAGCGATACAGATAAAATCCAAATTTGACACTATATTTATTGTATGTAATGTTAAGCTAGCAAATTAATAACACTGATATTATATTAATAGATTTTTCAACACTGTTTGTTAGATCTAACTAACACTTGTAGGTATGACTTTTTATATTATTCCTGATGATGTTTGTACTAATAACCAAGCAAAATCTTTCAATTGAATAATTCAAATATTTATTCTTGTATTAGTTTCTCTTATTTTTTTATTATTACACAACCATACATATTTCATAATTATATATATATATATATATATATATATATATATATATATATATATATATATATATATATATATATACACACACACACACACAACTAAACGACAATTTCATAGACAAGAGTTTTTATTTTATTTTTCCTAATACATTGAAGCTTTTGACTTTCAAGACTTGAGTCCAGATGTAGCCATAGAACTATAAGGTACTCGTAAATTGAAAATTTTGATAATGCTGATACTGCTAATCAGCGAATAGCTTTAATGTATTAAGAAAAATAAAAAAAAATTCTTGTTTATGAAAGCTTCTTTTAATTGTGTTAATATAAAACAAGAAAAAGAAATTCATCCAAGGATTCCCTCGACCTCTCGAAAGTCGATTCACAAATGTACCAAGTGAAAATCTTGTTTAAGTAGAAAAAGTGAAAAAAATTTCAAGAATTGTAGTTAAATACATGCGTATCTATCTAAAAAATAAATTAAAATCCAAACTTATAAACACATTTAATCTAATTGTTTTTCATTCGAAGACCAAAAACTGATATTCTTGCAAATCTGCACTAAGGGGACTACACACTCTATATTCTTGTTTTTGGACCCATGGTTCAGATAACTTACTTTACTACCTTAGAAAGAATGTACAAAGAAGAGCGTGTAAGGTTTTGTGCCAAAGTGACCTAACAATATAGATGCAGTGCTGAGCATCTGTGCGATAGTGCGCCACATTCTCTGCTATAACTCACGTTGCAGCGTAGCCAAGCGGCTTACCCCCCACACACACGCACACACACACTCTCTCTCTCTCTCTCTCTCTCTCTCACACACATACACGTCATAGGCGTACGTGCGGAATAGCTAGAAATGACAACTACCCAACACAAATTCATAAAATATATAATACTATCATACAGATCCTCAAAAACTCGTACAATAAAATACTCCATTTCTAAATAATCGGTTTTTAATATTATTTTATTCATGCAATTACATAAGTAACATTTAATTCTATTGGCTTATATGCATGTTTCGATTGTAGTTTATTCATCCTGTTTAGTAAGCTATAAGAATGTAATACTATTTTATTGTAAGGAGGATTCAAATAATTAGTTATTACTATATCCGCTTCAGTCGGTTTTCTGAAAATAGTGATATTTATATAGAGACTGTATTCTATGTTATATATTTTTTATCTGGATCGTAGTGAAACCATTATTAGCAGAACCATATAACCCCTCAGCAACGATTTTTGTACCACTGTCCGTTTTTATGTTATCTATTTTACTATCAAGATAAAGTATTTCGTACATGAGACGTGAATTTATCATCCCATTACAAAACCATGTTTTGTTTATTAATTGTTTTAATGTTATAGGTTTATTTTATTCTTATCGTAGATAAAATATTTTTTTACCAATGTTTTTCCTTTACACATATTGCAGCACATGATAAATATCTCTCATTAATGTTATCTCTAAAATAGAGGTTATATAATGCTGTTTGTTATAAATATGGTTTTCTGCAGATAACTAAGCCCTTATTTACACTATTTTCTGATAGCAATTAATCGCATTTTTGAAGTCTCAAATATTGTTAATTTTGTCACCTGTTTCGCATAATATTTTATTAGAGATAGAGACGTTTGATTTTTTTCCAAAGATCAGGGTTTATCAGAAATTGTTATTTCCACTTTAGAGTTTCCCGTGGAATTGGAATGCACTGTTTGATTGCTGACTTCGTCATTATTTTCTTCATAGTCCTCGTTTGTAGTCTTTTGCGAAGATTAGGTTTATCAATTTCCTGTCCAACATTCAATTGAATTCTTGATGGGACATTCGCATTCTGGTGCAGTTATTTCTGTTATTTAATTTGATAATCAACTTTTCCTATTTTAAGTTTCTATCCTAACAATTTCGAATTTGTTTCTTTAACCGAAAATATTGATTAAAGAGGTTCTCTGGTCGGAATAAGTAGAAAATTCCCTTC
Organism: Prosapia bicincta; assembly: GCA_036971475.1. Taxonomy (NCBI): domain Eukaryota; kingdom Metazoa; phylum Arthropoda; class Insecta; order Hemiptera; family Cercopidae; genus Prosapia; species Prosapia bicincta. The sequence continues at coordinate 212,433,371 of JBAIZL010000005.1, forward strand.
CAAATAAATATGGCATAAAATGTTTTGTGGCCCGTACAATCGCAAGTAGTTCCTTTTATATTTCAGTATAATTTATTTCCCTGTTATTTAGCGTTCTACTAGATAAGACTGTGGGAAGGTCGTGTCAATAATAAATCGTCGAAGACAATAATAATTTTATATTTCATACAAAATAGAGTGCTTTAGTTTATTGAGGGTATTAGAGTTAAATGTCAATACGTAATTGTTATAGTTTAAATATGTATGAAATACTAGAGTAAATATGCTGTAGTATGATGTAGTATGTGTATGTCTACAGATGTGGAACAAGGTTTCCTCATAATTTGATATTTGTAGGTAGGTTTCCATTAATTTAAATATGTATGAAATACTTGAGTAAATGTGCTGTAGTATGCTGTAGTACGTGTATGTCTACAGATATGGAACAAGGTTTCCTCATAATCTGTTATTTGTAGGTAGGTTTCCATTAATTTAAATATGTATGAAATACTAGAGTAAATATGCTGTAGTATGATGTAGTATGTGTATGTCTACAGATGTGGAACAAGGTTTCCTCATAATTTGATATTTGTAGGTAGGTTTCCATTAATTTAAATATGTATGAAATACTTGAGTAAATACGCTGTAGTACGTGTATATCTACAGATGTGGATCAAGGTGTCCTCATAATCTGTTATTTGAAGGTAGGTTTCCATTAACTTAAATATGTATAAAATACTTGGGTAAATATGCTGTAGTATGCTGTAGTACGTGTATATATAATATAGGTATTATAACCCAAATACAAACACACAACAGGACAATCCCTTAAAATACTTATCAATACCATACAGATCATTCAAAACCCACAATATTACCAACACACTACGAAAATACAACTACAAAATAGCTTACTCCTCACACAATACTCTCAATAAACAATTTAAACCAAACAACAAAATCGACGACATTTACAACACCACTGGGGTTTACAAACTAACTTGCAGTTCGTGTCCTAGTTTTTACATAGGCCAGACAGGGAGGTCATTCTACACACGTTACCAAGAACGTATAAAAGCACTAACAAACAATAACTACCAATCAAACTTCGCCTATCATCTCAACTCCACAAAACATGACTACATAGACATAACATCTAACCTACAAATGTTTCATGAACTACACAGAAATAACCAACGCTACACAACTATTGTTGCAATTACTATATTTCATTAAAACTATATTTTATAAACGACGTTGTTGCAATGAAGGACTTATTTCTGTTGGCCAGTCCTACTGACCGCTAAAAGGTAATTTTTTAAACATTTTGTAGTTTATTGTCTGTCTAGCAATGACCTATCTCTCGAACATTACAATACTGTAGTCCTGTATCAATATTGAAGTACTGTATCATTATCGGCTATAATCTGGTTATAAAAGCACACAAAATTATACATACATGTTTTGGCAACAATACAAGTTGTCTTCTTTATGGAATTTTAACAGGACAAATCTACTTCTGAAATGTAGATATTTCTTTCTATATGGATATTTTAAAATACTTGCCTTAATGAAAAACAATTAGGGCAACCCTTTAACTGAACAAATTATTATAAACTAATTACACTTGACTTTCAATTTAATTCAATTTAAATTAACAAACTTTAAATATAAAAAATGCAGACAAAAGGCGAAAACCACTAAACTCTTTAGAATTATAATCGAGTAAGAAATGATAAAATGAACACACTGGTCGAATAAACACAGCTGACTGCCCGATTCCCTTGCAGTCCAAAATCTAGATCGTAGCGATAAGAATTTGTTACTCTAGTTGACTGTGGCCGCCTAGACATTTTTCATTTAGTTTGTTTACTCTAGACATTACATTGAAGTGAATTTGGCAACACATTTGGTTGTATTACAAGCTAACAATTCAATTACTTGTTTTATATTTTCATAATTGGAAAATCTAATTTGTAAAAATAGTTTAATATATCAAATCCTTTTACATTCGAGAAACTGAAGTAATAAAATCATTAATTATTGCACCGAGGTCAACAAAAATTTGGTTCAGAATCAAAGTATGGATGAAATCGGTTTTATATAAGATTGGATAGGTATTCAGAAACATAGATTGTAATGAAATAGATAAATGGATAATTAGGTCTGTAAATAACAATAAAATGATTTACATTAACCTTTCCTATGCAATGTCTATTGGAAGTTGTATAGAAATGCTTACATGAGTATTGTAGTTTACTTATGATGTAGGCTACTCCATGATATTTGATTCTAAGGGAATCTAATTAATATACAGCTAATTTTTTTTTTTTAATATGACAGCTTTACTTTAATTTTGAGTTCAAAGTTGTAACATTTACAGGTAGTTATACATAGTTAAACTTGTTTAGCTCTAATTTGTCGATATGCATCAAAACTCTTATAATTATTCTTTCTACTAATAAAATCTTATAAAATTTCACTTAATTATCTTAAGGCGTGTATAGGTTTGATGAAGTTTTGTATTTGAAATTCATTATTTCTTAAAGAAATTAATGAAAAGTTTATAAGTCCTAATTTTTTTTTAATTTAAAGAGTTGGCTTTGAATTTAAGATAAATTAATAGTTTTAGTTGTTAACGAATTATCTCTAGCATGGTTTCTTGTTTCACTTAACTTGATCGCCCAGCCACTTACTAATATTTCTCTTATTTTACTTCACTCTCCTATTCTCGAAATGCTTCTATACAGTACGTAAACTTGTTTCCCCTCACTAATATCACTTACTACTTTTATTTAGCGAGTATACTTTTTTTTAGTTTTAATTGAGAAATTGTTCCAAAATTATCCTCTCGTCCCCTCGAGTCCTGGAATTTGACTAGCTCGTGTTTCCATTAGATAGTTTCCATACGGGTTTCATCCTCTTCAAATTTTATTGGCTATCTTATGACGCTAATTTCTTCTGTCTTTTCAGAACGAATCCTGCTTCACTTTACCTTCGGATTCGGTGGGATATTCGGGGTTTTTATGCAGTTGTAGAGATTTTTCTCCATAAATCGCACGATCTCTCGATGCCGAACTTATCTCTCCTCTCCAGTGATTGAGTAAACTTTCCCTACTATGCAGTCTTTCAAAGTATATTATTAGTTATGGTACGCGCAGTAACCCTTTTTTCCGAAGGTTCTACAACTGACTGTCCTTGGATAGACAGCGAGACTTTGCTACAATCTGAGAGAAAGAGCGAGAGAGAGAGAAAGACAGAGACAGACAAACAGACAGACAGACAGACAGAGAGGGAGAGAGAGAGAGAGAAAGGGGTGTATAATTAAGAAATTATTGCTGACTTGAACACTGGCATTTGTGCATGAAAAGATATAAGTTCTAACTCTAGTAACTTAGAATTGAAAATTTCCATTTTATACAAAACGAAAGGAACAAATAAAAAGTCACTTACAAAACGACTGGGTCCTGTAGAAAGCAGGGACTTCAATCTTTAGCGGAAATAGTACAAAATCACTTGTAGAAAATATTTCAGCATTTTTATAAACTATTTCCGCTTCCTCTTCTTCTTCATTGTCCTCAGGAATCACTTCAAGATTAGGAACGTACTTTATTCTCGGGTATGCGCTTGACAAAAAGCTGAGCATGTCTTCATCAAAAACTTCCGTAAAGTTAGAAATTTTAATAAATCCTGTCAGATAATACGATATTTATAAACAATATAAATACGATAATTAACTTGGAAGGTAAAACTAAAGCTGGCACTTGACTCCTAAAATTTATGTAATAAATTTAAAATAATGAAAATTAAAAATACTGAAAAACAAAGAACCTTAATGAAACGTTTTGACATTTACTTTCTACGCATTTTAAATGTCCAGTTATTTACATTTGTCATAAAGAAATGCTCGACATTACTGAATACAACAAACGGCCACAGTGTCCGTTTGCTGTAGTGTTAGCACTGTGATAAGAGGCGCAAGTTTAAACCTTGCGGAAGGCTTCTTATTTAAGGCATGAGTGTGCTACTGCTTTAGATCTAATGTTTTAATTAACATATTATTTATACAGTAACTTTAATACTTTGGATCTATAGATCATTAAACTTCATGTATTTTCTTCTTGAAATGTAATACGGTAGTAGTAGAATTAGAGGCGGAGACTTACATGAACCACAAAATGAAAATTCTAAAACTGGCGGCTTAAGTTTTATGCTATAATAACTGAATATGTTCAAAAGAACATGCATATGATGAAAATCCCAATATTTGCCTTTAAACCAGGAAGTAGTGGAAGATAAAAACATTATTGACTTTTCAAACAGGCATAAACTATTTAATTAAATAAGTGAATATTATTAAAACTACTAAATTACTTTATGTCTAAGTTAAGTTGAAGCAACTTAAAAGTAATTACCTCCCCCTTCCTTCCTCTTCTTTGCACGAAAGCAGCACGTGACTGGAACAAGATAAGAAATCCTTTTATTAAAGCTAGAGTATTACTAGTTATTCAATATTAGTTGTGTCATTCTAAACGCGAACACACACACACACACAAACAAACACACACACACACACACACACACACACACACACACACACACACACACACACACACACACACACACACACACACACACACACACACACACACACACACACACACACACACACACACACACACACACACACACACACACACACACACACACACACACACACACACACACACACACACACACACACACACACACACACACAGATACACACACACACACAGGAAATATTTTAGGATTATGGATTTTATGTTATATACATAGATTGTATATAGTATTTCAAAATTTTGTCTGGCTCTTGAATTATTTATATTTTTGTGAAAGTAAATTATTGCTTTTTCTATTAATCGGGTCTGGGTGCTCAAAACCCACCCAAAGTAATTACTTGCAATAATTTACTTTGAATTATTATTAATAAATAATACACACAACCTCAAAATACAAATATTTTTATTCTAGTGTAATGTGCATTTCGGTCGTACCGTAACTATTCTCAGAGTCATGACAATACATGTTTTTTTATTAAAATAAAACTGTAAATATTTTTGTAATATTAAAATATAAATAATTCTAAATGAGTAAATGCTTATCCTGTTGCCACTCTAGTCCTTTAGAACAGTATGTAATGTGATATTAACACATATGGGAAAAGTTATAGGTCAAATTTTGTAATATGGCACTTGGGTGTTAGATAGAAATTGTGTATTATGCCTCTATAAATAAATCGCGGCCATGCCTTAAACAATCCTATTAACATGCTTCCTTGAATGCCATATTTACAGTTGTTGCTACGTTTACGATATACTAAGGCCAGACCAATAAGAAAAAGATTTGAATTGAAAAAATGTTCTTTGAACTATACAACATTATATTTGTGAAACTGTTAGTATATATTGTTCAAGTTGTTTGTTGGTCTATTCGTTATTAAGACAGTCATTCCATTATAAAAGTGAAAAATTCTTACATGAATACATACGTTCCTTGGAAACAAGTGTAAAAATATTTAGGAAAAGTGTTTCTAAGTAAATATATTTTGCAAACATAATTAACATCATTAGATAAAGTTCTGTTTCAGTACGTTTTTACAAATTTACAAAATTAAAGTTGGGATAGCCATAAACTAATGTAAAAGTAGTTAATTAAGTTTTACCGAACGTAAAGAGCTACAAAATTCAAGAGATCACCAAAAGGTTCCAGCAAAACAGATTGTCTAGAGAAGTTACGTAAACTGAATGAAACAAGTGCATCTTCTGGAGCAGTGAAGGAATACTGGTAGCAGTATTTCTCTTATTGTTTAAATAAATGCGGGTAATTTGCAAGTCAGGTACAGCTATTTATTTATACAGGCTACGGTATTGCCATCAGGGCTGCAATACATAATGTATTAATGACAATAACGTAGCTAATATTAAAACGTTGCCTGTTTAAAGAAATACTAGAATTTTGTAGTCCATTACGTTCAGTGATACTTAATTATTCACTTTTATATTAGTATATGCTTATCCAAAGTTTAAATGTTGTAAATTTGTAAAAACTTACTGATAATTAAATTTTGTAAAAACTAACTGAAACAATAAATTTTGTTTTTACAAATATAGAAAATTTAAAGTTCGGATACTTATAAACGAAAGTAAAAGTGATTAATTAAATAAATAGTTGTACCTGACTTGCATATCCACCGCATTTATTTAAAAAAAACAATCTCTGCGAGTGAAAACATGATTAATAAGATTTCTCATAGTCGATGTTGGTCCCCACAAACTTTGACAAATAATATAATTTTACAAAATAATTAGCTCCCATAACATTACAATACTCTTCTTTGTTAAGAACTGAAACATCAAAACGTAAACTTCCACACAAAATACTGTGCATTAAAATGTTGTATCTAGAGTACAAGAAAATAGAGTGCAATTGCAGATAAACATAGGACATGGAACATACTATCCTGTTTCAAAGGAATGTTTAACGCTGTAACCAACTCTTCTATAGCTAAGCAACTGTAACCGTTATTCTTCAATGAGGAGACTGAAAACATGTCGAGATCGAGGATGACTGACAGCTCTATTTAAAGGTCTTGCTGTAGGTCATTTGGGAAAATGTTATCAATTTATTTGCAAAATCAAAACAAAAAAAAACGATATTTTGTATAATAATTAGAATTGAAATTAATTTAGCTCATATTGAAAAAAATCATTTCCAAAACTATAATGGTAAGATATATTGCAATAAAAATATTGGCAAAAAAACCAACCTACAAAAATAACTAATATTACCTAAGTTACCTATGAATAGACTCTTATGTACATTTCGATGACCATGTCGTTATCAGAGAATCCTACTAAATTACCATCCATAATACAATAATGCTCTATTTAAAAGTCTTGCTGTCATTCATCATGTGAAGCTATATGTACAGAAGATACCTTTCTTTCTATAGTGGGGAAATGTGAACCTAATGGAGAAATGGTTGAAACATTTGTGATTCCAATAGGCAACACTAAACCATTTTGAAATGAGTGAGTTTAACAAAATGATGTGGGGAATCTTGAAAGTTTTATTTCTAGTGAAATTTGTGTTTTCTTAGTTTAGTTTATGCAGTTCTCATATATCAGATTGAAGATTCTAAAGGGAGAATTTACCCTGGTGAACTGGGATTAAGCAGATTGAACCCACGAAGCAAAAGTGACAGAAAATGTTAGAAGACAGAATTAATGCGAAGTAAAAATACACATTACAATTGTACGTCATTGTGTCAAAATATTGTAATAAAATGTATTCTAAACAAATTTACTAGGTATTAATTACAAGTCCAAATTTGTACATCCTAATTAATGCAAAACGCTGCCACCAAAGACCAAGACTCACTTCGACATGACACAAAAAACCTAAAAAAACACAAAAACATAGGCAACAAAAACGTAAACAATGAAATTAAAATCGCTGCAAACATAAAACAAATGGCTCAACTAAACAAAATCACACTCACCACAGCAGACAAAGGCAACGCCACAGTAATTATTAATAGAAACAGCCTAAATGTCAAAATCAATGAATACATAACATATAATAATATAATACAACTACAAACAGATCCAACTGAGAAATATCACAGAACCATCAATAAACTAATTAATACATCCAAATACATTATCAGCAAAAACAAAAAATACCACCTACAACAAATCCATCCTAAAGCAACTACCCTCCGCGATCTCCAAGATTATATAACAAAATTACAAATATTTATATATCATAATTATATCAGACATGTTCACATTTGTAATCAAATAACTAACCTGAAAATCTTCTTATTCTTTCTTTGTATGCTGCTAAAACAATAACTTATTACTATGATTTTATAATAACATTCAATTTCGTTTGCTATGGTTATTACTTTAGTGATGATTAACCCTATTTCCTATCTAAGAATAAACCCTTAATGATATTTCCTTCTAAAATAATATTTATGGGCTCTGGATACTAAACAAAAGTTTCGGTCAAAATTATTTTTAATTTTGTCTTATTTTTAAAGTTTCTTCTTTAGTCTTACCAGTGAATTTATTTTTTCAAAACAGATTGCGTTAAGCATGAATATAATTTATTTCAAACCCTTATTTAAAGTACATATAAATTATTTCAAACCCTTATTTAAAGTACATATAAATTATTTCAAACAATTCATTTATGTTGCCTTACAATTATTTCTTACCACATTTATTTCTAAATCAAAAATCCTCTAGACATATTAATTATTTTATATAAACAAATTTATGTCAGTTTAGTTCCCTAGAAGTAGCACAATTAGATATGTTAAGGTTCCTCTTGTATTCCTGATATTTTTTGTAAAAATCCCTTTATTCATTTACTTCTTAATTTGCAACATTTTGCAAACATTTTTACTTGTTTTAATTAGTATACTCATTTAAAATTATCTTTATTAAAGGTTGAAGTGATTATTTCAAAGTTTGCCTTTATTTCTTAACGTTTGTTTACATCTGACAAGTTTAATAACGCCATCTTGGTTGTATGACGTAAACCAGTATGGTGTCGCATTTGTCTCAGGGTTTATTCGTTCTAACAAGACGAAGCCACTATACTCAAAAACATGACATTTTCATGAAAATTTCCTTCAAAAGAATTTTTTAATTCTCCATTATAACCCCCAAATTCTAAATATTTTACTTGTTAGAAAGAAAGAAGAAAGCTTTAACCTTTTATAACTGGAGCAGGTTCCAGCGTCCTTGTAAATCTTAGTACTATTTTGGAACAGACCTTCTCAGGTTGTTTTGGCCGATCTACTTTGTAATCCGATTGAGTCCTACCCTCTGTATTATTTTTAGTTGGTTATCGCTTTTCTGCCTCAATTCTTTATTTACTGTTTTACGTGTTACCGCAAATTTAGTTTTTAAAATTCAAAAGATCGAATGTATTACAATTTAATAATTTCACTGTATTTATGCTTTTTTTATTTATGTCCATTCGTTTCCGAATTCAGGCTTAAGTTTTAGAATTTGGATTTCGTTAGAATTTTCTTGACTCGAAAATTTAAAAAATTAAAATTTAATTTTTGTGATTTTAAAATTAGTCACTGTTCTGCTTCTACATGTGAAAAACAAATTTCACTTTCTTATTTTTACCGAATTCAATATTTAGAAAACACAACACAAGTTCTGTTAAAAAGACGACATTTAGAGAGTAAAATCCCTGAAAGGGTTGAGAAGCTCACATATTATGCTACCAGGCTACTAATACACCAGTATTAACCTAGTGCACCCTATATTGTGTTTGGGGTGCAATAAACTAGTGCATAGCATTAGGGGTTAATCCAAGTTCTACCCCTACAAACGAATTCAGACCTAATAATCCTTCTATACTTGAATTTAAAAAGCGGAGTTCGAAACGACTGTCCGGGTTAACTACTCATAGCACCCTAAAACAGCCTTCGTTTTTTTTCGGCTTCCCTCTCTGGCTACCCCTGCTGAGACTTCCTCCAGTCACAAAATTGTTAAGATATGGGGTGACGTATCATAGGGTATATTCTTGCTGGTATTTGGCAATGAAAATGGTCTTCCTATCTGTATTTTCACTTCCTTTTCCTGTTTGTATTCTACTTCTCTTCCAAATTAAAAAAATGTTCCTTCTTAAGAATAATTTTTCTTTACACATTCTAGTTATTAGGTATTTGGATAGGGCATGATATTTGTAGTTAAATCCTGTTTTTTATAAGGTTTAAAATTTTATATTTTTAAATTTAAATGTAAATATATACTTAGAATAATGTATTAGACAAAAAAGTTTACATGGCAAATACAAAATGACTGAAAGTTATATTTCTTGTTACAAAATTGTCGACGTGTTCTATTGGCGATTCTTTTTGCATTTTAAGCCTCTGCTTCATTTATTTTGATTGAAATTTTTGCTGTAATTTTAAAGTACTGGTTTGATGTTTTACTACATTTTTCTGCCTGGTCGGCTCTTTTATAATGGTCAGCTCAACTTTTATTCACTAAAATTTTGTTTCACTGTTGCTTCGTCCGTCTTCTTCTAAGAGTTTATGGAAGGTTTACGAAGGCTTTTGCTAATGGATAATAAATAACTTACATGCTAGCAGTTACTAAACTAAAACTAGAGTAAACGATTTTCAACCTTATTTTAAAAACTCCAGCTACATTTCCGGTAATAAGGTGGAAACATCCAAAGATTTACCGGAAACATAGGCCTACATAAGGCTCTAGTTAGGCTGTCTTTAGCAATTGTAAGTGCCGGCAACCACAGATAACCTAACCTTACTTCCACCATCGGTATTCGTACTTGATACACAGAAGCGGTAGCATCGGAATTTATTTTGTTGTTTTTGAGATGAACGGGTTTAATCCACGATTTTTATCTTTGGCCACACTCCTTGCCAAAAAGTGCGGAAAACCTTTTGATAATTATGGAGAAATCAAATACGTGGCTTCGATCGTTGCCAGCTAAGGAGTGAAACATAGGCATCGAAAAAGTGGAAGCACGCTACGGGTGCCTACTCCAGTGGTTCCCAACTGGAACTAACCCCTATGGGTCCACGGGCAGTATCTTAGGGGTCAGTGAGATGTCACTGAAATTAAAATATTTATATTTAACACTGCGGCAGTATCCAACCGTTGCATTCATCGAGAGGCTTAGGTAGCCAAGAGATTGCCTGAAGTGTTGCATAAAAACTCTCAATGTGTTAGTTCGACGTATTAACTACATTAAAGCTTTGCAGTCTAGATTGTTTTCTTTGTTATAGGGCAGTGAGAATGATCCGCTTCTTATTCATACCGAAGTAAGGCGGCTCTCCCGAGGGGGAACTGAAAAGGTTTTTTAATGTTAAGGATGAGGTCAGAATCTTCCTTCTTGATACCAAGTATTGACATTTACCAAGTATAGACATTTCTTGGCTTTGCACGACTGCTTACTTTGCTGTGTTTGAACATTTGAAGGTTTTGAATCTAGGCTTACAAAGTAACAATATAAATATGTTCAAAGTAGAAGACAAAGTTTTTTCCATGGTTTAAAAATGTCTGTTGTGGGCAACAACATTCTGGACCTAATGAGAATTGGAGTAGAACTCCGATCTGTTTCTCCATCAAAAAAAGCACAAGATCGACTTCAACTGACCGGCAGTGGCTGTGGCACACTAAAACATTTTTTTAATAGCAAGAATATTGAAGAATTTTCGTTGCCAGTACAAAAAGGCTACAAAACACTTAGCAATAAGGCAATGAAGGTAATACTACATTTTCAAACTGCCTACAGATGTGAACATGCATCCTCAACTATGTACTTCATGAAAAATAAATATAGGAATCAGCTTGTTATACAGTATGACGTCAGAGTAAAAGTGTGAAGTATGGAACCTAACATTTCTGAAATCATGAGCTCAAAGTACAGATTCAACTCATCTTACTGAAATTATTATTATGATATGATTTTTTTCCATTTACATTAAAATAAATTTGAACAAACATTATTCTTATTATATTTTTATTCAATAGTTTTTCTTTGTTTGCTGCAATTATAAGAGACTTTTGATTTTTGTGTTTACTTCGTTAATTCCTTATTCCAAATAAAATATTAATATAAATAGGTTTATAAAATTTCGCCTGGAGCTACTAACTTTAACATGTGATAGTTTTATATTTAGTATCTTAAAAAAAAAAAAAACACTTTTTGAATGTGTTGATAATAAACTTGCAGTAGAATCAAATTTAATATTCATATGTAAGAACAGTTTTCACCTTAAAACAAGTGTGTGGGCTATCCATAAGTAACTTATAATTAAATAATGTACCTCAAATTATTATGTGTGTGGTTTACAATTTAAGTTTAAGAATTTGTGGGGCCATTGCCATTATAACGAGGGAGTCCTTGAAAAACGTTTGTTTCTTAACCACTAGCTTACACACCCAAGTTTACATTATAGAAAAGTATTTTAAGGTACTGTAATGCTGGAAATAACGTTTTATAGTGATATCTTTTGTATTTATTCAGTTATAGCAAACCTTTCTTTACATTCCAGATGACCTATGACTTTCATGTGCATATATGTGTCTATATTGGAGGGAGGGAGAGAGAAAGAGAGAGAGAGAGAGAGAGAGAGAGAGAGAATATTGGGTTCCACTAACAGTGCTCTTACCATAAACAATTAATACACCTAAATATAGTAACCATTTGTAAATAAAATATAGTGAAATAGATTCATATACTATATCTAATAGAAATAAATACACGACCAAACAACATACTAACTCTAGAGTACACTGATTGGACATTTATATAGTTTTAATAGTTATTTAGCAATGTGATAAATTACTTAGTCTTGATAAAAAGAACAATATGTACGTTTTCGGCAATAAGTTGAAAACCTTGAAAATAGTATTTAACAGAGAGCAAAGGTTTTAACTATATTTACCTACATAACATTTAACTGCATTTACTATTTAAGTACAAAATATTCTAGTTCGACTATCCTGCACCCGGTTATATGTCGATGTCATACATCTATAAATATATATATATATATATATATATATATATATATATATGTTGTAAAACTTAGATGAATTATTTTTTCTTGTTGAATATGTATGGTGAAAAAAAAAATTTTCATAAACAAGAATATACGAGTATTACTTCATTTTATTGTTGATTGAAGCTTTTCGCTAATTTACATTATTAGCATTTTCAAAATTTATAAATCACTGTCCAGTTATGTGACTAGAGTAAGACACACAGACTAGAGTCTTACTCTAGTCACATAACTGGACAGTGATTTATAAATTTTGAAAATGCTAATAATGTAAATTAGCGAAAAGCTTCAATCAACAATAAAATGAAGTAATACTCGTATATTCTTGTTTATGAAAATTATTTTATTTCACCATATATATATATATATATATATATATATATATATATATATATGGTGCAATTCGAGTTTAACAGTGGTTTATTAGTAATTGACGGGATATACCGTCTAGAGGCCACGAATATATAGTGATATAGGCAAAATTAGGTTAAATCAGTTGATTAAAATTTACACAGTCTCCAAAAGTTTTTAAGCTTCATATGTTTGCTTTCAAACTAAGAAAATATGATTCAAAATGTCCTTAAGAAACTATGGTAATATAAATAAAGCGTTTGTTTAATTGTTGTACGATTTAATTAACTACTGTAATATAAATATTTTTTCCTTTTATATTTACATATTTAGTTATTATTGAATTTTTATAGGGTCGAAAGCTTATGAAAAACGTAGAGCATTGCCAATGTCCGTCTTTATATTCAAAATAAACTACTAAAACCTGGTTCTCCTTTAGGAGCTCATCAATTAGGGCGATGGATAGGCCTTACCTTCCCCTCAAATCCCTCAGGAGATCCTTATATTCCAGTGAATATGGTTCATCACAGCGTCATCAACATAAACCGTCGTGACTGATGGTAATCTGCATTATAAATGTTGACTAACAACTACACTGCTACTGGATGGTCCCACGTTTACACGGACAGACTTGCCTTGGGAATTTAGTTCGAAGGTCGTTCCAGTGGTTTACACGGAAATCAAATTGAATACAAAGTGGCAACCATTTTTCAAGCCACTGAATGGCTTTCGAGTTGCACCGCTACAGCAAAGGTGGTCTTTCTTTTAACCTCAGCATTGCATGCTATTTCCTCTACATTACCACAAAAATGTGATGTTTTGTCAGGTGCAAAGAGCCCATACTCAAACTTTTAACCATTAATAAAGGGTTCCTTGGATAATGGGTCTCTGGACAGTCAGGTTTGACTGCAACGAGGGTGCAGACAAGCACCTTCTCAAGATGGCAGTATATAGGAGCTGACGGTAAAATCTAGAGACCCGCCTTATCTACCTCCAGAGTCAAATGGACCCCCCTCGAATATAAGTTTAGTTACTAATCATGTTTACACTTGCAGGGATTATTGTTAAATAAATGTTCTGGACTTGCGAGCCTGGTACAACTATTTATTTATACAGGCAACCTTGCAATAACGGGTGCGTTTTCGTACAGAATTTATGTATAATCATAAAACATTTCATAAAACACTAAAATGGGTAACGTCAAAAAGAAAACGTTTTACAGTGATTGTAACTGCAGCAGTGGTTAGAATGTTTCATTAGCATGAATTGTTACAATTAAATATGTAACAGTTTGTAATTACTATGTTAATAATATTGTTTTCTAATTTCCTTTTCTACGTTACCCATTCGAACAGGCATCCTCAACTATGCATTTCATGAAAATAAAATAAGTAATTGGCTTGATATGGAGTATGATTGAAGAGTAAAAGTTTCAAGTATGGAACCTAACATTTTTGAAATCATGAACTCAAAGTACAGATTCAACTCATCTCACTGAAATCATTATTGTCAAGTTTTGATTTCTTGCAAATACATAATCATAAATTTTTAACTAATATTATTAATATTCTTATTACATTTTTATACAATAGTGTTTGTATGTTTGTCGCAATTGAAACTGACTAAATTTGATTCTTGTGTTTACTTCATTAACTCCTTACTCCAAACAAAATATTAATGCTAAACACTTGTAAATATTTACAAACTTGCCTATAGTAGCACTTAAATTTATTTGTCTCGCGAGATGGGACATCATTGTCAGCTCGGACCGAAATATTATCATGCTCAATAAACTTCTTAAATGTACTTTTAATAAACATGCAATAATATCAAGTTTACTTTTCAAATGTAAGAACAGTTTCCGCCTTAAAGTACGTGGGTAGGTAAACCATTAATTACTTACCAATATCTAATATGTAACTCAAATTACTATGCGTGTATTCTACAATTTAAGTTTGAGAATTTGAGGGGCCCTTGTCAATGACCTCATTGGGTCCTTGGAAACAATTTGTTGGTAACCACTGGCCTACACGCCTTCGTTTACTTTACAGAAAAGTAATTTAAGGTACTGTAATGCTGAAAATATGGTTTTCTAGTGATATCTTTTGTATTTATTCAGTTTTAGCAAACCATTGTTTACATTCCAGATGACTTCCTATTTGAACCTATTACCTTCGTGTACATATATGTGTGTATATGTATATATATATATATATGAGAGAGAGAGAAAATAATGGTTTCCCATTATTGTGTTAAAAGTGCTATTAACATATACAATTATTTCCAACTTACAAACAATATGAAGTCCTTTTAAAAAATCGTTTGATATAATAAATTACAAAACAAGAAATCGTTTTGTAGACAATTTCTGCTGCTATGTACAATTACCAAATTATATTAAAGACAAGATTTATATAAACAATAACGTGACATAGTTGTGCATAATACAAATAAAATCAGCAAACTTGCACATTCAAGGATACAGCCCTTAGCGAGGGCAACCTTCTCTTTATACGTATATTTGGAGGGTGCCGGGGTGTCATAATTAGGAATTATTGTAATGTTTATAGATTATCCACAATATTTTGGTTTGATTAGAATGTCTAAAAGCCCCAATAGTTTCTACTGAATAACAGTTAAACGTGTAGGTTCAAACCTTAAGAAAATTTAGTCTGCTGAAGATGTTTATAAATAGAGGAAGGAGCCAGTGTAAAGTTGTATAAAAGTAAATAGACAGATAGAAACATACCTTAAAACCTTGCCCACTCATCCCATGGGGTCTTGAAGGAAGATGGTGTGTTACCCAAGTTTCAGTGTCCATCCCACCTACCTGCAGGGCTTTTGGGCTGGTTCTGTAAAATGTACAAGTTACCATATATTATTCATTATCACGTCTATGGCATGAGGGAAGTTATATACTTAGTAACATGACTTAAGCCTTCATGATAGTGTGCACCTTGTTATTTGTGAAGCTTAGAATTATTTAGTAATTTGCTTTATGATACTTAAGAAAAGTTTTGTTAAAATGTGAGGTTATTTTGCTTTTGTTTTCTTCAATTCCTTCTATTAGTTCGCTCACTTCTTGTATATATCTTGTTCAAATTTTCAATCGATAAAAGAGTTTTTTTCCATCCACTCAAAATTAGCCATATATTTTTATAATGTCGCAACTATGGTTAGGTAAATGTAAAACAAGAAGAAGATGAAATTCAGGAAATATTAGAAAATTAGCATGTAGGATCCTTACACCAACCATTGTTAGTTTCAGGACGTTTCAATGGACATTACAATAATTATTAAATCATTTAAGATTTAGAAACGTACAAACACATACATATCTTTAAGTGGGTCGGCAGTGGATCACAATCAATAATATTCATCGGGATAACGTTCTCCTTGACTAGAAAAGGACGCATTGCATTGCAGGATACTTCCATATACACGATACTAAAATGCACAGAATGATAATTTGAAGAAAACACTCTCTTAGTACCACATTTTCAAACTATCTAATGTATAAAATAATTTGGAATGTGTGGGAGTGAAAAGAGTAAGTTTTTAATGTCCAGATAATCATTCAATGGGGAAACGTGGTTCCTATCCTATAGATAATAGTATAAGGAATTGGTCAGTAAATGCGACCCATGTTTTCTTTACTGAATTTATCATATGGTCATTACAAATTTACACTTTACACTCCCAGTAATTCCAAATCATTTAAAAATGTTTACTTCGTTTAAAAACAAGGAGCTAAGAAAGATTTTTTCTTCAAATAGAAATGAGATGAAAAATGTAAGATTATATGATTATAAGAGACGCAAGAAAATTGTCTCAATCGATGTAATTACTTCAAAACAAGTTTTAAAATATGAATAAGAATAATGTAGATTTGTATATTTTTCAGTATATATGTTCGAGTCAGCGCTCGAAGTTTGAACGTGCTACCTTGATCTATTTATCAAATCGCTCAGCTGTGCCTGGACAGTAATGGTCACGTGATGTCTGACCCACTAATCGATATATTGAACAAGTATTGAATTTCCGGGTGGCAGCTCTGACCCCCCCTCCCTTTTCTAGTATTTCCGTGGCTACTCTAGTCTGTCGTTGTCTCGGAGCCTTCGTGCTGTTACAAGCCTTGTTGAAGAACTCATTCGCAAAGTTACACCACGCGTGTAAAGTCCCGTTTTGACCGTAAAAACCTCGTACAAGCTTGAATAACTGTTCGTGTTAAAGTGTGTGTTCGTGTAAACGCGGTGTTATAAGTGTTATGCCCGATTATTGACTTTAAGTTACGATCGCCGGTTCGTAAGACTCTTTGTTTCGTTACGCGCCATAGTTATAAATGACTTTATGTAATTTAAATGCAGCCAATTGATTTCCCGTTTAAGTTCTAGTTTATACTTCGCCTGGATCTGCCGCCTACAAACTGGGTACCCAGGATCTCTACCTACGAGAATCTACGTACGCTTCAATTTTGCCCATTCTTTCTTCACGAGGGTAAGTGCTGCCTAAGCTTAATTACTTCTCAATTATTTATGTGTTTAAACTCAGTGCGAATTATCATATGTTTTTAAATGTGTTTGTACGGAACTATTGCTTTCAAACTTTCGTAATTGCGTGCTTAGAGATTAAAGTTAGACGCATGGGGCCGCCCCTTCATATTACAGAACATTTCTATTTTGATTATTTCGGATCTTTCTCGAACCTCGCTTTCTTCTAAATTTTAGCTAGCGCCAGTCGCTTCAATATATATATATATATATATATATATATATATGCGTGTGTGTGTGTATGTATTTATGTGTGTATGGTGTGTGTGTGTGTGTGTGTGTGTGTGTGTGTGTGTGTGTGTGTGTGTGTGTGTGTGTGTGTGTGAGTGTATGTGTGTGTGTGTGTGTGTTTGTGTGTGTGTGCGTGTGTGTGTGTGTGCGTGTGTGTGTGAGTGTGTATGTATTTATGTTTGTGTGTGTGTGTGTGTGTGTGTGTGTGTGTGTGTGTGTGGTGTGTGTGTATGTATTTATGTGTGTGTGTGTGTGTGTGTGTGTGTATGGTGTGTGTGTGTGTGTGTGTGTGTATGTGTGTGTGTGTGTGTGCGCGCGCGCGTGTGTGCGTGTGTGTGTGTGTTGGTATTTATGTGTGTGCGTGCATGGTGTGTTCGTGTGTGTGTGCGTGCGTGCGTACGTCTGTGTGTGCGCGCGCGCGTGTGTGTGTATGCGCGTGTGTGTATGTGCGCGCGCGCGAGTGTGTGTGTTGTGTGGGTGTGTGTGTGTGTGTGAGTGTGTGTGCATGTATGTTTGTGTGTGTGTGTGCGTTTGCGCGTGCGTGCGTGTGTGTGTGTGTGTGTGTGTGTGCGTGTGTGCGTACGTGTGTGTGTGTGTGCGTGTTTGTGTGTTTGTGTGTGTGTGTGTGTGTGTGTGTGTCTGTGTCTGTGTCTGTGTGTGTATAGTAAATACAATGTAATGTGTATGAAATACGAGTCTCTCGTACATATGTCTCATGATATACATCTTTTTAATGTTTTTTTAAAACATTTTCTATTTAGCATTACTCTATGATTATAAAAGGAAAAACGACTGGTAAATTTACATTTTACACTCCCAGATATTTCGAATTAGTTTAAACCTTTTTTTTCGTTTAATAACATGGAACCCAGAAGGTTTTTTATACAAATTAATATCATAAGATTATTGAAGGGAGAGAATTGAAAAATGTAAGAATATATGATTATAAGAGAAGCAACGATAATGGACAATCATTGAATTTATTAACAAAATAAAGTTTCGATATAAATGCAATTTCTAAAACCATGTGCCTAATTGTGGGACACTATATTTAATATTTCTTTGTACTTTATGAAACGAGTATAAAATTTTTACTCTGAGGACTTGTGATCACATTTTCTCATACTGTGACTAAATTAAAGCGTTATAATAACGTAAAATGAAGCTTAATTAGAAACATCTCGCCATAGATGCATACGTTAGCTGCCAGAGTGGGTTACTGGCTGCGTTACCGCGACACATACCCAGTATGAGGACAACGCCCGGCTTAGGTTTATCTCGTTGCATACACGTACATATGCAGTCGCAAGCAATAGGCCTATTCATTAAGTTTTTATATTCGTCGAATGTTTAATAAAATTGCTTAGGTTTGTAAAATGCAAGCAGAATAAGAATATCCAGTAAAGTTAACCAAACATTCCATATAAAAGAATCTGCGCTTTTGTGGTGATATGATTGGATAAAACCCATAATTAAGATAAAATAGCGAATTGTTTGTGGCTTTCATAACAAAAGGGTTAGGTTTATATTAGTCTATGTTTAATTTTGAATTATTCTAGCCTGTCCGTTTGTTGTATTATAGTAATTGTTTGAATGAAATTATTCCTGTTATAAATAATTGAAAGGCCTGTACGAGTATCTCTCTCTCTCTCTCTCTCTCTCTCTCTCTCTCTCTCTCATAACATAAGGTGATATGTTAATGAATTGTAAGTATTTCAAATACGGCAGTAATATTTATTTATATATTTTATTCACCAATAAAATAAGTATTAGCTTCTCCAGAAAAAACAATGATATAACAAAATTTACATAAACAGGGTAAATACTATGTGTTGTGTATGAACTAAGAGTCTTTCATGCATGAGTTTCATGGTAACATCTTTTTAATGCTTTTTTTAATTTTTCGTATGTAGCATTACTTTATGAATATAGAGTAGGTTATAAACATATGATTATATGAGATGCAAAGATAATAAACAATCGTGTAATTTATTACCAAAAAAATTTGATATAAATAAAATGTCTAAAATCATGGGCCGTGTTTTGAGGCACTATCTAAATTTTAGTTCTTAGGCGGATAAAGTTTAATATTTTCTGCGGACTGTAAAAAGTATTTGGACGTGCCCGGAAACGAAACAGGAACAATTTTATTTCTTGATATAGAGCGAAGATAACTACAAAAAGTACGGTTTTGTTTTATAAATAAAAACACAAACTTCTTACACAAAGACGGAGCATTGTAGTGCGGAAAAATGTGGAACGTTTTTCACCTAACGTAGTATCCTTACACAGGCGCCACGCTTAGGAACAGGTGTATCGCTCCTCTTCCGTACATGTCCGCCCAATACAGGAGGACAAGGGTTGTTAACAAAAACTTAATAATAAGTTGGAAAAAAAGTCCTTTTCTAAGCAACAATTTTAAATTTAGATTTTCTTTTTAGTAGTTCATTGAATCACTAACAGATTGCGCTTCTACATGATTTCGCGCGACATTAAGTATTAAAAAACCTAATATGTAACATCAAATGTTTCGAATATAGTTTAAATATTGCATACGTAAAATACGTATCCAAGGTATTAAAACTGACAATACAGTATAAATTCAGACATAAAATTAAGTAACTCAATAAAAATGTATGGATTTATAATACAAGTTAGTTACAATCCAAATTCTAAGTCTCTTTCAAAACAAAGAAGAATTTTGAGAAGAGATTTGTTTCGACACTCTCTATTATTTGCAAATGTAAAACATTAATAAGAAATTTAATAATATGTAACAAATATTTACTTCAAGAAATTTCCAGTTATACCAAAGCAAACTTGAACCACGATCTTATTGCAGATCAATTGAGCTGGTATAGCCCGATGTTTGCATTGGTTTATCATTGTTCTTAGCCCCCCACTCCAACTGCCGTAATCCTTCAAGGACGAATATATTGATTTCTTGCAAATATTTGGAAAATTATTTTGCGTTCGACAATTCAATGTTCCCATTTAATCTCTCTTTTCCATCATTGCATTACGGCGTTGGGAAAAGTAAACTTTCGCACGCACAAAACACACACAAGGAAACAACATTCAAGTAACGTTGTTTTAAAAATTAATAGAACCCCAGAATCGTTTGCAGTTGTTTCAAAGGAAACAGGCGTAAAATGCAGCCCCTAAACACACCTGCATATGGTTTGCAAATTTAGCGCCGTCTAACCTCGTATTGCTATACAACACGACCTATATTTGGAACATTACACAATCTTCACCAATTCACATCTTTTCTACCATTGCATTACTATCTCGGAGACGCGTTAAAATAACCCCTTATACGCACATTAAAAGTAAACAAACTGTGTGTTTGTGTGTGTGTGTGTGTGTGTGTGTGCACGCGTGAGAGGATATGTGTGTGTGTGTGTTTGTGTGTGTGTGTTTGATTAGAGGAATGGAGGAAGAGAATTTAAATCAGTGATTTATATCAACTCACCAATACAAACACAAATAAAACTATATCCCAAGGCAGTGCGATCCATAATTTCTCACGCTGATTTAAGAACGACTCATACTTTCATCAGGTTTTTGAGTTTTACCAAATATTTTTATAAAATGTTAATACATTCGCCAAACACCTTTAACACTAAATGTAGGGTAATTAATCACAATTGAGTAAAACTGCCCCGAAAATGGATGCTTGATATTTTCTATTATAAAATGCACAATTAAGGCTTTGCCAAAATCCAAATAAATGAATTACAAATGGCTACACCAGACTACAAAATTTCTTTTGCGTACATAGACTACCTAATGTATATGCTTCAAGTGCCTAATAAACAATAATTTATAATAAGTTATTATAAGTAGCAATTATCAAAGTCGTTATCTTTCTTAAAAGCACCACTATGGCTTATAATCTATTTAAGAATTCATCTCAATTCTAATCGAGCAAGAAATGAATAAAATCATCGCACTGATCGAAAAGAAACAGCTGACGTCCAAATTCCCTTGCAGTACAAAGTCTAGGTCGCTGTGATAACAATTTTTTAGTCTACTCTAGTAGACAATATGTAAAGCTGACAATATATATATATATATATATATATATATATATAGGCAAACTATAGTAGGTTTACGTGTCCAGCTTTGCCAAGGATGTCGTGAGAGCGTGAATCTGGAAGTAGGAGAAGTGATTATGGATGTGAAAGCGATGCAGATGATGAAAGCCTTTGTGATAATGTAAATGCCATTTCCGTGCTCAATAATGATAAAACCATTTCATTTCAATATTTTGCCTTCCCACAAAACATACAAGCAGTGTTTATTTCTGAATTTATTTATTGCAATTAGTACTGACATAACAAGACTGTTATATTTAGGGGCTCTCTCCCTCTCTCTCTCTCTCTCTCTCTCTCTCTCTCTCTCACACACACACACACACACACACACACACACAAACACACACACACACACACACACACACACACACACACATATATATATATATATATATATATATATTTATATCCATATATATGTGTGTGCGCGTGTGTGTGTAAGTGTGTGTGTGTGTGTGTGTGTGTGTGTGTGTGTGTGTGTGTGTGTGTGTGTGTGTGTGTGTGTGTGTGTGTGTGTGTGTTTGTGTGTGTGTGTGTGTGTGTGTGTGTGTGTGTGTTTGTATTTGTGTGTGTGTTTGTGTGTACATAAATATTTTGACAAAACATTATTTACAGGAGTCGTGGAGACGCTTTGACGAGTCCCCATTAGCAGCCCTTTGCACTAACGTACTTGTTGTGCTTCAATATACATTGGATATAGCGGGAATATTCAGTGTAACTCTTAATTAATCGCTACATAGCGCTTGCACCACTCGCCACTAATCCTGATTCAAGTCCATTATGTTTACCTCAGCAAACATGGGTTTTCCATGTCTAAATACTTTTCAGTTGTTTACAATCTTTAAATATAAAATTCCTTTCTCTGTATTTTATATGCATTTGTATACAACCCTTATTTTATCATTTTAAGTTTAGGCTAAATTTAAGAGTATATTTTTCAAAACTTCCCATTACGGTATTTTGTATTTTCATGGCATACCCTACAGCCTAGAGCCATTGTGTTACAGGAGGGAAAGCGGTCGTAAAAAAAAAATATTTCAAAATAAAACTCCTGCCTTGGATTAAAACTTATTGCCCTAGTTGTGTCTTTTCATTAAAAGTCTTTACATAGCAGAACACAATGAAACTAAATACCCAACTACTCAAACATTACAGCAAACATAAGCAACCCACCAACTCACCTTTGAGCACTGCACGATGCAGGGGGCTCTTGGGAGCTCTGAGGGGCTCTGGGGTGCTTTCTCAAGTCACCCTCTGCTTGGCTCACCATCAGTTTGCACTGCAAATTTTAATAATAACACTTTATGTTCTCCTCTATAATCTTACATTAGGTTTATGTTCACTATGTTGTCTCTGTGATTAAAGCAACCTATAGGACATATTACCCTTTTATTTGAATTACCCTTTGAAAAAAAATTGTATGTTACGAAAAACATTCTTAAGGATTTTAGTATTGATTTGTCCATTTTCTTACATGTTTGCATATTTATTAATATTACCACATACAATTTAAGAAATTATCATAAAGTTATGCAAACAAACTCTTATAAAATAAACACGCAACAAAAATTTCAAACAAAAACAAAAGTGTTCTATCTCCAACAAAACGTTTAGAATTTTTGTTATATCGTATCGAATTTTTCTTTTTTATACATTTTCTGAACACGTTTTTTCGGATAAAATTCCTCAAATTTTTATTTATGCATAATCTTATTTAAATATTATTTGTTTTATTATGTAAATGTAAAATATTTGTGTTATTAAAATCAATAAAAAAACTTTATAACTAATATCAAGAAATATGTTTATAGAATACAGGCCTAGCCTAATCATGTGTTAGCATTAATGTAAAAGGGAAGACCACAAAATCTCTAATCTTAATATTCGTTTACTTTATAATTATAATTTTTCAGAATTATTTATTTTAAGAGTTTTCATCACAAAAAATCATATTTATTGAAGCAAGTAATTTGTTTTCCAAGAATATTTTATTTTTTGTCGATATTAAATACAAACCGCGTTGAGAATATGAGAAATTTACATTCAGTTTTAAAGAATCTATAGTTAAATGTAAGCAGAAATTAAAACCTATATTATCAACGGAACAGAACAGTTGTAAATTACATTACACTAAACATATTTTGCACACAAGTTAGGATATTTACACATATTTGTAATTAGGAAAAGATAACCTCAGACGACCTTAAAACATATATAAAGTAATTGCATAGTAAAGAACAGAAATAATATCAAATAATACTTACCAAATACGGCATTGTTTCTACAACATACATATAATTGTATATAGACTTACGCTGCATAATTGTGATTAGGACGTAATAAAATTATTTGTGTAATTGAAATCTTCTTCTTTATAACTAAAGTAATATCTTTGGATTGATTAAAATAATTTTACAAAACAATAAAGAATCTCAAAGATAATTAATATTAGAAACTAATTACACTTACTTTTAATCTGAAAACCTTCACACAAAATGCCAAAATACCAATGCATTCGCCAAAGCTTCAAACTAATAAGAAAATATAACCTACAAGCTAATGAACGTACTAGTCGAATAAACAGCTGATTCTATTGTTGTCCAAAGTCTAGATCGCGGCGTTAAGAATTCGTCACTCCAGTTGGCTGTGGCCGTCTTGACATTCTTCTTCTTCATTACTAATATAAGTTAATACGTTGGCAATGAGTGTGACAGCATGAACGGTTTGTTTTACATTTAGACAGTTAAATTTATTGCGTTGTAAATCTTGCACATTGAAAAAATTAAGAACAGTAGATGTGACAAATATTTCGAAAAACCTGAACGTATCCGGATTGTTGAGAAGGATTATGGATTAACATAGAATATATAGGTTATATACATAGATTGTATATAGTATTTCAAAATTTTGTCTAGCTCTTAAGATGTTTACATTTTTGTGAAAGTAAATTATTGCTTTTTCTATTAATCGGGTATGGGTGCCTAAAACCCACCCAAAGTAAAAACTTGGAATAATTTACTTTGATTTAATATTAATAAATAATACACACAACCTAAAAATACAAATATTTTTATTCTAGTGTTATGTACATTTCGGGCATACCGTAACTATTCTCAGAGTCATGACAATACATACTGTGTCATGTCTTTGAGGATGGTAAATAATTCTAAATGAGTAAATGTTTATCCTGTTGATACTCTAATCCTTTATAACAGTCTGTGATGTGACATTAGCACATATGGGAACAGTTTTAGGTCACATTTGTAATCTGGCACTTGGGTATTAGATAGAAATTGGGTATTATGCCTATATAAATGTCATTGGGGCTGTAACTCGCGGCCAAGCCTTAAACAATCCTAATAAAATGCTTTCTAGAATGCCTATTTACAGTTGTTGCTATGTTTACTATATATTAAGACCAGACCAATTGGAAAAATATTCGAATTGAAAAAATGCTCTTATAACTATACAACATAATATTTGTGAAACTGTTAGTATATATTGTTCAAGTTGTTTGTTGATCTATTCGTTATTAATACAGTCATTCCATTATAAAAGTGAAAAATTCTTACATGAATACACACGTTCTTTGAAACAAGTGTAAAAATATTTATGAAAAGTGTTTCTAAGTAAATATATTTTGCAAACATAATTAACATCATTAGAAAACGTTCTGTCTCAGTATGCTTTTACAAATTTACAAAATTAAAGTTGTGATAGCCATAAAATAATGTAAAAGTGAGTAATTAAGTTTCACCGAACGTAAAGAGCTACAAAATTCAAGAGATCACCAGAAGGTTCCAACAAAAGAGATTGTCTAGAGAAGTTACGTAAACTGATTGAAACAAGTACATCTTCTGGAGCAGTGAAGGAAGACTGGTAGCAGTATTTCTCTTATTGTTTAAATAAATGAGGTTAAGATGCAAGTCAGGTACAACTATTTATTTAAACAGGCTACGATATTGCCATCAGGGCTGCAATACATAATGTATTAATGGCAATAACGTAGCTAATATTAAAACGTTGCATGTTTAAAGAAATACTAGAATTTTGTAGTCCATTACGTTCAGTGATACTTAATTAATCACTTTTATATTAGTATATGCTTATCCAAACTTTATATGTTGTAAATTTTTGAAAACTTACTGAGAATTAAATATTGTAAGAAGTTACTGAGGCAATAAATTTTGTATTTTTACAAATATAGAAAATGTAATGTTCGGATACTTATAAACGAAAGTAAAAGTAATTAATTAAATAAATAGTTGTACCTGACTTGCATATCCACCGAATGTGTTAAAAAAAACAATCTCTGCGAGTATAAACATGATTATTATTATTACTCATAGTCGATGTTGGTCCCCACAAACTTTGACAAATAACAGAATTTTACAAAATAACTAGCTCCCATAACATAACAACCTTCTTTATTAAGAACTGAAACATCATAAGGTAAACTTGCAAACAAAATACGATGCAATAAAATGTTGTATTTAAAGTACAAGAAAATAGAGTGCAATTGCAGGTAAACATAGGACATGGAACATACTATCCTGTTTCAAAGGAATGTTTAACGCTGTAACCAGCTCTTTCTACAGCTAAGCTACTGTAACAGTTATTCTTCAACGAGGAGACTGAAAACATGTCGAGATCGAGGATGACTGACAAATCTATTTAAAGGTCTTGCTGTAGGTCATTTGGGAAAATGTTATCAATTTATTTGAAAAATCAAAACAAAACAAAAATTGATATATGGTATAAAAATTAGAATTGAAATTATTTTAGCTAATATTGAAAAAAAATCATTTCCAAAACTATAAATATTTATTGTCATTTAAAAGTTTGCTACATAATGAAAATATGCTAAATTTTATACAATATAAAGAGCACAATGAAAAATATATTGCAGCAAAAATATTGGCAAAAACCAACCCACAAAAATAACTAATATTACGTAAGTTACCTATGAATAGACTCTTATGTACATTTCGATGGCCATGTCGTCATCAGAGAATCCTACTAAATTACCATCCAGGATACAATAAATCTCTATTTAAAGGTCTTGCTGTCATTCATCATGTGAAGCCATATGTGCAGAAAATACCTTTCTTTCTATAGGGGGGATATGTGAACTTAATGGAGAAATGACTTAAACAGTTGTGATTCCAATAGATAACACTAAACCATTTTAAAATTAGTGAGTCTAACAAAATGATGTGGGGGATCTTGAAAGTTTTAATTCTAGTGAAATTTGTGTTTTCTTAGTTTAGTTTATGCAGTTCTCATATATCAGATACTAGGTATTAATTACAAATCCAAATTTGTACATACTAATTAATACAAAAAGCCGCCACCAAAGACCAAGACTCACTTCGACATGGCACAAAAAACCAAAACAAATACAAAAACTTAAACAACTAAAACGTAAACAATGAAATTAAAATCGCTGCAAACATAAAGGAAAAGGCTCAACTAAACAAAATCACACTCACCACAGCAGACAAAGGCAACACCACAGTAATTATTAATACAAAGAGCCTAAATGCAAAATCAATGAATACATAATATATAATAATATAATACAACTACATACAGATCCAACTGAGAAATATCACAGAACCATCAAAAAACTAATTAATACATCCAAATACATTATCAGCAAAAACAAGAAATACCACCTACAACAAATCCATCCTAAAGCAACTACCCTCCGCGCTCTCCAGAAAATTCTCAAATCCAATGTCCCCATCCGAGCCATCATCGACTACCAAAATGCCCCTGCACTTAAACTAGCAAAATACATGGACAAAATAAATCTAATAACTTTAATACGGAAAAACACATAAAAAAAAGAACACACCTCATAAATAAAATAAAAGACATACTTACTACACGATTCAACACTACTATCACTGACATAACAAACATATACACCAACATACCCGTATCCGAAACCCTCAACATCCCAGAGACTCAATTAATACAG
This sequence comes from Prosapia bicincta, assembly GCA_036971475.1. Lineage (NCBI taxonomy): Eukaryota > Metazoa > Arthropoda > Insecta > Hemiptera > Cercopidae > Prosapia > Prosapia bicincta. The sequence goes on from JBAIZL010000005.1 coordinate 212,461,178, forward strand.
TACAATTTACCTAGAACCCACGTTACCGAAATCCTAAACATCCTCTAAACCATCAGCAAATCAAACCATTTCACCTGCAACTAAAACTTCTATTTAGAACCTGATGGTCTAACCACGAGAAGCCCTATCAGCAGTGTCCTAAGCAAAATTTGTTTCTACAACATATTGAAAACACCAAGATAATCACAAACAATACACACGCACACAAAATCATTTACAGGAACAGATACGTCGATGATATCATAACATTATACAGAGGCAACACCCGACAATACGATAAACTCCTCCCCTACACGTAACCTGTACAGACCGACACGCCGGTAACTGCCTCAGTCTTGTGAGGCGGACGGAAGTTAGACCGGTAAGGCGATCCAACCCTCTGTTAGTAACGGTTGGACGTTAAGACGATGTTCCCATTTCCATTTAGGCTTGATTTGTATAAAATTTGGTGTAAAGGTTTTTATGTCGAATGACGCTATGGTGGAGTTGTATGGTATACAGATGTCTTTAATTGTGTGAATCAGGTCTGTGTTGTTGCATAGGTATGTGTGGTTGTTATACTCTATCTCTGATAACTCTGTGTATTTGGCTGGCTTGTGTGAAGGTGCCGGTATGTAGTTAGTTAGTGGGCGACCGGTGTGTTTTGTTTGTGGATATTAGGTAAGTGGTTAGGTATTGTTTCTTGGAGTTTTATTAGTTGGTAGTATTTCTTTTGTTCTGGTTTCATGACTTCAATGCATTTATAACTTGTGTTTGATAATTTTGGTCTAGAGTCTACATGGAGCTTGGTTATGTTGATTTCTGTCATGAATAAAATTACTGTATTTTCAACGTATTGTTAGCGCATTATTAGTTGTGCTTGATTTAGTGTTTAATGTGTTTATGATGGACATTTTATATCCAATGCCTTGTCCAATGTATTCTTGGTGAATGGAATCTGTGCTTAGTATTGCTGTTTCTGTGTACAAACTTTAGTATTTTATTGCATCTCATGAGATGTAAACTGAATTTAAGTCATTTATTTAAGACTTAATTCGTTTATATTCAATTCGATGTTTATAGTGTTTATTGTGCGTGGGAGAAATTGGTGGTGGGTGTTAAAGTGTTATTGGCATGTGTTGAGGGTTTTGTTTGTGTCTGATGATCTGTTGCTGTATGTGTGTATATTCATTGGTGTAGTGAACGATGTCTCCGAGTACTAATAGCAAAGTATCAACTATTGTGTATATAGGTCATTAAATAAAACTCATTTATCCAGCTTTATAAGTAAATCTTTGTGCATATTAGGAGTTGAATAAAACAATACTAAACAATTAATAATAAATATAGTCTTGGGGTACTTAATCGATAAAAATTTATCGAATTAAATATACAATTTGTTAAATGATTATTACGTCATTTTAATCCTAATATTAGGTTTACATGGCTTCAGTTTTCTACGTAAATACAAAGCAGAACAAATTCATTAAACATTGTGTTCTCTTTTCGACAAATAGGCCTTTTTTATTATTTAAATCGGTAAATATTACAACATTCTTTGATGTAAAAATATAACATTATTTGCTTGAAAAGATATTAACAATTACTGATGTATGGTTGGCTAGTATCATGGGTTGAGGTTACAATATTGTTTCCATGGAAACATTCACTGCTCCAGGAACCTAGGCATGTCGCTAGAAAAGAGGTAATCTTATCTAGGCGTATAGCTAAATTATTTATATTTTTTTAAAATTACAAATAGCATAAACATGGTACGAATATATTTAATTTTTGCCAGACTTTGTACTAGCACTCATGGGTCATATTTGCTTAGCTTGTTTAATCTTATTATTTCCATTCTCACCAACATGTATACAATGACTCACCATTAGCCTGCAAATGCAATAACAACATCAATTGTTTCCATCTATAACTTTGTATTACTCTATGTGAAGGTCACATTGCTGGATAGTATCTTATAGTACGTTAAAGATAGACGTTTATCCTTTTAAATCAAAATATGTATCTAAAATGTCTTTTTATTTATAATAAGATTTTATCTAAAATTTTGGTAGTAAATGTTTCACTATAGATTTTTTTATTACAAATTTCCCCGTTACAATCTCTCGAAATATACAAACGCAAGACATCAATATTCAAAATTCCCTTTCTAAATATTACACACAAATGATGCTATCATAACTCCAAACATAAACATTTCCATTAAAAACCCACTGTAGTTATTTCTCTGTTATATATCTAATCACATAGTTTTAGGATTGTGTTTATTATTCCAATGTTTGATACACTTATATAAAGAGGATTTTTAGGAAATGTGTAGACTAGTGTTTATTAGCTCTTTTCACACAAAATGGTCCTTCAAAACCAAATCTATTGTGTAACACAAGAATGTTATTCCTTTGCAAGTTTTCCGAAAACCTATTTCCCAAAGCTTCATGCTTACAGCAATCATAACCAATTATTACTTATCCATTACACACACAATAATCTATAAACGTTAGCAATTGAACACCTAATGTAACAATTTTACATTGTGCAAAACAGTTTTACTTTGGATTTATATATATATATATATATATATATATATATATATATATATATATATATATATATAATATTAAGTTTTTTTATTCAGTTACTTTAAAAAACTGTCAGGGAATTAAACAGGTTATAAACTCTGTGTGTGTCTGTGAATTACAATCGATGAAGTACAAATTCATCTAGATTTGCAGACAGGGACGTCCAGTGTCTGTGTGTGTGTTGGTGTGTGTGTGTGTGTGTGTGTATATATATATAAATATATATATATATATATATATATATATACATATATATATATATATGTATGTATGTGTGTGTGTGAGTGTGTATGTGTGTGTGTGTGTGTGTGTGTGGGTGGGTGTGTGAGTGTGTGTGTGGGTGTGTGTGTTTGTGTTTGTTTGTGTGTGTGTGTTTGTGTGTGTATGTGTGTGGGTGAATGTGTGTTTGTGTGTGTTGGTGTGTGAGTTTGAGTGTTTGCGTGCGTGTGTGTGTGTGTGTGTGTGTGTGTGTGTGTGTGTGTGTGTGTGTGTGTGTGTGTGTGTGTGTGTGTGTGTGTGTGTGTTGTGTGTGTATGTGGGTGAGAGAGAGATAGAAAGAGAGCGAAAGAGTAGAGGAATGGAGGAAGAGAATTCAAATCTGTGCTATACGTAAACCCTAAAATACAAACACAAATAAACCTATATCCCAAGACAGTGCGATCCATATTTTGTCACGCTGACTTAAGAACGACCCACACTGTTTACCAGTTATTTTTGTTTTACCAAATATTTTCTATAAAATGTCATTAAATTCGCTAAAGAATTTTAACACTAAATCTCCAGGATTGCCAAGGATTACCTCAGCAAGCATAACATTGGCCACTGCTGCAGATTGACAAAGCAAAGCAAAACGGCTAAGCTTACTCGCTGAGAGTGGGCGCAATATATCTAAGGTAAACCATTTTCAGTTGCTTACAATATTTAAATTTAAATTTCCTTTCTATGTATTTTATATCCATTTTTATACAACGCGAAATTTTATCATTTTAATTTTTGGCTAAATTTATAAGTATCTTTTTCAAAAGTTCCCAATACGTTATGTTGTATTTTCCAATTAGGCATAGCCTAGATCCTAGAGCTATTGTGTTACGGGGGGTAAAGTGGGCGTAACAAGAAAAAAATATTTACAAATAAATCTCCAGCCTTGGATTAAAACTTAGTGACCTAGTTGTGTCTTTTCATTAAAAGCCTTTACATAGCAGAACACAATGCAACCAAATACGCAACTATTCGTACATAACGGCAAACAAAGGCAATCAATCAACTCACGTTTGCGCACAGCACGATGGGGGGGGGGGCTCTAGGGTGCTTTTTCAAGTCATCCTCTGCTTGGCTTACCATCAGTTTGCACTGCAAATTTTAATAATAACATGTTATGTTTGCCTGTATAAACCTCTTTTACATAGGTTTATGTTCACAATGTTGTCTCTGGCATTACTGCAACTAGTTATAGGCCACATTGACCTATTACTTCATTTACTCTTTGAAAAATAACAATATTTCTTTTTACCCAAACTAGTCATTAAGATTGTAGTATTGAATTGTCCATTTACCAACATGTTTTCATGTTTATTATTATTATTAATATCACTTAAATTTTACGAAATTTCCATAATGTTATACAAACAATCACCTAAAACATAAACACGTAACAAAAATTCCAAACTAAAACAAACTTTTTCTATATCCAACAAAACTTTTCGAAATTGTGTTCATTCTATTTTTTATACATTTTTCAAAGACTTTTTTCGCTTAAAATTCCTCACATTTTTATTTAAGCATATACCTTTTCAAACATTTTTTTATTTACTTTGTTAATATAATATATTTGTGTTATTAAAATCAATAAAGAAGACTTTTTAACTAATATCAAGAAATATGTTTGTAGAATACAGGCCTAATCTAATCATGTGAGAGCATTAATTAAAACAAAAAAAACAAGAATTTTAAACCTAATATTCGTTTACTTTATAATGATAGTTTTTCAGAATTATTTATTTTAAGAATTTTCGCTTCAAGAAATCAAATGATTTGAAGCAAGTCTTTTGGGTTACATGAATACCATGGGTTTTTGTCATTAAGAAATACAAACCGCGTTGAGAATACGAAAGATTTACATTCAGTTTTAAAGATTCTACAGTTAAATGTAAATAGAAATTAAATCCGATATTTTTAAAGGATCAGAACAGTTGTGAGTTACATTACATTAAACATATTTTGCACACATGTTATGATATTTACACATATTTGTAATTTGGGAAAGATAACCTCACACAACCTTAACGCACATATAAACTAATTGTCCTGCATACATAGTAAAAAATAGAAATAATATCTAATAATATTTATCAAATACAGTAACTTTACTACAATATACATATAATTTTATATAGACTTAGGCTACAAAAATATGATTAGGGAGTGATAAAATTATTTGTGTCATTTAAGTCTTTTTCATTATAACAAATGTAAAATCTTTGTCTTGATAAAAATAATTTTACAAAACAGTAAAATAAACCTCAAAGATAATTAATATTAGAAACCTATTACACTTACGTTTAATGTGAAAACCTTCACACAAAATGTCAAAATAGCAACCCATTCACCAAAGTTTCATACTATGAGAAAATATAACCCACAAGCTAATAAACGCACAGGTAGAATAAACAGCTGATTCCATTGCTGTCCAAAGTCTAGATCCCAGCGATAAGAATTCGTCACTCTAGTTGGCTGTGGCCGCCTCGACATTCTTCTTCTTGATTACTAACATAAGTTGATATATTTGTAACTGTGAATTATTTTAAATTCTTATGAATTAAAGCTGATTTTAAATATTGCAGTATATAGTTATATATTTAGAAGATGACCTGCAGAGTCTTATTAAAGTAGATGCAAGGAATTTGTGTGTTCGTTAAATAATTGCTTTCTTAAATCTTCAATTTAAACAAATCAAACATAGTTTATTAACCCAAAAAGATAGAAATTACAAACAAATACATATTACAGAAACACTGCATTAGTTACTGATTTTTAATATTAAACAATTTACTTGTTTATACGGAAATTTACATATTAATAAATGGCTGAAATGACTCTATTTTCGAGATTGCTTGCTTGCTCTTTTCATAATTAATTCTTACAATTTAAACTGTAAACAAATTGAAAAATTTAAAGTTTATGAATTTTGTACTAAACTGTTTATGCATTTAAATTTTGTGATTGTTCACCAAAGATTGAATTTGTTCACTTAGCTGTTTTAACAAGGTGTAGCCTCGCATCCCTCTATTGGAAAAATCCTCACAATATTCGCTCGGTCATGACTTTGAAAAGGCTTCAGTAAGTCCGCGTTCCATCTTCGTCCTTGGAGACGTGCTCTGTCTTCTGCCTTCTGATTACAAGAAATTAAATATGACTGTTATAATAAAAATTTAAGAAGTGAATTATTTTAAAATCCTCAAACAGTACCAAAAATGAGATGTTAGAATTACTAATTTTCTAGAAGTTGAAATGTGATATAAATGTAGTAGTATTAATCACTGGTTATATGTTATCAGTCACTTTACAACAGATTGTAACAAAGATGGACTATATGATACTCAAATAAGTGGAACCGGATTTTTAACTCTCAAATGACATTGTAAGGCGTATACATTTTTAAACTGCTTTAAAAATCTATATCTTTATGCAATTTAAAACATGTCTTTAATTAGGCTATAACATATTGCCAAGTCAAATGTATTTAATTATTACCATATAACACCTTAATTAACTAATTTTGAAATTGTAATTCAATTCACATATATACGAGATTGTATACATTATTTACATTTTTTAAAATTTAGACTTAATAGTTTTAATATTTACAAAAATCCATTTTAAAACATAGTGTCACTGATTAATGCATGCTTTAGGTTTAGGAATTAGCTATAATGGGCGATGTTATGTATTCACATAATATGTATTATGTATGAAATATGATACTTTGTAATTTATTAATTTCTTATATTTTAAATGACATTAGAATAATTGTCTGTATACCGTTTTGTTTTTCAAATGATTCTGGCTACAAAAGTAACTCAAAGTCAATACTCAAATAATTGTTCAATGTGTGTTATTTCCGATGGAACTTTCTATTAACTTAAATATGTAATCGTTAGTTATTTTCCATGTAACAAGTAGCCTTATTCTAGAACATTTGATGTAATCATTGACCAATGTACAAGTGAACTAAATAAGTTGTATATACACCTAGCGCGAGCGGAAAGTCAGTTCTTGTCAAGTTTTCCTCCAGTTCTTGCTTAGTTTTCCTCCAGTTCTTGTCTAGTTTTCGTCTATTTCTTGTTAAAATCTCGCCAGTTCTTCTTAAGTCTTTTTCAGTTTCAATCACTGTGAAACTAATTTACATTTTTAAATTAAAATATTATATCATACATACTATTATTTCTCGTACGAACTTCTATTTCCTAATTCGCCTACTATTTCTCGTACGAAACTACTATTTTATAATTCAATTACTATTTCTCGTACATAACTACTATTTTATAATTACATTATTATTTCTCGTACGAAACTACTATTTTATAATTTACCGCGAATTATTCAGTTTACTTATTGCAAACTCTTGTATTTGTTTATCAAATAAATTCTTGTTATACTCAAGTGCGCTTTTCATTGGTCGCACCCCTTGCAGGGACACAACAGTGATTTATTTACGGTAATATTTAGGTCTCGGTATTTTTTAAAATCTAGAATTGTTTTAAATATAATCGCTACATCATATTACTTTCGTTTTGTTATTACACTTAATTTTTAAATTGATGTTTAAATATCAAAATAAAAAAGATGTTTATGATCTATGGTATAATAAAACCGAAAAATTTTGCTACATTACATTTACTCAAGTAACTATAAATTTAGAAATTAGAATTTTAAAAAAATATTTAAAAGCAATAATACAAATTACTTTGCAAAGACAAGACTACTTCAGATTTACTAATTAGGTGTTAATTACTTTTAAAATAAATCTGATATCACCTTTATCATATTGTTTACAGTTTTGTAATTGCGCTGCCATTCTTCACGAATTTAAATTATTTATAGAAATATTACTCAACAATTATCAATTTCAACTTTAATTCGTACGTTGAACGTCTGCGGAGCGGCATAGCGATAACCCGCAACATTATTTTTAGTTGAAGTCGGTATTTGGTTATTTGAAATCCGCGTATTTGGTTATTTAAAGTACGTGTATTACGATTATTTGAATGTCGCGTATTTGGTTTATTTAACGGCCGCGTAAAGTGTGTGTGTACATTTTGGATAATGCATTTTTCAGTTTTGATAGGTAGCTATAATGGGCGATTTGTTAATTACGTTAATATTTAGGTGTCAGTATTTTATTAAATCTATAATTGTTTTAAATATAAACACTACATCATATTACTGTCGCTTTGTAAATTACACTCAATGTTTAAAACGATGTTTAAGTAGACTATTACAATTATAATAAGATACGTACATACATACAAATATTCATTTATATATACACAGATTAGAAGAAAAAAATATGTACGGTATTGGTATAGATAATATTTTTAGTTGTTTCCAATTACTTTATGGTTTTATGAAAAGAAACCTGACAAGTTTTCTTCTTTATAACAATGTATTGTAAATTGTAGTTCCTTGATGAAGGACTAGTTTACCTTTTACTTTGACTAGTTTACTTTAATATTAAGGTATCACTATGCTGTTTACATCTAGAATCAGTTTTAAAAACGTTTGAAAAACAATCAATTTATTATATTAATTCACTTTTATGTTAACTACACTTTTATTCAACACGATGTTTAAATATTTATTACGTTTGTTATTTAAGTTTCAATATGTTGTTAAATCTGCATTTGTTTACAATAATAATTACTGTATCATATTTCCCATAGTTTTTGTAATTACACTTATTATTCAAAAAGATTTTCAAGTATAGTATTTACAATTATAATAGATACTTTACGATCTATGGTCTAATCAAACCTAATAATATTCCTGCATTACATTTACTTTAATAACGACAAAGTTAAACCGTAGAATTTTGAGAAATAAGTTAAAGGTAGTAATAATAACTACTAAGTTTAGATATTTATAGAAATATTACTTCCCATTTATTTATTAACTTCAAGTTGTACGTTGAACGCCTGCGGAGCGGCATAGCGATAACCCGCAACAAAACTTTTAGTTGAAGTCGGTGTATTTGGTTATTTGAAATGCGCGTATTCGGTTATTTAAAGTCCGTGTATTACGATTATTTGAAAGTCGCGTATTTGGTTAATTAACGGCAGCGTAAATTGTGTGTGTACAGTTTGGTTAGATGAAATTTGGTCATTTGAACGCAACCCATATTTTTGACATGCACATATAAGATAAAGATAAACAAATTTCAAGTAAATGGGAAACCTGTCTATATCATTATTCAATAATCACTATCATGGTTAAAAATAATATTCATGATTCAGAGGAAAACTGAATGCAGATAATCTATCGAATCATAATTAATAACAAAATAATATTATATGAAAATTTTGTTTCGAAAAAAAGAAGTACTGAATGCAGCACGTAGTCTATTGAGCAATACTGCATTATAACAGCACTACTCTTATAGTGTAATTTCATTAAACAAAATTAAATTAAAATAAATTGTAGGACATTCCTCATATCTAATAATGAAAAAAAACTCACAAACAAAAAACTAATCGATACCAAAATTGTATCATTAATTACAAAAGGTTTTATTTTAGTAATAAAGTTTAGGAAAATATTCAAGGTAACAGTTCAGTTGGAAAAGCAGTATAAGAAAGCACACATACTATATCGTATAAAATGAAAAGAGAAGAAAACCTAGAAAATATTATTTAGACATTAAACATATTCCTTCATTTTTATCAGAATAACAAATAAATAAATATAGAAGAAGTAATAACAGGAAAGAAATCAAGTAATAAGTGTCAAGATACAAAACACGGTTAAGATTAGACAAATTCCGAAAACAACATAATAAATCAGCTGAACATGAAAGAACACTCTTGTCGAAACGAGAATAAATATTGCTAATATAAACAGTTGCAAATACGCAAAAACATTAAAATCTTTGAAAAACTTAGTTAAGTGTTGAGACAAAAAACAAACAAACTAGAAATTATCAGTTAGACATCAGAATCAACATAAGTACGATAAAAGAATTCAGAAACATAAGCTTATAAGAACAAAATATTTAGAAAACATATGATAAAAGAAGTTACAAATCCAAACCACATAAAGAAGACAACATAGCACTAAGCACTAACAGTTATACTAAAAATAAAAGAGGGAAACATAAAAACAATATCGTGTTTAGTCAATCGCGAAATAGTTAATTTGATAACACCCAGAAATTAACTTAAACCAAACTAATATTTTATAGTAATTAAATACGCAAGTCATTATTAGAAGTTCATGAAAAACATAAAGAAAGGTCTACACAAAAGTTAATTCAGTTTTTTGAATTGAATAAAAGAATATCTAATTTTAACTACATATTGAAACATACATTCAAGGAAATAGTTAAGAATTGAATTTAATTATAAAATAGAATGGAAATAAAACTATAGTTTAAGGCATGATTTAGAACATACAAAATTACTATGAATAGATAGAAAAACAGAAAGTTAATAAAATATGTGAATTTTAAGAATGTAATCAAATATGTAAAATAAGAGACAAATAATCAAGAATCTGTCACCAAATCAGTTGAATAACTAAAGCAATCATTATGAAAATCAATGCAAAATAAAGAAAAGTACCAGCTTCAAGTAACTCAGAAGATATTAAAACATATTTTACAAATTAATAAAAAATTCAAGCAAAATATTGCAAATTGTTATTTACATATTAGAAACATAAAAACAAATTATAAAATGAAAATGAAATAGTTTGAATTATTAAAATAACTAAAAAGAACATAAACAATTATCAGATAGGGCATATATAAACAAATTAAAGGAATATATCATAAATAAAAAAATTTAGTGTTATAGGTTTAGAAATAAAAACCTGAAAACAAACATGAATTATTTCCACATAAACATCACGAGGAACATAATTCTACAATAGTTACCAGAAACTTAAAAAATTCAACTTTTCTTCCAAAAATTGAAAAATATGATTTCGGATTAAAACTCTACTAAAGCAGAAAAGAAAAGTAAATGTCAGAAAATGTATACATCTTGCTAATAATCAAACTTTATCCAAAATATGGAAATAATCAGAGATAGATTTGATTGCGTGTGTACTCATTTTTTAAGGCCTTATATGAGACTCATATTGTCACGTTTCGTCACTGTTCACTTTTCATGAATATGATAACAGCATATTAAACTCAAACCATACTCATATTGACTTCAGATGAATATAAACACTTGTAGCTATAACTATTTCCAGGATTTCACAATGGATATCCTTCTTAATTTCTGAAAATAATAGTTATTACTCAAACTCATGACATCTGTTAAAATATAAAAATAACTACAAATATTGGAATTAAGATTATATACTGCTTTACAATCAAACCAACCTCAGTCACAAGCAATAAAGATAAATTATGGTTTAATTATAAGGCCTAATAAAATCCATAAAGCTAACAATAAAAGAACTAAAATAACTCTTAACTAAAAAATGTCGAAATAAGTCAAGCATTGAAGAAAATAAAATAACCAGTTAAATTAAAATGAATATACCTACAATTACTCAATCACTATACATTCATTCATTCTCAAATGTTGAATATAGAATCATATGTCGTATCCAACAATTTCTTCAAACCTATTGGACATATATAGGCTATATATTTTACAAATCTACTTCACTACCATATCTTTCTTTAGAAATCTTTATAAATTCAACCAACATGAAAAATGACAAATAATGCAAATAATAGCCAAAGAAAATTTAAAATCAATCATAACAAGAAAAATAAAATATACTAACATATAAACAATATATAACAAGTATTTAATTTTACTATGAACAAATAAAAGAGCAATTCTTAATACAAAACTAGAAGATAATACTGTTCAATGACAAGATATTAATTCATTAATAAAATAGTTTCAAAAATGAATCGAAATATATGAAAGAAAGAAATAAAAAAATTAAACAGTATAAAAGTTAATAACTTCCAGACAAACCAAGCATTGTTAATGAAAAAAAAAAAGAATTGTTAATCTTTTCCTCTTCTTTTTCAAATCAGTCATTTTAAATAATATCTTTTAAGTACCTGTTCTTGCATCTCTCAAAAATGTTTATGATCATAATTATTATAGAAATTATAATAGATTATTCTGTATGAAAAAATGTAATATAAATGATAAGTTAATACCAAAATAATGTAAATAACAATAAGATAATTACAATTTTGCATTAATTATTAAATAACTATTCCATGATTAATATTTATTTTATTCAATTTAAGATATAACTAATGTATTTATCTAATGTAAAATAGTCTTAAACTTAAAGGAACTATTAATGAATAATTAAAAAGATCAAAGAATCAGTTACCATCAGATAGACAAATCTAAATTTTCGACTATACTGTATTCTTGAAGAAAAAGAACATAAAGTTATTTGTATTAAAATTATAATTCAGTGAATAATTGAAAAAACCTTGTATATATTTCAATTTTTAGTACTATCAAGAACACATCTCTAAATATTTGAACGTCAATGTAGTTCAATATAATTTTCAATGAGTTTTAATAATTATTCTAAGAACAAAGCTATGTTGAATCAAAGGTTTTAAATAGAGAAATATTAATTATGAAAAATATACAAATTATATTATAAGGTCTAACAACATGTTTTGTATGTGATTTCTATATTAATATTATCACAAATAGATAAACAAATAAAAATTGCCATTTTATTATATTTAAAAAAAAGAAAAAAATCGAAAAATCAAGGAAACAATTATTATAAGCAATTATATCTGTATTTGTATTTATATGTTTGCATTTTATAAATTTAAAATTTATTTTATCAATTTTATATGATAATTTTATTTAACACTGTCTGCATTATGACTATTTAAAGAAAAATATTATACATTGTAAGAAAGGTATAATCCTATTTTCAATCATACAGTAGATACTTTTTACAAAATACTCATTAAACTTCAATATTCAAATTTTAATAATCCTATAGCAAATAATATCCTTCTATCTTCCTTCTCCTATAAAGGATGTCCCTTTATTACTTCTACATGCAACATCTTCAAACAGTAGTTTTAAAGAAGAATCGAGACGATACCTTTTTGCAATTGTTTCACCTTAATTATTGTTTTTCTTTTGATATATCATAATTACTTGATTATTCATAACCAAATTAAATCCTTATTATATAATTTTAAACATAATTTGTAAATTTGTTGTAAACAATACTTAATTAGAATTGTTATATAAATAAATTATGTAATTTGTTCTAGAAACTTCTGTATACGTGACAAAACATGTAAAAATGCAATTATCTTGTAAAAATATGTCATTATCATGTAAAAGAATGTAATTAATTAGTTTTTGGTGATGAAAAATCTCAAGTGATACAATTTAGTCTTTCCCCATACTCCGTCTTCTTCAGACGTCAAAAGTGTCAGTTTTCATAGTGAAATGTTACATAATTAGTTTCAATTTCTAGTTAAATGTTTTCAAGCAAAGTCTTAATTCGTATATCTAGAAAACCCTAATTATTGTCTTGTTCGAGCTAGAATCTCCAAAGCACTAGATGTAGATTTGCACTGTCTTGTGGAATGAACAGTAATTAGTAGTCATATTTCAAGTTATATATGTCTTATATCCAGGACAATAGTTCCTGAAATATTTCAAGGTGTATTTTATATATTTATATCTTATATCCAGGACAATAGTTCCTGATAATATAAAAGTTCTATATATTTATCTGTTTTTTGTTTTATATTAGGGTTTTATATTAGGTTCCCAAAGTAAATATCCACATCCTCAACAATGAACGTTTTTTGAATAAATAGTACAGATTCGAAAATTCATCTGAAGGGTTTTTTATTTTTCCCTAAAAGAATACGTGGTGGCAGCTTTATAACCTCTAAATAACCAGTAAACAATAATTCAAAGAGTACAATGCGTGGTCTTAACATGGAATCAACCATTGTATCATCTTTTGGAAAGCAAGCAACTAAGAAAACATCATAACTGGTGTCAGCCGTAGGACAACCAACGCGGGGACATCACAGGCAGATGAACTAAAAAAATTAAAATTAGATTGGAAGCTGAAAAACAAAATTGTAATGAGAAGATCGACATACTCAGAGAAGATACAGTATAGACAATACCAGCAACATAACGATAGCTGTTAAGGACTTGTTGCAGTGGAAACACTTTGGCTGTTTTGCTCACATCCTGAATTTGATTGTTACTAGTAAATTTGAAAAACAATGATGTGGCCCTAACCCTCCTGGAAAATGTGAGAGATTTTTGTCAAGAGTTTTAAAACTAATTCCCTAAAACGGACAAATTATGAAACGAACGAACCTAGTAGAGAATATTTAAAATTAATATGAGTGTAAAGGGTACGTCAAATGTTTGTGATTAAGAGTAATGTATAACATAAAATAATATGTTATAAAGGGTTTTTAAACTAAAGACCAAAAAGGGGAGAAGATGTTCGCATCTAAGTTGTGATTTTGATGGCTTTCAGCTTAATCTAGGGGTTTTTGACTTGAGTCGGGCCCCAAAACCGACAAATTATGAAACGAACGAACCTAGTAGGGAATATTTAAAATTAATACAAGTGTAAAGGGTACTTCAAATGTTTAGGATTAAGAGTAATGTATAAAATAAAATAATATTTTATCAAGAGTTTTTATTTAAACTAAGGCTAAAAAGGGGAGAACATAGTCGTTTCTAAGGTGTGGATTATAAAGCTTTCAGCTTAACCTAGGGGGTGTTTGACGAAGTCGGAGACACCTAGAAACATCGGTCCTCCCCTGTATACTACACATTGCTAAGTAATATTTCTTCCATATTCAGTGAATAAAGTCTGCCCGAGAAGATGTTTTTTCAACAGTGCTATATATGAAATCAGAGTTATTTATGAGTATAAAATAATTTTATTTATATCTGAGTAGTAATTTGAAACAAAATTATACAAAATACTTCAGTACAAAACATGTAATAAGCACACAAAATGTTTAAATGTTAAAAAATCGTCCAAAACATGAAGCCGCGTTTTACTTTCAGTTTGTACTATCATTGGCTGCTAGATGGCAGCACATGCTTAGACAATATGTGCATTCAATCCGGTTTCCATCACTCGCGGTAGATACTAACGACACGCGCAAGTGAGATAGAGGTAGCTCGCCAGAGGTTGGCTGTCATGAGGGCTGGGCGGGTTTTGAAGGCACAGACCTGGGGGAGGGATGCATTCTGGTCAATACTGTTTAATTAAAGGATGTGAGGTGAAACTTGTTTTAAAATTATTAATAAAAACTGTAATAACTTCAAGTGAAATAATTATAATGTAAAAAACTACTTGAAAAAGTTACACAAGTTGCATTATAAAATATGTCAAATACAAACCCTCGTTTAATAAAAAGATTTTAATGTGAATGAGCGGAATAAAACTACGATTTTAGTTTTTACAGATTCAGAAGACAAAAAGAAAAATGCCGCACTTACGTCCTTCTAATCACCATTTGTAGGGATAACTGCCAAGCTACAAAGAAATTGGGTTTATAAAATAACATTGGGGTACTACAGGGAGATCTCTCTACTGCTTTGGTGAGAAATAGGTTCACATGAAGAGGCAGGAAGGAAATAACACATTTGTTTATAATTATTAACAGTTTTCTTTCATTTTCAAGGTCATTTCAATTTTGTTAGTAGTGTTATATCACTAGCGCATAAACACACAATAACGGCAATGAAAATATTGAAAGAACCCCAATACCACAAAAATAATAAAAAATAACCGATATAACAAGTTACTTAAGATTAAACCCTTTGTTGGTAGAGGGCGGAGAGGGAGGGAGCTTACCTCATGCCTATATATAGCGATAGCAGTTAGCTGCTATAAATGAGATTTTTCAGAAACGGCACATCAAAGGAGCGAGATAGAAAGCTCGGTCCAACAAGCCAAGGTCAGCGTCACTCTGGTTTGTAACTTCTTGTTTGCTAGCTTGTAATTTTATATCAGACCCTCTGATGATGATGACATGGTCATCGAAATGTACATAGGGTTTATTCTTAAGTAACTTGTTTTATGTGTTTTTATTATTTTTGTGGTATTGGGGTTCTTTCAATATTTTCAAGTTCAATATTGTCGTTATTGTGTGTTTATGCGTTAGTGATAACACTACTAACAAAACTGAAAGTGAAATCACTGTACCAATGTTCTGTTGATATTGTACACAATTACGAATAATTATCAGTTTCAATCCCAAACAATTAACAATTTATTACAAGAAACCTATTTAGGAGAAAACTTAGCTGTGATGTACACGGTATTCCACGGGTTCAGATCATCGTAATATCAGGAGTTATAATTATATCAACCACTGTATTTAACAGTACAAGAATACATTCTATGAATTACTGCAAAAGTGTGAAATGAACGAACTTACTAGGAAATATTTAAAATTTATTACAAGTGTAAAGAGTAGCTTCAAATTTGTAGGATTAAGAGTAATGTATAAAATAAAATAAAATTCCATCAAGAAATATTTTAAATTGAGCCCCAAAAGGGGAAAACATGATCCCCTCTAGGGCGTGATTTAGTGAGGTTTAAGCTTAACCTAAAGGATTTTGACTTGAAGTCGGAGACACCTAGAAACATCGGTTCTCCCCTGTATACGACCTTTTACTAGGTGATATAAGTTTCATGCTCGATGGAGAGAGATAGCCTGAGATGATATTTTTTCAACGCCGCTATTTATGCAACCAGGGTTCCTTATGAGTGAGTATAAAGTTATTTTACTTATGTCTGAGTAGTAATATGAAACAAAAATATCCATAATACCTCTGTACAGAATATCTAATCATCACACAAAACGTTATATTTCGAAAAACCGTTCATAAATTGGAGATGTAGTAACAGTTGCAGATGTTACTCTGTTTGACTGATAGATTGCAGTAGGCCTACATGTCTCCACACACAACTCTTGACCGCCTTCAGAGGCAAATTAGGCGGGAACTAATTCAGTACAAAGTCGAAGGCTTCCAAGCGGAATTGGGGACTTAAAACACCTCACGCGAGAACCACTGCGCTATCCTCCACTCATCGGCCCGTCTATGCACGTGGGTGACCCCGTCGACAAAGTTAAATTGTTTGGTGACACGCTTGAGAGCAGGTTCCAACCAGCTGATGCAGCCGTCACAGCTAAAATAAATTTAGAAACAGCACAGTTTGCCTACTACACTACATTAGAGCCAAACACTGACACTATAATCACAGAATAAAGTGGGGAATGTCACAAACAAACTCCAGGAAAGCTCCTGGACCAGACACCATCAACAACATAACGCTGAAAAACCTCACGCAGAAAGCGATCACTTATCTCTTTAACATCTACAATGCTATACTCCGGACGCTTGGAAGGAGGGGTTCTTGGTCTTCCCCAAAACCGGGAAAAAGTTAACTTGGGACTCGTATAGACCGATAAGCTTGTTGAATACGATGGGCAAGGTATTTGAAAAAATACTGCTCAATCGTATCAACAAGCATAGCCACACAAACAACATACTGAGGACAGAGCAATTTGGCATTAGGAGAAAACACTCGGCTACGCATCAGCTGATGAGAGTGGTGAAGCATGCAACCAAGGGTTTCAACAATTACTGATCGACTGAGGTAGTCTTTCCTGGACATTGAAAAGGACTTTGACCGGGTCTGGCACAGCGGACTCTTAGTGAAACTACGACACTATGGCTTTTCAGACGGGCTTATACACCTAATTAGCTCATACCTGTCCAACTGCAAGTTTAGGGTTGATGTAGACCAAACTCAACATACACTACGGACTGTACGGGCCGGAGTAACTCAGGGCTCAATTATTGGGCCCGTATTGTTCAACATCTACATCAATGACATACTGACAACACTCAACACACAAGTGGCTATATTTGCAGATGACATCGCGTTATCCGCTAAGTCATGGGAACCACCTCTAATACACTCAAATTTGCAGGGCCACCTTACAGTACTAGAATCATGGCTGAGCTACTGGACAGTTAACGTGAACGTGTCCAAGTGCCAGGCTCTACTCCTTTCCATACGTAGGACACACAAACTCAACATACCACTAAAACTATTGGGCGAGGACATCCACTATGGAAACCAAGTCAAATATCTGGGAGTCATAACCGACAAAGGCCTGACTTGGGACCCTCACATTACCAACACGTTAAAGAAAGGAACAATTAGATTAACACAACTAGATCCTATGCTTAACAGAACAACCTCACTTTAACTACGGGTGGCCACTACGATATATGTGTCTATGTTGAGCACACATCTGAGGCAATGCATACGCATACACAAAACAAGGCACCACAAAGGCCCCTAGATGCACAAGATTAACACTGACGTATAAGTACTTTTATCAAACAACACCTTCGGCACTTAGTAATAAGGTTCAACAAACAGACAGACACCCATAGACCCAAGCACTTTTTCTCACTAGGTAGATACGATCCCACCCACGTCACACACAGACAGCCGCTGTCCATATTGACTGCGTAGCTCTAACTATAAAATACTAATGAAATGCACACATACTAACTTGCTTCACAGTTATGTTCCAGGCGACGCAGGTTGCAGCTTAGCCTCAAGGAACTACTAATTTTGAGATGCATGTCTTTTCAGTTTCGAGTAGGCAGCAGAAGAAGAAGTGCATGCCATTCCTGCCATAGACTCACTAACAAGGTATTTACTAGGTCATATCCCTCATTATCCCTTAGAAATCATATTTTATGTCATGACTTGTACGATTAGAATAAAGTTCATATTATTGTTAGAACTTTCAGTCATATTTAGAAAATAATAACTCCCATACAGTCAAAATAACAACTGATACTGCCTTGTATATTTCTTGTCCTGGGTCAAATTGATAAAATATCTTCTAAAACATTTTTTCAACCCATCAATTAACTTATTAGATTATTAAAATACATTAAATGATGTAAGCTATACTATAAAATGTCACTTCAATTTTATTTCTAACATAAGATAGGAAAAATAGAAATATAAAAAAGCATAAAGTGTATCAACTATATATACAGTAACCGGTTTCCCCTAATGTATAAAACAAAATTACAGGAAGATTTTTTAAACTAAGCTCAAAAAGGGAAGAACATAGTCGTTTCTAAGGTGTGGATATTAACTGCTTGCACAGCTCAAACATATTAATGCTCTATGATTGTTCGACTTGGAAGTCGGGGACACCTAGAAACATCGGTCCTTCCCTGTCTATTATACATTGCTAAGTACTATTTGTTCCATGTTCAGTGGAGAAAGTTTGCCCGAGAGGATGTTTTTCCAACGCTGTTATTTATGCAACCAGAGTTCTCTATGAGTATAAAGATACTTTACTTATGTCTGAGTAGTAATTTGAAACAAAATTATACACAATACCTCAGTACAGAATATCTAATCAACACAAAAAAATGTTAATTTGTCGAAAATTCGTTTAGAAATTAGGTTTCTATCAGAGGTATAGCTACTGTTGCAGCTGTTTCTCTGCTTGTCTGCTAGGTGGCAGCACCTGACGTTAGAAACCCCTGCCGTGTATTTCTAATTCGTAGCCTACAGCACGGAAGTTGGGTAGTTTTAAAAACGTGTATCGCCGCTCCTTCACGGAGGGAGAGGGGGAACGTAGCGGGAAATGCGTTGTACTGGAACTTTAGTATATTTTAAACTAAAAAAAACCAGAATAAGCAAAAAAATGTTTTAAAACTGACAAAAATTAGTGCTTCCATAATGGCTCTTACGTAAAAATGGCTAACTATAATACATAGGCCTACTGAGTAAAAGAGTAATTTTTGTCAAACTTGTACTTTTACTTTGGTTTTTTAGAGAATTACATTGGAAAATAATACATTGCGGTAAACGTAAACCGGAGATATGGGGAGAGTTACAAGTTTTCTTCTGGGGGGTACAAGATTGCCCTAGGGGTATCAAATGGGGTCCGGGGGAGCTCCCCCTCCAAAATAGAGAACATTTCAAACTTGACGTTGAGCCAGCATTCAAAATCTTACATTATAAGGTTCGTATTTTAAACTACGTTTTTATTACAACGGTAAAAAACAAAATAGTCAATTCAAAACCACCAAAAATTGGTTTTTAATAAAGCAAATAGTCCTAACACAGACTAGTTTCGGCGACTATGTCGCTTTCCTCAGTGCTTGGAACTATTGAGTTGATTATTTGGTTTTTTACGGTTGTAAATAGTTCTCATTAGCTAAGCAATTAACTAAATATTTTTTCTAATTGGTAAGTTAGGCTTTGGTATTCAACGATATGTTTCTCATAAAAAGCAAAAGCGGGGGCTTTCAGAATTATAGCTTTGCAAAATTTAATTCATTTTTCGAATTTTACAACGGCATAAGTCCAAAAATAAGCTCGATTATATAAATAAATATATATATATATATATATATATATATATATATATAGATATATATAACGTTGAATACCAAACTTCGTTTCAAACAATACCTAAAAACTCATTTTTTATGTTATGACTTGTACAATTAAAATAAAGTTCATATTATTGTTAGAAAGTTCAGTCATTTTTAGAAAATAACTCCCATACAGTCAAAATAATTAACTTATTAGATTATTAAATTACATTAAATGATAAAGCAAGTTATACTATAAAATGTCACTTCAATTTTATTTCTAACATAAGATAGGAAAAATAGAAACATAAAAAAGCATAAAGTGTATCAACTATATATACAGTAACCGGTTTCCCCTAATGTATAAAACAAAATTACATGAAGATTTTTTAAACTAAGCTCAAAAAGGGAAGAACATAGTCGTTTCTAAGGTGTGGATATTAACTGTTTGCACAGCTCAAACATATTAATGCTCTATGATTGTTCGACTTGGAAGTCGGGGACACCTAGAAACATCGGTCCTTCCCTGTCTATTATACATTGCTAAGTACTATTTGTTCCATGTTCAGTGGATAAAGTTTGCCCGAGAGGATGTTTTTCCAACGCTGTTATTTATGCAACCAGAGTTCTCTATGAGTATAAAGATACTTTACTTATGTCTGAGTAGTAATTTGAAACAAAATTATACACAATACCACAGTACAGAATATCTAATCATCACAAAAAAATGTTAATTTGTCGAAAATTCGTTTAGAAATTAAGTTTCTATTAGAGGTATAGCTACTGTTGCAGCTGTTTCTCTGCTTGTCTGCTAGGTGGCAGCACCTAACGTTAGAAACCCCTGCCGTGTATTGCTAATTCGTAGCCTACAGCACGGAAGTTGGGTAGTTTTAAAAACGTGTATCGCCGCTCCTTCACGGAGGGAGAGGGGGAACGTCGCGGGAAATGCGTTGTACTGGAACTTTAGTATATTTTAAACTAAAAAAAACCAGAATAAGCAAAAAAATGTTTTCAAACTGACAAAAATTAGTGCTTCCATAATGGCTCTTACGTAAAAATGGCTAACTATAATACATAGGCCTACTGAGTAAAAGAGTAATTTTTGTCAAACTTGTACTTTTACTTTGGTTTTTTAGAGAATTACATTGGAAAATAATACATTGCGGTAAACGTAAACCGGAGATATGGGGAGAGTTACACGTTTTCTTCTGGGGGGTACAAGATTGCCCTAGGGGTATCAAATGGGGTCCGGGGGAGCTCCCCCTCCAAAATAGAGAACATTTCAAACTTGACGTTGAGCCAGCATCCAAAATCTTATATTATAAGGTTCGTATTTTAAACTACGTTTTTATTACAACGGTAAAAAACAAAATAGTCAATTCAAAACCACCAAAAATTGGTTTTTAATAAAGCAAATAGTCCTAACACAGACTAGTTTCGGCGACGATGTCGCTTTCCTCAGTGCTTGGAACTTTTGAGTTGATTATTTGGTTTTTTACGGTTGTAAATAGTTCTCATTAGCTAAGCAATTAACTAAATATTTTTTCTAATTGGTAAGTTAGGCTTTGGTATTCAACGATATGTTTCTCATAAAAAGCAAAAGCGGGGGCTTTCAGAATTATAGCTTTGCAAAATTTAATTCATTTTCGAATTTTACAACGGCATAAGTCCAAAAATAAGCTCGATTATATAAATATATATATATGTATATATATATATATATATATATATATATATATATATATATATATATATATATATATATATATATATAACGTTGAATAACAAACTTCGTTTCAAACAATACCTAAAAACTCATTTTTTATGTTATGACTTGTACAATTAAAATAAAGTTCATATTATTGTTAGAAAGGTCAGTCATTTTTAGAAAATAACTGCCATACAGTCAAAATAACAACTGATACTGCCTTGTATATTTCTTGTCCTGGGTCAAATTGATACAATATCTTCTAAAACATTTTTTTTCAACCCATTAATTAACTTATTAGATTATTAAAATATATTAAATGATAAAGCAAGTTATACTATAAAATGTCACTTCAATTTTATTTCTAACATAAGATAGGAAAAATAGAAACATAAAAAAGCATAAAGTGTATCAACTATATATACAGTAACCGGTTTCCCCTAATGTATAAAACAAAATTACATGAAGATTTTTTAAACTAAGCTCAAAATGGGAAGAACATAGTCGTTTCTAAGGTGTGGATATTAACTGCTTGCACAGCTCAAACTTGTTAACTACATTGATTGTTTGACTTTGAAGTCAGTGACACCTAGAAACATCGGTCCTTCCCTGTCTATTATACATTGCTAAGTACTATTTGTTCCATGTTCAGTGGATAAAGTTTGCCCGAGAGGATGTTTTTCCAACGCTGTTATTTATGCAACCAGAGTTCTCTATGAGTATAAAGATACTTTACTTATGTCTGAGTAGTAATTTGAAACAAAATTATACACAATACCACAGTACAGAATATCTAATCATCACAAAAAAATGTTAATTTGTCGAAAATTCGTTTAGAAATTAAGTTTCTATTAGAGGTATAGCTACTGTTGCAGCTGTTTCTCTGCTTGTCTGCTAGGTGGCAGCACCTAACGTTAGAAACCCCTGCCGTGTATTGCTAATTCGTAGCCTACAGCACGGAAGTTGGGTAGTTTTAAAAACGTGTATCGCCGCTCCTTCACGGAGGGAGAGGGGGAACGTCGCGGGAAATGCGTTGTACTGGAACTTTAGTATATTTTAAACTAAAAAAAACCAGAATAAGCAAAAAAATGTTTTCAAACTGACAAAAATTAGTGCTTCCATAATGGCTCTTACGTAAAAATGGCTAACTATAATACATAGGCCTACTGAGTAAAAGAGTAATTTTTGTCAAACTTGTACTTTTACTTTGGTTTTTTAGAGAATTACATTGGAAAATAATACATTGCGGTAAACGTAAACCGGAGATATGGGGAGAGTTACACGTTTTCTTCTGGGGGGTACAAGATTGCCCTAGGGGTATCAAATGGGGTCCGGGGGAGCTCCCCCTCCAAAATAGAGAACATTTCAAACTTGACGTTGAGCCGGCATCCAAAATCTTATATTATAAGGTTCGTATTTTAAACTACGTTTTTATTACAACGGTAAAAAACAAAATAGTCAATTCAAAACCACCAAAAATTGGTTTTTAATAAAGCAAATAGTCCTAACACAGACTAGTTTCGGCGACGATGTCGCTTTCCTCAGTGCTTGGAACTTTTGAGTTGATTATTTGGTTTTTTACGGTTGTAAATAGTTCTCATTAGCTAAGCAATTAACTAAATATTTTTTCTAATTGGTAAGTTAGGCTTTGGTATTCAACGATATGTTTCTCATAAAAAGCAAAAGCGGGGGCTTTCAGAATTATAGCTTTGCAAAATTTAAAACATTTTTCGAATTTTACAACGTCATAAGTCCAAAAATAAGCTCGATTATATAAATAAATAAATATATATATATATATATATATATATATATATATATATATATATAACGTTGAATACCAAACTTCGTTTCAAACAATACCTAAAAACTCATTTTTTATGTTATGACTTGTACAATTAAAATAAAGTTCATATTATTGTTAGAAAGTTCAGTCATTTTTAGAAAATAACTCCCATACAGTCAAAATAATTAACTTATTAGATTATTAAATTACATTACATGATAAAGCAAGTTATACTATAAAATGTCACTTCAATTTTATTTCTAACATAAGATAGGAAAAATAGAAACATAAAAAAGCATAAAGTGTATCAACTATATATACAGTAACCGGTTTCCCCTAATGTATAAAACAAAATTACATGAAGATTTTTTAAACTAAGCTCAAAAAGGGAAGAACATAGTCGTTTCTAAGGTGTGGATATTAACTGCTTGCACAGCTCAAACATATTAATGCTCTATGATTGTTCGACTTGGAAGTCGGGGACACCTAGAAACATCGGTCCTTCCCTGTCTATTATACATTGCTAAGTACTATTTGTTCCATGTTCAGTGGAGAAAGTTTGCCCGAGAGGATGTTTTTCCAACGCTGTTATTTATGCAACCAGAGTTCTCTATGAGTATAAAGATACTTTACTTATGTCTGAGTAGTAATTTGAAACAAAATTATACACAATACCACAGTACAGAATATCTAATCATCACAAAAAAATGTTAATTTGTCGAAAATTCGTTTAGAAATTAAGTTTCTATTAGAGGTATAGCTACTGTTGCAGCTGTTTCTCTGCTTGTCTGCTAGGTGGCAGCACCTAACGTTAGAAACCCCTGCCGTGTATTGCTAATTCGTAGCCTACAGCACGGAAGTTGGGTAGTTTTAAAAACGTGTATCGCCGCTCCTTCACGGAGGGAGAGGGGGAACGTCGCGGGAAATGCGTTGTACTGGAACTTTAGTATATTTTAAACTAAAAAAAACCAGAATAAGCAAAAAAATGTTTTCAAACTGACAAAAATTAGTGCTTCCATAATGGCTCTTACGTAAAAATGGCTAACTATAATACATAGGCCTACTGAGTAAAAGAGTAATTTTTGTCAAACTTGTACTTTTACTTTGGTTTTTTAGAGAATTACATTGGAAAATAATACATTGCGGTAAACGTAAACCGGAGATATGGGGAGAGTTACACGTTTTCTTCTGGGGGGTAAAAGATTGCCCTAGGGGTATCAAATGGGGTCCGGGGGAGCTCCCCCTCCAAAATAGAGAACATTTCAAACTTGACGTTGAGCCAGCATCCAAAATCTTATATTATAAGGTTCGTATTTTAAACTACGTTTTTATTACAACGGTAAAAAACAAAATAGTCAATTCAAAACCACCAAAAATTGGTTTTTAATAAAGCAAATAGTCCTAACACAGACTAGTTTCGGCGACGATGTCGCTTTCCTCAGTGCTTGGAACTTTTGAGTTGATTATTTGGTTTTTTACGGTTGTAAATAGTTCTCATTAGCTAAGCAATTAACTAAATATTTTTTCTAATTGGTAAGTTAGGCTTTGGTATTCAACGATATGTTTCTCATAAAAAGCAAAAGCGGGGGCTTTCAGAATTATAGCTTTGCAAAATTTAATTCATTTTCGAATTTTACAACGGCATAAGTCCAAAAATAAGCTCGATTATATAAATATATATATATGTATATATATATATATATATATATATATATATATATATATATATATATATATATATATATATATATATAACGTTGAATAACAAACTTCGTTTCAAACAATACCTAAAAACTCATTTTTTATGTTATGACTTGTACAATTAAAATAAAGTTCATATTATTGTTAGAAAGTTCAGTCATTTTTAGAAAATAACTGCCATACAGTCAAAATAACAACTGATACTGCCTTGTATATTTCTTGTCCTGGGTCAAATTGATACAATATCTTCTAAAACATTTTTTTTCAACCCATTAATTAACTTATTAGATTATTAAAATACATTAAATGATAAAGCAAGTTATACTATAAAATGTCACTTCAATTTTATTTCTAACATAAGATAGGAAAAATAGAATCATAAAAAAGCATAAAGTGTATCAACTATATATACAGTAACCGGTTTCCCCTAATGTATAAAACAAAATTACATGAAGATTTTTTAAACTAAGCTCAAAAAGGGAAGAACATAGTCGTTTCTAAGGTGTGGATATTAACTGCTTGCACAGCTCAAACTTGTTAACTACATTGATTGTTTGACTTTGAAGTCAGTGACACCTAGAAACATCGGTCCTTCCCTGTCTATTATACATTGCTAAGTACTATTTGTTCCATGTTCAGTGGATAAAGTTTGCCCGAGAGGATGTTTTTCCAACGCTGTTATTTATGCAACCAGAGTTCTCTATGAGTATAAAGATACTTTACTTATGTCTGAGTAGTAATTTGAAACAAAATTATACACAATACCTCAGTACAGAATATCTAATCAACACAAAAAAATGTTAATTTGTCGAAAATTCGTTTAGAAATTAGGTTTCTATCAGAGGTATAGCTACTGTTGCAGCTGTTTCTCTGCTTGTCTGCTAGGTGGCAGCACCTGACGTTAGAAACCCCTGCCGTGTATTTCTAATTCGTAGCCTACAGCACGGAAGTTGGGTAGTTTTAAAAACGTGTATCGCCGCTCCTTCACGGAGGGAGAGGGGGAACGTAGCGGGAAATGCGTTGTACTGGAACTTTAGTATATTTTAAACTAAAAAAAACCAGAATAAGCAAAAAAAATGTTTTAAAACTGACAAAAATTAGTGCTTCCATAATGGCTCTTACGTAAAAATGGCTAACTATAATACATAGGCCTACTGAGTAAAAGAGTAATTTTTGTCAAACTTGTACTTTTACTTTGGTTTTTTAGAGAATTACATTGGAAAATAATACATTGCGGTAAACGTAAACCGGAGATATGGGGAGAGTTACAAGTTTTCTTCTGGGGGGCACAAGATTGCCCTAGGGGTATCAAATGGGGTCCGGGGGAGCTCCCCCTCCAAAATAGAGAACATTTCAAACTTGACGTTGAGCCAGCATCCAAAATCTTACATTATAAGGTTCGTATTTTAAACTACGTTTTTATTACAACGGTAAAAAACAAAATAGTCAATTCAAAACCACCAAAAATTGGTTTTTAATAAAGCAAATAGTCCTAACACAGACTAGTTTCGGCGACGATGTCGCTTTCCTCAGTGCTTGGAACTTTTGAGTTGATTATTTGGTTTTTTACGGTTGTAAATAGTTCTCATTAGCTAAGCAATTAACTAAATATTTTTTCTAATTGGTAAGTTAGGCTTTGGTATTCAACGATATGTTTCTCATAAAAAGCAAAAGCGGGGGCTTTCAGAATTATAGCTTTGCAAAATTTAATTCATTTTTCGAATTTTACAACGGCATAAGTCCAAAAATAAGCCTGATTATATAAATAAATAAATATATATATATATATATATATATATATATATATATATATATATATATATAGATATATATAACGTTGAATACCAAACTTCGTTTCAAACAATACCTAAAAACTCATTTTTTATGTTATGACTTGTACAATTAAAATAAAGTTCATATTATTGTTAGAAAGTTCAGTCATTTTTAGAAAATAACTCCCATACAGTCAAAATAATTAACTTATTAGATTATTAAATTGCATTAAATGATAAAGCAAGTTATACTATAAAATGTCACTTCAATTTTATTTCTAACATAAGATAGGAAAAATAGAAACATAAAAAAGCATAAAGTGTATCAACTATATATACAGTAACCGGTTTCCCCGAATGTATAAAACAAAATTACATGAAGATTTTTTAAACTAAGCTCAAAAAGGGAAGAACATAGTCGTTTCTAAGGTGTGGATATTAACTGCTTACACAGCTCAAACTTGTTAACTACATTGATTGTTTGACTTTGAAGTCAGTGACACCTAGAAACATCGGTCCTTCCCTGTCTATTATACATTGCTAAGTACTATTTGTTCCATGTTCAGTGGATAAAGTTTGCCCGAGAGGATGTTTTTCCAACGCTGTTATTTATGCAACCAGAGTTCTCTATGAGTATAAAGATACTTTACTTATGTCTGAGTAGTAATTTGAAACAAAATTATACACAATACCTCAGTACAGAATATCTAATCAACACAAAAAAATGTTAATTTGTCGAAAATTCGTTTAGAAATTAGGTTTCTATCAGAGGTATAGCTACTGTTGCAGCTGTTTCTCTGCTTGTCTGCTAGGTGGCAGCACCTGACGTTAGAAACCCCTGCCGTGTATTTCTAATTCGTAGCCTACAGCACGGAAGTTGGGTAGTTTTAAAAACGTGTATCGCCGCTCCTTCACGGAGGGAGAGGGGGAACGTAGCGGGAAATGCGTTGTACTGGAACTTTAGTATATTTTAAACTAAAAAAAACCAGAATAAGCAAAAAAATGTTTTAAAACTGACAAAAATTAGTGCTTCCATAATGGCTCTTACGTAAAAATGGCTAACTATAATACATAGGCCTACTGAGTAAAAGAGTAATTTTTGTCAAACTTGTACTTTTACTTTGGTTTTTTAGAGAATTACATTGGAAAATAATACATTGCGGTAAACGTAAACCGGAGATATGGGGAGAGTTACAAGTTTTCTTCTGGGGGGTACAAGATTGCCCTAGGGGTATCAAATGGGGTCCGGGGGAGCTCCCCCTCCAAAATAGAGAACATTTCAAACTTGACGTTGAGCCAGCATCCAAAATCTTACATTATAAGGTTCGTATTTTAAACTACGTTTTTATTACAACGGTAAAAAACAAAATAGTCAATTCAAAACCACCAAAAATTGGTTTTTAATAAAGCAAATAGTCCTAACACAGACTAGTTTCGGCGACGATGTCGCTTTCCTCAGTGCTTGGAACTTTTGAGTTGATTATTTGGTTTTTTACGGTTGTAAATAGTTCTCATTAGCTAAGCAATTAACTAAATATTTTTTCTAATTGGTAAGTTAGGCTTTGGTATTCAACGATATGTTTCTCATAAAAAGCAAAAGCGGGGGCTTTCAGAATTATAGCTTTGCAAAATTTAAAACATTTTTCGAATTTTACAACGTCATAAGTCCAAAAATAAGCTCGATTATATAAATATATATATATATATATATATATATATATATATATATATATATATATATATAGATATATATAACGTTGAATACCAAACTTCGTTTCAAACAATACCTAAAAACTCATTTTTTATGTTATGACTTGTACAATTAAAATAAAGTTCATATTATTGTTAGAAAGTTCAGTCATTTTTAGAAAATAACTCCCATACAGTCAAAATAATTAACTTATTAGATTATTAAATTACATTAAATGATAAAGCAAGTTATACTATAAAATGTCACTTCAATTTTATTTCTAACATAAGATAGGAAAAATAGAAACATAAAAAAGCATAAAGTGTATCAACTATATATACAGTAACCGGTTTCCCCTAATGTATAAAACAAAATTACATGAAGATTTTTTAAACTAAGCTCAAAAAGGGAAGAACATAGTCGTTTCTAAGGTGTGGATATTAACTGCTTGCACAGCTCAAATATATTAATGCTCTATGATTGTTCGACTTGGAAGTCGGGGACACCTAGAAACATCGGTCCTTCCCTATCTATTATACATTGCTAAGTACTATTTGTTCCATGTTCAGTGGAGAAAGTTTGCCCGAGAGGATGTTTTTCCAACGCTGTTATTTATGCAACCAGAGTTCTCTATGAGTATAAAGATACTTTACTTATGTCTGAGTAGTAATTTGAAACAAAATTATACACAATACCACAGTACAGAATATCTAATCATCACAAAAAAATGTTAATTTGTCGAAAATTCGTTTAGAAATTAAGTTTCTATTAGAGGTATAGCTACTGTTGCAGCTGTTTCTCTGCTTGTCTGCTAGGTGGCAGCACCTAACGTTAGAAACCCCTGCCGTGTATTGCTAATTCGTAGCCTACAGCACGGAAGTTGGGTAGTTTTAAAAACGTGTATCGCCGCTCCTTCACGGAGGGAGAGGGGGAACGTCGCGGGAAATGCGTTGTACTGGAACTTTAGTATATTTTAAACTAAAAAAAACCAGAATAAGCAAAAAAATGTTTTCAAACTGACAAAAATTAGTGCTTCCATAATGGCTCTTACGTAAAAATGGCTAACTATAATACATAGGCCTACTGAGTAAAAGAGTAATTTTTGTCAAACTTGTACTTTTACTTTGGTTTTTTAGAGAATTACATTGGAAAATAATACATTGCGGTAAACGTAAACCGGAGATATGGGGAGAGTTACACGTTTTCTTCTGGGGGGTACAAGATTGCCCTAGGGGTATCAAATGGGGTCCGGGGGAGCTCCCCCTCCAAAATAGAGAACATTTTAAACTTGACGTTGAGCCAGCATCCAAAATCTTACATTATAAGGTTCGTATTTTAAACTACGTTTTTATTACAACGGTAAAAAACAAAATAGTCAATTCAAAACCACCAAAAATTGGTTTTTAATAAAGCAAATAGTCCTAACACAGACTAGTTTCGGCGACGATGTCGCTTTCCTCAGTGCTTGGAACTTTTGAGTTGATTATTTGGTTTTTTACGGTTGTGAATAGTTCTCATTAGCTAAGCAATTAACTAAATATTTTTTCTAATTGGTAAGTTAGGCTTTGGTATTCAACGATATGTTTCTCATAAAAAGCAAAAGCGGGGGCTTTCAGAATTATAGCTTTGCAAAATTTAATTCATTTTTCGAATTTTACAACGGCATAAGTCCAAAAATAAGCTCGATTAAATAAATAAATATATATATATATATATATATATATATATATATATATATATATATATATATATATATATATATATATATATATATAGATATATATAACGTTGAATACCAAACTTCGTTTCAAACAATACCTAAAAACTCATTTTTTATGTTATGACTTGTACAATTAAAATAAAGTTCATATTATTGTTAGAAAGTTCAGTCATTTTTAGAAAATAACTCCCATACAGTCAAAATAATTAACTTATTAGATTATTAAATTACATTAAATGATAAAGCAAGTTATACTATAAAATGTCACTTCAATTTTATTTCTAACATAAGATAGGAAAAATAGAAACATAAAAAAGCATAAAGTGTATCAACTATATATACAGTAACCGGTTTCCCCTAATGTATAAAACAAAATTACATGAAGATTTTTTAAACTAAGCTCAAAAAGGGAAGAACATAGTCGTTTCTAAGGTGTGGATATTAACTGCTTGCACAGCTCAAACATATTAATGCTCTATGATTGTTCGACTTGGAAGTCGGGGACACCTAGAAACATCGGTCCTTCCCTGTCTATTATACATTGCTAAGTACTATTTGTTCCATGTTCAGTGGAGAAAGTTTGCCCGAGAGGATGTTTTTCCAACGCTGTTATTTATGCAACCAGAGTTCTCTATGAGTATAAAGATACTTTACTTATGTCTGAGTAGTAATTTGAAACAAAATTATACACAATACCACAGTACAGAATATCTAATCATCACAAAAAAATGTTAATTTGTCGAAAATTCGTTTAGAAATTAAGTTTCTATTAGAGGTATAGCTACTGTTGCAGCTGTTTCTCTGCTTGTCTGCTAGGTGGCAGCACCTAACGTTAGAAACCCCTGCCGTGTATTGCTAATTCGTAGCCTACAGCACGGAAGTTGGGTAGTTTTAAAAACGTGTATCGCCGCTCCTTCACGGAGGGAGAGGGGGAACGTCGCGGGAAATGCGTTGTACTGGAACTTTAGTATATTTTAAACTAAAAAAAACCAGAATAAGCAAAAAAATGTTTTCAAACTGACAAAAATTAGTGCTTCCATAATGGCTCTTACGTAAAAATGGCTAACTATAATACATAGGCCTACTGAGTAAAAGAGTAATTTTTGTCAAACTTGTACTTTTACTTTGGTTTTTTAGAGAATTACATTGGAAAATAATACATTGCGGTAAACGTAAACCGGAGATATGGGGAGAGTTACACGTTTTCTTCTGGGGGGTACAAGATTGCCCTAGGGGTATCAAATGGGGTCCGGGGGAGCTCCCCCTCCAAAATAGAGAACATTTCAAACTTGACGTTGAGCCAGCATCCAAAATCTTATATTATAAGGTTCGTATTTTAAACTACGTTTTTATTACAACGGTAAAAAACAAAATAGTCAATTCAAAACCACCAAAAATTGGTTTTTAATAAAGCAAATAGTCCTAACACAGACTAGTTTCGGCGACGATGTCGCTTTCCTCAGTGCTTGGAACTTTTGAGTTGATTATTTGGCTTTTTACGGTTGTAAATAGTTCTCATTAGCTAAGCAATTAACTAAATATTTTTTCTAATTGGTAAGTTAGGCTTTGGTATTCAACGATATGTTTCTCATAAAAAGAAAAAGCGGGGGCTTTCAGAATTATAGCTTTGCAAAATTTAATTCATTTTTTGAATTTTACAACGGCATAAGTCCAAAAATAAGCTCGATTATATAAATATATATATATATATATATATATATATATATATAAAACGTTGAATAACAAACTTCGTTTCAAACAATACCTAAAAACTCATTTTTTATGTTATGACTTGTACAATTAAAATAAAGTTCATATTATTGTTAGAAAGTTCAGTCATTTTTAGAAAATAACTGCCATACAGTCAAAATAACAACTGATACTGCCCTGTATATTTCTTGTCCTGGGTCAAATTGATACAATATCTTCTAAAAAATTTTTTTTCAACCCATTAATTAACTTATTAGATTATTAAAATACATTAAATGATAAAGCAAGTTATACTATAAAATGTCACTTCAATTTTATTTCTAGCATAAGATAGGAAAAATAGAAACATAAAAAAGCATAAAGTGTATCAACTATATATACAGTAACCGGTTTCCCCTAATGTATAAAACAAAATTACATGAAGATTTTTTTAACTAAGCTCAAAAAGGGAAGAACATAGTCGTTTCTAAGGTGTGGATATTAACTGCTTGCACAGCTCAAACCTGTTAACTACATTGATTGTTTGACTTTGAAGTCAGTGACACCTAGAAACATCGGTCCTTCCCTGTCTATTATACATTGCTAAGTACTATTTGTTCCATGTTCAGTGGAGAAAGTTTGCCCGAGAGGATGTTTTTCCAACGCTGTTATTTATGCAACCAGAGTTCTCTATGAGTATAAAGATACTTTACTTATGTCTGAGTAGTAATTTGAAACAAAATTATACACAATACCTCAGTACAGAATATCTAATCATCACAAAAAAATGTTAATTTGTCGAAAATTCGTTTAGAAATTAGGTTTCTATCAGAGGTATAGCTACTGTTGCAGCTGTTTCTCTGCTTGTCTGCTAGGTGGCAGCACCTGACGTTAGAAACCCCTGCCGTGTATTGCTAATTCGTAGCCTACAGCACGGAAGTTGGGTAGTTTTAAAAACGTGTATCGCCGCTCCTTCACGGAGGGAGAGGGGGAACGTCGCGGGAAATGCGTTGTACTGGAACTTTAGTATATTTTAAACTAAAAAAAACCAGAATAAGCAAAAAAATGTTTTCAAACTGACAAAAATTAGTGCTTCCATAATGACTCTTACGTAAAAATGGCTAACTATAATACATAGGCCTACTGAGTAAAAGAGTAATTTTTGTCAAACTTGTACTTTTACTTTGGTTTTTTAGAGAATTACATTGGAAAATAATACATTGCGGTAAACGTAAACCGGAGATATGGGGAGAGTTACAAGTTTTCTTCTGGGGGGTACAAGATTGCCCTAGGGGTATCAAATGGGGTCCGGGGGAGCTCCCCCTCCAAAATATAGAACATTTCAAACTTGACGTTGAGCCAGCATCCAAAATCTTACATTATAAGGTTCGTATTTTAAACTACGTTTTTATTACAACGGTAAAAAACAAAATAGTCAATTCAAAACCACCAAAAATTGGTTTTTAATAAAGCAAATAGTCCTAACACAGACTAGTTTCGGCGACGATGTCGCTTTCCTCAGTGCTTGGAACTTTTGAGTTGATTATTTGGTTTTTTACGGTTGTAAATAGTTCTCATTAGCTAAGCAATTAACTAAATATTTTTTCTAATTGGTAAGTTAGGCTTTGGTATTCAACGATATGTTTCTCATAAAAAGCAAAAGCGGGGGCTTTCAGAATTATAGCTTTGCAAAATTTAATTCATTTTTCGAATTTTACAACGGCATAAGTCCAAAAATAAGCTTGATTATATATATATATATATATATATATATATATATATAACGTTGAATACCAAACTTCGTTTCAAACAATACCTAAAAACTCATTTTTTATGTTATGACTTGTACAATTAAAATAAAGTTCATATTATTGTTAGAAAGTTCAGTCATTTTTAGAAAATAACTGCCATACAGTCAAAATAACAACTGATACTGCCTTGTATATTTCTTGTCCTGGGTCAAATTGATACAATATCTTTTAAAACATTTTTTTTCAACCCATTAATTAACTTATTAGATTATTAAAATACATTAAATGATAAAGCAAGTTATCTTATAAAATGTCACTTCAATTTTATTTCTATCATAAGATAGGAAAAATAGAAACATAAAAAAGCATAAAGTGTATCAACTATATATACAGTAACCGGTTTCCCCTAATGTATAAAACAAAATTACATGAAGATTTTTTAAACTAAGCTCAAAAAGGGAAGAACATAGTCGTTTCTAAGGTGTGGATATTAACTGCTTGCACAGCTCAAACTTGTTAACTACATTGATTGTTTGACTTTGAAGTCAGTGACACCTAGAAACATCGGTCCTTCCCTGTCTATTATACATTGCTAAGTACTATTTGTTCCATGTTCAGTGGATAAAGTTTGCCCGAGAGGATGTTTTTCCAACGCTGTTATTTATGCAACCAGAGTTCTCTAAGAGTATAAAGATACTTTACTTATGTCAGAGTAGTAATTTGAAACAAAATTATACACAATACCTCAGTACAGAATATCTAATCATCACAAAAAAGTGTTAATTTGTCGAAAATTCGTTTAGAAATTAGGTTTCTATCAGAGGTATAGCTACTGTTGCAGCTGTTTCTCTGCTTGTCTGCTAGGTGGCAGCACCTGACGTTAGAAACCCCTGCCGTGTATTGCTAATTCGTAGCCTACAGCACGGAATTACTAGAATTCCTAGTCTTCACTAAGATTACTTGGAGTCAAGTAGTTATATAAACTTTAAACAACTTTGCTAAATGTTATTAGTTTCATGCTCAGGGAACCGCGATAGCGTGAGGAGATGTTTTACAACACAGCTATTTATGAAACCTGAGTTCTTTATGAGTTAAAGTTATTTTATTTATATTTGAATAGTATTTTTAACCAAATGTATCCACAAAACCACAGTATAAAATAACTAATAATAACTAAAATAATAATATTTCAAAAAACCGGCTTAACATTAGAGGTGTAGTAACAGTTGCAGCTGTTACTCTGTTTAGCTGCTAGTGGGCAGTACATGTCTGTAAAAACCAGTTAACGTTGAATCTAATGACCCCACAAAATGATTAAATGTTTTAAAATAGCCGTGTATGTAGTTGCAGTTGTTGCTATCATTGGCTGCTATGACAGGACATATCTGTGATAATGAGCAATCCCGTTTTTTACTCACGGTATGGATACTAACCACAAATAAAAACATTTTACCAATAAAATATAAAAGTACAATGTATAATTGTTCAAGCCTTTAATGCCAAAGTAATACTAAATAAATGAAATGTTCTATTCACACAAAATGCATTGTCTTAGTCGCTGTAAACGAACGGCAGTTTATTCAAACAAAACTATACACAGATTATATTCAGTAGGCCTAGTTGTAATTAACACAGAAATAATAATTTATTTATAATGCCATTCAAAATAGGTCGTATAGGCCTATGTTGCAGGTAATGAAGGGGCCCGTAAAACATGGCTGTAAGTCACGGACAAGACTTGCTAGGTGGATAGCGCAAGTCCATGCAGTAGGCCTATTGCTGTTCTGTTGTGTGTTGTTCATAGAGTGATTTGTTGGTTATGTTAAAACAGGAAGTAAACTGCTATAAATTAACTCTTGTTGATTCTATAGAATAAATATGCATAAACAATAATAAACTGTTTGAATATACGATGTGTTTGACAGTTGGCGAGATAAGAATAGGCTGACAGATATGAGTCATTAAGTTTACAAGTCCGACAGCTGTGTTTTGCGCCTATCGATACAAGATGTAGTCCAGGATCTAATAGGCACTGAAAGTCTTAACACAATTTTATTTCAGATTATCGTTCTGGCCAGTTGGGTAGTTTTAAAAACGTGTATCGCCGCTCCTTCACGGAGGGAGAGGGGGAACGTCGCGGGAAATGCGTTGTACTGGAACTTTAGTATATTTTAAACTAAAAAAAACCAGAATAAGCAAAAAAATGTTTTCAAACTGACAAAAATTAGTGCTTCCATAATGGCTCTTACGTAAAAATGGCTAACTATAATACATAGGCCTACTGAGTAAAAGAGTAATTTTTGTCAAACTTGTACTTTTACTTTGGTTTTTTAGAGAATTACATTGGAAAATAACACATTGCGGTAAACGTATACCGGAGATATGGGGAGAGTTACAAGTTTTCTTCTGGGGGGTACAAGATTGCCCTAGGGGTATCAAATGGGGTCCGGGGGAGCTCCCCCTCCAAAATAGAGAACATTTCAAACTTGACGTTGAGCCAGCATCCAAAATCTTATATTATAAGGTTCGTATTTTAAACTACGTTTTTATTACAACGGTAAAAAACAAAATAGTCAATTCAAAACCACCAAAAATTGGTTTTTAATAAAGCAAATAGTCCTAACACAGACTAGTTTCGGCGACGATGTCGCTTTCCTCAGTGCTTGGAACTTTTGAGTTGATTATTTGGTTTTTTACGGTTGTAAATAGTTCTCATTAGCTAAGCAATTAACTAAATATTTTTTCTAATTGGTAAGTTAGGCTTTGGTATTCAACGATATGTTTCTCATAAAAAGCAAAAGCGGGGGCTTTCAGAATTATAGCTTTGCAAAATTTAATTCATTTTTCGAATTTTACAACGGCATAAGTCCAAAAATAAGCTCGATTATATAAATATATAAATATATATATATATATATATATATATATATATATATATATAACGTTGAATAACAAACTTCGTTTCAAACAATACCTAAAAACTCATTTTTTATGTTATGACTTGTACAATTAAAATAAAGTTCATATTATTGTTAGAAAGTTCAGTCATTTTTAGAAAATAACTGCCATACAGTCAAAATAACAACTGATACTGCCTTGTATATTTCTTGTCCTGGGTCAAATTGATACAATATCTTCTAAAACATTTTTTTTCAACCCATTAATTAACTTATTAGATTATTAAAATACATTAAATGATAAAGCAAGTTATACTATAAAATGTCACTTCAATTTTATTTCTAACATAAGATAGGAAAAATAGAAACATAAAAAAGCATAAAGTGTATCAACTATATATACAGTAACCGGTTTCCCCTAATGTATAAAACAAAATTACATGAAGATTTTTTTAACTAAGCTCAAAAAGGGAAGAACATAGTCGTTTCTAAGGTGTGGATATTAACTGCTTGCACAGCTCAAACTTGTTAACTACATTGATTGTTTGACTTTGAAGTCAGTGACACCTAGAAACATCGGTCCTTCCCTGTCTATTATACATTGCTAAGTACTATTTGTTCCATGTTCAGTGGATAAAGTTTGCCCGAGAGGATGTTTTTCCAACGCTGTTATTTATGCAACCAGAGTTCTCTATGAGTATAAAGATACTTTACTTATGTCTGAGTAGTAATTTGAAACAAAATTATACACAATACCTCAGTACAGAATATCTAATCAACACAAAAGAATGTTAATTTGTCGAAATTTCGATTAGAAATTAGGTTTCTATCAGAGGTATAGCTACTGTTGCAGCTGTTTCTCTGCTTGTCTGCTAGGTGGCAGCACCTGACGTTAGAAACCCCTGCCGTGTATTGCTAATTCGTAGCCTACAGCACGGAAATTGGGTAGTTTTAAAAACGTGTATCGCCGCTCCTTCACGGAGGGAGAGGGGGAACGTCGCGGGAAATGCGTTGTACTGGAACTTTAGTATATTTTAAACTAAAAAAAACCAGAATAAGCAAAAAAATGTTTTCAAACTGACAAAAATTAGTGCTTTCATAATGGCTCTTACGTAAAAATGGCTAACTATAATACATAGGCCTACTGAGTAAAAGAGTAATTTTTGTCAAACTTGTACCTTTACTTTGGTTTTTTAGAGAATTACATTGGAAAATAATACATTGCGGTAAACGTAAACCGGAGATATGGGGAGAGTTACAAGTTTTCTTCTGGGGGGTACAAGATTGCCCTAGGGGTATCAAATGGGGTCCGGGGGAGCTCCCCCTCCAAAATAGAGAACATTTCAAAATTGACGTTGAGCCAGCATCCAAAATCTTACATTATAAGGTTCGTATTTTAAACTACGTTTTTATTACAACGGTAAAAAACAAAATAGTCAATTCAAAACCACCAAAAATTGGTTTTTAATAAAGCAAATAGTCCTAACACAGACTAGTTTCGGCGACGATGTCGCTTTCCTCAGTGCTTGGAACTTTTGAGTTGATTATTTGGTTTTTTACGGTTGTAAATAGTTCTCATTAGCTAAGCAATTAACTAAATATTTTTTCTAATTGGTAAGTTAGGCTTTGGTATTCAACGATATGTTTCTCATAAAAAGCAAAAGCGGGGGCTTTCAGAATTATAGCTTTGCAAAATTTAATTCATTTTTCGAATTTTACAACGGCATAAGTCCAAAAATAAGCTCGATTATATAAATAAATAAATATATATATATATATATATATATATATATATATATATATATATATATATATATATATATATATAACGTTGAATACCAAACTTCGTTTCAAACAATACCTAAAAACTCATTTTTTATGTTATGACTTGTACAATTAAAATAAAGTTCATATTATTGTTAGAAAGTTCAGTCATTTTTAGAAAATAACTCCCATACAGTCAAAATAATTAACTTATTAGATTATTAAATTACATTAAATGATAAAGCAAGTTATACTATAAAATGTCACTTCTATTTTATTTCTAACATAAGATAGGAAAAATAGAAACATAAAAAAGCATAAAGTGTATCAACTATATATACAGTAACCGGTTTCCCCTAATGTATAAAACAAAATTACATGAAGATTTTTTAAACTAAGCTCAAAAAGGGAAGAACATAGTCGTTTCTAAGGTGTGGATATTAACTGCTTGCACAGCTCAAACATATTAATGCTCTATGATTGTTCGACTTGGAAGTCGGGGACACCTAGAAACATCGGTCCTTCC
The DNA here is from genome assembly GCA_036971475.1 of Prosapia bicincta. Taxonomy (NCBI): domain Eukaryota; kingdom Metazoa; phylum Arthropoda; class Insecta; order Hemiptera; family Cercopidae; genus Prosapia; species Prosapia bicincta. The sequence goes on from JBAIZL010000005.1 coordinate 212,500,433, forward strand.
CTGTCTATTATACATTGCTAAGTACTATTTGTTCCATGTTCAGTGGAGAAAGTTTGCCCGAGAGGATGTTTTTCCAACGCTGTTATTTATGCAACCAGAGTTCTCTATGAGTATAAAGATACTTTACTTATGTCTGAGTAGTAATTTGAAACAAAATTATACACAATACCTCAGTACAGAATATCTAATCATCACAAAAAAATGTTAATTTGTCGAAAATTCGTTTAGAAATTAGGTTTCTATTAGAGGTATAGCTACTGTTGCAGCTGTTTCTCTGCTTGTCTGCTAGGTGGCAGCACCTGACGTTAGAAACCCCTGCCGTGTATTGCTAATTCGTAGCCTACAGCACGGAAGTTGGGTAGTTTTAAAAACGTGTATCGCCGCTCCTTCACGGAGGGAGAGGGGGAACGTCGCGGGAATGCGTTGTACTGGAACTTTAGTATATTTTAAACTAAAAAAAACCAGAATAAGCAAAAAAATGTTTTCAAACTGACAAAAATTAGTGCTTCCATAATGGCTCTTACGTAAAAATGGCTAACTATAATACATAGGCCTACTGAGTAAAAGAGTAATTTTTGTCAAACTTGTACTTTTACTTTGGTTTTTTAGAGAATTACATTGGAAAATAATACATTGCGGTAAACGTAAACCGGAGATATGGGGAGAGTTACAAGTTTTCTTCTGGGGGGTACAAGATTGCCCTAGGGGTATCAAATGGGGTCCGGGGGAGCTCCCCCTCCAAAATAGAGAACATTTCAAACTTGACGTTGAGCCAGCATCCAAAATCTTATATTATAAGGTTCGTATTTTAAACTACGTTTTTATTACAACGGTAAAAAACAAAATAGTCAATTCAAAACCACCAAAAATTGGTTTTTAATAAAGCAAATAGTCCTAACACAGACTAGTTTCGGCGACGATGTCGCTTTCCTCAGTGCTTGGAACTTTTGAGTTGATTATTTGGTTTTTTACGGTTGTAAATAGTTCTCATTAGCTAAGCAATTAACTAAATATTTTTTCTAATTGGTAAGTTAGGCTTTGGTATTCAACGATATGTTTCTCATAAAAAGCAAAAGCGGGGGCTTTCAGAATTATAGCTTTGCAAAATTTAATTCATTTTTCGAATCTTACAACGGCATAAGTCCAAAAATAAGCTCGATTATATAAATATATATATATATATATATATATATATATATATATATATATATATAACGTTGAATAACAAACTTCGTCTCAAACAATACCTAAAAACTCATTTTTTATGTTATGACTTGAACAATTAAAATAAAGTTCATATTATTGTTAGAAAGTTCAGTCATTTTTAGAAAATAACTGCCATACAGTCAAAATAACAACTGATACTGCCTTGTATATTTCTTGTCCTGGGGCAAATTGATACAATATCTTCTAAAACATTTTTTTTCAACCCATTAATTAACTTATTAGATTATTAAAATACATTAAATGATAAAGCAAGTTATACTATAAAATGTCACTTCAATTTTATTTCTAACATAAGATAGGAAAAATAGAAACATAAAAAAGCATAAAGTGTATCAACTATATATACAGTAACCGGTTTCCCCTAATGTATAAAACAAAATTACATGAAGATTTTTTAAACTATGCTCAAAAAGGGAAGAACATAGTCGTTTCTAAGGTGTGGATATTAACTGCTTGCACAGCTCAAACTTGTTAACTACATTGATTGTTTGACTTTGAAGTCAGTGACACCTAGAAACATCGGTCCTTCCCTGTCTATTATACATTGCTAAGTACTATTTGTTCCATGTTCAGTGGAGAAAGTTTGCCCGAAAGGATGTTTTTCCAACGCTGTTATTTATGCAACCAGAGTTCTCTATGAGTATAAAGATACTTTACTTATGTATGAGTAGTAATTTGAAACAAAATTATACACAATACCTCAGTACAGAATATCTAATCATCACAAAAAAATGTTAATTTGTCGAAAATTCGTTTAGAAATTAGGTTTCTATCAGAGGTATAGCTACTGTTGCAGCTGTTTCTCTGCTTGTCTGCTAGGTGGCAGCACCTGACGTTAGAAACCCCTGCCGTGTATTGCGAGTCTTGCCTGAGTGCTTGAGCAGGTAGGACGTATTGACTAAGGCTTTGTCGAAAAAGGCGCGGCATAGTTCCTTTGTGTTCAGTGCACGTGAGTTCCATTGTTCCGAATATAGGCATTTAAGTTTAGTGAACTTTTGAACAGAGCTAAATTTAAGTGTTACTGTGAATTGTGTGGTGTTAGTTTTTAATTAAAAACAAGTGATAGCATAAGATTATAAATTTAAATAGGCTAGACGTTTAGATTTTAGAACTAGGCTAGCGTAAAGACTTACAACCGTGACAAAACTCTTTAGGTTACTTTTTTTAGACTAAAACCCGACAACCTGTACCTGCAGTAACCCACTTTCTACATACAAGCCGGCCCTGCGGGCCGACTTGCTATCCCTACACCTTTCCTGCAATGTCGAATATAGAGGCACAACGCGGGACCCCAAGCGACGGGGCTGAGTCAATGTGGACAAGTTCCTCTCAGGGTAAGTCCACCCCCTTGAGGGTGTACGGACCTGCGAGGACGTCTTCCGCGGCTATGGCGGCGGCGCTTGGCGGGCCCTCCGACGGTCCATCTCGACCAGCAACTCCTCTCAGCACCTACTCCCAATCAGAGCTAGGCACTGACTACGCCATGACGGAGGGTTCTGCTGCTGAATCCGCCAACGATGATGCCGGGTATCGGCCTGTCGTAAGGAGGAAGAGGAAGAAGCAGACTCGCCAGTCCGACTCCGGTACCGAAACCACGGCGAAACGAAAGACCGTGGACACTGTGAAGACTGCCGGCGCTGTTGCCAGCGCAGTGGCTCACAGAGCTCCACAAATGGTCACGGACTCGCCTATGACAGACTTAGCTAAAAACATAAAATCTACCGGGGCAGCGGCCAAAATCCCTGCAATCACGATCTACCCAGATCACCACCGCTTAATCGACATTAGTAAGGAATTCAAATCCAAATACAACCCTTACTTTTATTTAGCAACGAAGGTGAAGGATGGAGTGAAGCTCCAAACCAGCACCTACGAAGACTATGTTAACCTCCAGAGGTACCTTGGGGAGAAGGGTGTGCCCCACCACGTATTCCGCCTCGAAAATGCGAGGACATTTAAAGTAGTAGTTCGAGGGGTGGATGAATCCACCGAAACAGCGGAGGTCGGAAACGACCTTGAAAGCAGGGGTATGGAGGTCCTCAAAGTGTCCCAAATGAAGGGACACTTTACCAAGGAGCCTCTGCCCATGTTCCTTGTGGAGCTAGCGTCCGAAAAAGACGCTCGTGAAGCAATGGCGCTGACCAGTATTTGCTACATGCGGGTACGAGTGGAAGCTTACAGGCAGCCCACAGGTCCTGTGCAATGCTTCAACTGCCAGAGGATAGGTCATACATCAAGCTGTTGTAAGGCTACTCCTCGGTGCGTTAAATGTGGCGAGGGCCACGATTCCAAGACCTGCACAAAGGATCGAGACCACTTCAAGTGTATCCTCTGCGGGGCTAACCACACCGCGAACTATCGAGGCTGCGCCATTTACAAGCAGGCCGCCAAATCCAAGGCCCAGGCAAAGAAGAAGGTCGATGGGGATAAAACCCCAAAACCGGTCCCTTCAGCCAAAACCAAAACACAGGTGCCTGCTCCACGGTACACAACACCGAACATTTCCTACGCCCAAGCATCTGCTTCGGCTACCTCTGGGAAGCCAGTACAAATGCCACCTCCTACCATTACTTCCCCCAAACCGGCCCTAATTCCAACACCTAACTTACTGACACCCAATACAATTTCTGGCCCTAAGGCAGGGTCGTCAACGACACCCCCCGTTCCTAAAGCCAGGGTTAATCCCCCGCAAAAGGAACGAGAGGATAAACGCCCCAAGCTCACAAAGGCCAGGACGGTTTCCCAACCTCAGCCAGAGCCACATGTGGCTCCTGCAGCCCCCGTTAACCCACCCCTGACCATACCTACCTCGTCCGCTTCTATAGACTGGGCGAAAGGGACCTTTGAACCGCTCCTAAGATTTGTTAACTCTGCTCTGACCTGGGAAGCCTTCACGGGCGGACTGGGTCTTTTCATTGTCAAGACCTTATCCTCACCTCCCAAAACCTTCTCAGAATTCCTGACTTCCTTCATCCAGTACGTCTCTTCTGTCAACCATGGATAGGTTACCGGTCCTGATATGGAGTGCCAACGGCGTTAAATATAAAAAACTAGAGCTTCTTCGCTATATGCAAAGAAACAACTATAAACTAGCGCTTATTACAGAAACACACCTAAACCCCCAAGATAAATTCTCAATGCCAAACTTTAAAGTTTACCGCACTGACAGGACAACTAGAAGCCGCGGCGGTACGGCTATAATAATAGATAAACGCATTAAACATTTTGAATTGTTTTTGCCCGCACTCACATGCGTTGAAGCAACAGCTATTAGGCTTGAGCTCAACGGCAGCACAACAACACTTGTATCAGCGTACAAACCCCCGGGTTCTGTTGATTACACTCGCGATTTAGAAGTTCTTCTACAGACCTCTAGTAGGGTAATAGTCGCCGGGGACCTTAATTCTAAACACACATGCTGGGGCTGTAAGTCTACAAACACAGGAGGCCGGCAACTCCAAACCTTCTTACAAAACACAACAGCTATACTGCTGGCCCCTCCTGAACCAACACACCACAGCACTTACCACACGGAAGACATTTTGGATATAGCTATTGCGAAAGGTCTGCTAGTGTCACCGCAACTTCACGTCGATAGAGATCTGAATTCAGATCACTACCCCGTGATAATGGCGGTTTCTGGAAGCCCTGCTCGCAAAGAGCTAAGGAAGGTGCTGAACTACAGACTGGCTGACTGGGAGTTATTCCAGTCCCAGCTGGACAACACTCTACCTGCCACCCTAAATGTCGACTCACCACTGGACATAGACAAAGCCGTCGGCAGCCTTACGACGGCAATACGTACTGCGATTACTAACGCGGTACCAGTTAAACGTCAGCCCAGTCACTATGTACACATACCAAGGCACATACTACATCTAATCACCCGGCGAAATAGGATCCGGCGGGCATTGCAACACGGGGTAAACAGATGCGTTCCACACACAACACTTAATCGCCTTAAGAGGCAAATTAGGCGGGAACTAATTCAGTACAAAGTCGATGGCTTCCAAGCGGAATTGGCGACCTTAAACACAACAGACACACCCATCTGGCCGATGGTCAAACACTTCACGCGAGAACCGCTGCGCTATCCCCCACTCATCGGCCCGAATGGGCAGGTGGGCGACCCGGTCGACAAAGTTAACTTGTTTGCTGACACACTTGAGAGCACGTTCCAACCAAACGACAAACCAGCTGATGCAGCCGTTACAGCTAAAGTAGATTTAGAAACAGCACGGTTTGCCTACTGTCCTACATTAGAGCCAAACACTGACACTACAATTACAGAGATAAAGTGGGCAATCTCACAAACAAACTCCAGGAAAGCTCCTGGACCAGACACCATCACCAACACAACGCTAAAAAACCTCACGGAGAAAGCGATCATTTATCTGTCAAACATCTATAATGCTATACTCCGGACACAACACTTCCCGGACGCTTGGAAGGAGGCCAAGATCTTGGTCTTCCCCAAACCGGGAAAAGACCACAACAAACCTGATTCATATAGACCGATAAGCTTGTTGAATACGATGGGCAAGGTATTTGAAAAAATTTTGCTCAAACGTATCAACAAACATATCCACACACACAACATACTGAGGCCAGAGCAATTTGGCTTCAGGACAAAACATTCGGCTACGCATCAGCTGATGAGAGTGGTGGAGCATGCAACCAAGGGTTTCAACAATTACTGCTCGACTGGGGTAGTCTTCCTGGACATTGAAAAGGCCTTTGACCGGGTCTGGCACAACGGGCTCTTAGCGAAACTTCGTCACTATGGCTTTCCAGACGGGCTCATATACCTAGTTAGCTCATACCTGTCCAACCGTAAGTTTAGGGTTGATGTAGATCAAGCTCAATCTACACTACGGACTATACGGGCCGGAGTCCCTCAGGGCTCAATTATTGGGCCCGTATTGTTCAACATCTACATCAACGACATACCGACAACACTCAACACACAAGTGGCCATATTTGCAGATGACAGCGCGTTATCCGCTCAGTCATGGAAACCACATCTAATACACTTATATTTACAGGACCACCTTACAGTACTAGAATCATGGCTGAGCTACTGGAGAGTTAAGGTGAACGTGGCCAAGTGCCAGGCTTTGCTTCTCTCCAAACGTTGGACACACCAACTCAACACACCTCTAAAACTATTAGGCGAGGACATTCACTGGGGGAAGCAGGTCAAATATCTGGGAGTCATACTCGACAGAGGCCTGACTTGGGACCCTCACATTACCAACACGTTAAAAAAAGCAACATTTAGATTAACACAAGGGTTCCTGCATGATCTGTCGCGGGATTTTTCCTGGCAGGGTTTCTTTCTTGCCAGGTTTTTTCATCCCGCTCTTAGCGCGACACTTACCGTACTGTTTCATTTCACTATCTCCTGATTCTCCATGGAAAGAGCTTATGAGCTTGGTACATGGGCAATCAATCCCGTTTCCTTCATTCGCGGTAGGGATACTAACCGCATGCGCATGTGAGACGGAGGTAGCTCGCTAGAGGTTGGCTGCCACGAGGGCTGGGCGGGTTTTGGGGGCTCAGACCCGGGTAAAAAAAAAAAAAATGCCGTGTATTGCTAATTCGTAGCCTACAGCACGGAAGTTGGGTAGTTTTAAAAACGTGTATCGCCGCTCCTTCACGGAGGGAGAGGGGGAACGTCGCGGGAAATGCGTTGTACTGGAACTTTAGTATATTTTAAACTAAAAAAAAACAGAATAAGCAAAAAAATGTTTTCAAACTGACAAAAATTAGTGCTTCCATAATGGCTCTTACGTAAAAATGGCTAACTATAATACATAGGCCTACTGAGTAAAAGAGTAATTTTTGTCAAACTTGTACTTTTACTTTGGTTTTTTAGAGAATTACATTGGAAAATAATACATTGCGGTAAACGTAAACCGGAGATATGGGGAGAGTTACAAGTTTTCTTCTGGGGGGTACAAGATTGCCCTAGGGGTATCAAATGGGGTCCGGGGGAGCTCCCCCTCCAAAATAGAGAACATTTCAAACTTGACTTTGAGCCAGCATCCAAAATCTTACATTATAAGGTTCGTATTTTAAACTACGTTTATATTACAACGGTAAAAAACAAAATAGTCAATTCAAAACCACCAAAAATTGGTTTTTAATAAAGCAAATAGTCCTAACACAGACTAGTTTCGGCGACGGTGTCGCTTTCCTCAGTGCTTGGAACTTTTGAGTTGATTATTTGGTTTTTTACGGTTGTAAATAGTTCTCATTAGCTAAGCAATTAACTAAATATTTTTTCTAATTGGTAAGTTAGGCTTTGGTATTCAACGATATGTTTCTCATAAAAAGCAAAAGCGGGGGCTTTCAGAATTATAGCTTTGCAAAATTTAAAACATTTTTCGAATTTTACAACGTCATAAGTCCAAAAATAAGCTCGATTATATAAATAAATAAATATATATATATATATATATATATATATATATATATATATATATATAACGTTGAATACCAAACTTCGTTTCAAACAATACCTAAAAACACATTTTTTATGTTATGACTTGTACAATTAAAATAAAGTTCATATTATTGTTAGAAAGTTCAGTCATTTTTAGAAAATAACTCCCATACAGTCAAAATAATTAACTTATTAGATTATTAAATTACATTAAATGATAAAGCAAGTTATAGTATAAAATGTCACTTCAATTTTATTTCTAACATAAGATAGGAAAAATAGAAACATAAAAAAGCATAAAGTGTATCAACTATATATACAGTAACCGGTTTCCCCTAATGTATAAAACAAAATTACATGAAGATTTTTTAAACTAAGCTCAAAAAGGGAAGAACATATTCGTTTCTAAGGTGTGGATATTAACTGCTTGCACAGCTCAAACATATTAATGCTCTATGATTGTTCGACTTGGAATTCGGGGACACCTAGAAACATCGGTCCTTCCCTGTCTATTATACATTGCTAAGTACTATTTGTTCCATGTTCAGTGGAGAAAGTTTGCCCGAGAGGATGTTTTTCCAACGCTGTTATTTATGCAACCAGAGTTCTCTATGAGTATAAAGATACTTTACTTATGTCTGAGTAGTAATTTGAAACAAAATTATACACAATACCTCAGTACAGAATATCTAATCATCACAAAAAAATGTTAATTTGTCGAAAATTCGTTTAGAAATTAGGTTTCTATTAGAGGTATAGCTACTGTTGCAGCTGTTTCTCTGCTTGTCTGCTAGGTGGCAGCACCTGACGTTAGAAACCCCTGCCGTGTATTGCTAATTCGTAGCCTACAGCACGGAAGTTGGGTAGTTTTAAAAACGTGTATCGCCGCTCCTTCACGGAGGGAGAGGGGGAACGTCGCGGGAAATGCGTTGTACTGGAACTTTAGTATATTTTAAACTAAAAAAACCAGAATAAGCAAAAAAATGTTTTCAAACTGACAAAAATTAGTGCTTCCATAATGGCTCTTACGTAAAAATGGCTAACTATAATACATAGGCCTACTGAGTAAAAGAGTAATTTTTGTCAAACTTGTACTTTTACTTTGGTTTTTTAGAGAATTACATTGGAAAATAATACATTGCGGTAAACGTAAACCGGAGATATGGGGAGAGTTACAAGTTTTCTTCTGGGGGGTACAAGATTGCTCTAGGGGTATCAAATGGGGTCCGGGGGAGCTCCCCCTCCAAAATAGAGAACATTTCAAACTTGACGTTGAGCCAGCATCCAAAATCTTACATTATAAGGTTCGTATTTTAAACTACGTTTTTATTACAACGGTAAAAAACAAAATAGTCAATTCAAAACCACCAAAAATTGGTTTTTAATAAAGCAAATAGTCCTAACACAGACTAGTTTCGGCGACGATGTCGCTTTCCTCAGTGCTTGGAACTTTTGAGTTCATTATTTGGTTTTTTACGGTTGTAAATAGTTCTCATTAGCTAAGCAATTAACTAAATATTTTTTCTAATTGGTAAGTTAGGCTTTGGTATTCAACGATATGTTTCTCATAAAAAGCAAAAGCGGGGGCTTTCAGAATTATAGCTTTGCAAAATTTAAAACATTTTTCGAATTTTACAACGTCATAAGTCCAAAAATAAGCTCGATTATATATATATATATATATATATATATATATATATATATATATATATATATATATATAACGTTGAATAACAAACTTCGTTTCAAACAATACCTAAAAACTCATTTTTTATGTTATGACTTGTACAATTAAAATAAAGTTCATATTATTGTTAGAAAGTTCAGTCATTTTTAGAAAATAACTCCCATACAGTCAAAATAACAACTGATACTGCCTTGTATATTTCTTGTCCTGGGTCAAATTGATACAATATCTTCTAAAACATTTTTTTTCAACCCATTAATTAACTTATTAGAATATTAAAATACATTAAATGATAAAGCAAGTTATACTATAAAATGTCACTTCAATTTTATTTCTAACATAAGATAGGAAAAATAGAAACATAAAAAAGCATAAAGTGTATCAACTATATATACAGTAACCGGTTTCCCCTAATGTATAAAACAAAATTACATGAAGATTTTTTAAACTAAGCTCAAAAAGGGAAGAACATAGTCGTTTCTAAGGTGTGGATATTAACTGCTTGCACAGCTCAAACTTGTTAACTACATTGATTGTTTGACTTTGAAGTCAGTGACACCTAGAAACATCGGTCCTTCCCTGTCTATTATACATTGCTAAGTACTATTTGTTCCATGTTCAGTGGATAAAGTTTGCCCGAGAGGATGTTTTTCCAACGCTGTTATTTATGCAACCAGAGTTCTCTATGAGTATAAAGATACTTTACTTATGTCTGAGTAGTAATTTGAAACAAAATTATACACAATACCTCAGTACAGAATATCTAGTCATCACAAAAAAATGTTAATTTTTCGAAAATTCGTTTAGAAATTAGGTTTCTATCAGAGGTATAGCTACTGTTGCAGCTGTTTCTCTGCTTGTCTGCTAGGTGGCAGCACCTGACGTTAGAAACCCCTGCCGTGTATTGCTAATTCGTAGCCTACAGCACGGAAGTTGCGTAGTTTTAAAAACGTGTATCGCCGCTCCTTCACGGAGGGAGAGGGGGAACGTCGCGGGAAATGCGTTGTACTGGAACTTTAGTATATTTTAAACTAAAAAAAAACCAGAATAAGCAAAAAAATGTTTTCAAACTGACAAAAATTAGTGCTTCCATAATGGCTCTTACGTAAAAATGGCTAACTATAATACATAGGCCTACTGAGTAAAAGAGTAATTTTTGTCAAACTTGTACCTTTACTTTGGTTTTTTACGGTTGTAAATAGTACTCATTAGCTAAGCAATTAACTAAATATTTTTTCTAATTGGTAAGTTAGGCTTTGGTAATGAACGATATGTTTCTCATAGAAAGCAAAAGCGTGGGCTTTTAGACTTATAGCTTTGCAAAATTTAATTCATTTTTCGAATTTTACAAAGTCATAAGACCAAAAATAAGCTCGATTTCTTTTTATATATATAAGATATAACACGTTGAATACCAAACTTCGTTTCAAACAATACCTAAAAACTCATTTTTTATATCATGACTTGTACAATTAAAATAAAAGTTCATATTATTGTTAGAACTTTCAGTCATTTTTAGAAATTAACTCCCATACAGTCAAAATAACAACTGATGCTGCCGAGTATATTTCTTCGTGTATGGCCCGATTCTTCATTTATATATATATATATATATATATATATATATATATATATAACTTATAAAGACTTAACAATTTTAAGTCTTTAAAATATTTTCAGAAAATTGGATTTCTGAGTTTAAAAATCCTTTATATAATAATTTTGGTGAAAATTCTTAGAGTAGATTTCGAGAAAGTTTATATATATATATATATATATATATATATATATATATTAAAAATGGTGATATGTTTTCTTGTATATATAGTTAACAAATTTAAAATATTTCAAAAACAAGAATATTCATTAAAAATATTCTTGTTTTTGAAATATTTTAAATTTATTAAATATATATATATATATATATATATATATATACATATATATATATATATATATATATATATATATATATATATATATATATATATATAAAGAAGAACTAAGTCAAAATACAAATACAAGAATTATAATTGAATTTACAATTCAATTGTATTTTGACTTAGTTCTTTATTATTACAGAAGAATACATATTGCGATATATATATATACACACACAGTATACACAATTATTAGTTGTTAAAGAGTAACAATTAATTAAATTTAATGAATTATATTATTTTTATATGGGAAAAAATCTTTTCACAAAAGGGACAAGACATGCATTATATACTTGTTTCTTCCATTTGGCTTAAAATATATGATTACAAATTGATCTTATAAAACGGCTGATTTTATGATATAGGTTATGTGGTAGAACAGCTGTTTTATGCTATGTTACCTTATTAATATTATTTGTAGTTTTTTTAATAAAAAGTAACTAAAACAAAACTTGTCTTTTGTTGACCTCAGTAGGTATTGACTTAAAAACAAAAATTATAATAATTGTAGGAGATGGAGATGGAACACGATGGACTTCCAGCGTCAAACATTACAAGAAATAAAGCTTTACATTCATTTTCAAGTCAAATTCAGCCAAATCCAATGACGTCATCGGGTATATCTAATATGACTAACATATCTAAGATAGGCCAAAGCGAATATAATTACTCATACCCTAGACAATTGCCCATGCCATTATACATTACGAAAAAGATCCCAATAAACACTAAGGAAAAAATTGATGACACACTATAGAAAAAGACTTTCAACCTTTTAGCGTTGCTGAAGTCCAAGGATTTATGGAATTTGTTAAAGAACTGAATCCTTCTTATGATTTGCCATGTAGAAAACACATATAGAAAACATTGATACCAGCGAAGTATGAAGCATGCATTCATACTAGATCCTACTAAAAATACAATTGCAAACACAGTTAGCGTGTGTCTTACAACGGACACATGAACCTCAATTAATACTGATAGTTTTGTGACAGTAACTGCTCATTTCATTAACGATGAATTTGAAATAAGTTCTGCATTGTTACAGTGTGCTAATATTTCTAGCAGGCAAACTAGTCAGAACTTGGCATTGAAATACCTACACATAATTTCATATCACCTATTGTAATATCGAAATCTTATTGCTGTTCATGACGAGCTGGTTGTTAATTACTTATTACACTTTTGCTATTACTTGCAACCAGACTTTTTTTTAAAAAGTCTGGTTGCAAGTAATAGCAAAAGTGAAATAACGTATTGTAATAGTGAGCACCTTTTTATACCTTTTTGCAATTGTTTCACCTTAATTATTGTTTTTTCTTTTGATATATCATAATTACTTGATTATTCATAACTAAATTAAATTCTTATTATATAATTTTAAAAGTAATTTGTCAATTTATTTTAAACAATACTTAATTGGAATTGTTATATAAATAAATTATGTAATTTGTTGTAGAAGTTTCTGTATATTTGACAAAATATGTAAAAATGCAATTATCTTGTAAAAATATGTCATTATCATGTAAAAGAATGTAATTAATGAGTTTTTGATGATGAAAAATCTCAAGTGATACAATTTAGTCTTTCTTTAGACTCCGTCTTCTACAGATGTCAAAAGTGTCAGTTTTCATAGTGAAGTGTTACATAATTAGTTTCAATTCCTAGATATTTTCAAGCTAAGTACTAATTCGTATATCTACAATAATCTAATTATTGTTTTGTTCCATCTAGAATCTCCAAAGCACAAGATGTAGCTTTGCGCTGTGGAATGAACAGTAATTAGTAGTCATATTTCAAGTTCCATCAAGTTATATATGTCCTATATCCAGGACAATAGTTCCTGAAATATTTCAAGGTTTATTTTATATATTCATATCTTATATCCCGGACAATAGTTCCTGAAATATTAAAAGTTCTATATATTTATCTTTTTTTTGTTTTATATTAGGGACAGAGGATCCCAAAGTAAATATGAGCATACTCAACATTGAAATTTTTTTGAATAAATAGTACAGATTCGAAAATTCTTCTGAAGGGTTTTTTATTTGTCCCTAAAAGAATAAGTGGTTGGCAGCTTTATAACCTTTAAATAACCAGTAAACAATAATTCAAAGAGTACATTGCTTGGTCTTAACATGAAATCAACCATTGTATCATCTTTTGGAAAGCAACTAAGAAAACATCACAATTGGGATAATCAATCTGGGGACATCACATAAATTAGCACCAAATGATTATCCAACCAAACTATCATATTACCATCTTACCAAATGATCATCTTACCAGATGACCAGTCATAGCATCAACACGCCTGCTACCATCACATCATTCACACGAGCATGACTTCTATGGTCCAGCTAAGATTTGTCTGTGTTTCAATTCTTGTAGGTGATCGACCGCAGTACAATTATATTAAATTTGTAATTCATTTAAATGGCAAAAAATATAAATAAATAAATTTTGTATGATTTAAAATAATATATGTATTATTCTACGATATAGAATAATTGTTTTGCTTTGTATAATATAAAATTTTAATAATTATTTAACATTTTTAAGATTGAATCAAATTATTAGGAATGTTTTTTTTATTCAAAATTCTTAAAGATATCACTCTTGATATTTAGAGATTTCAACATAGCAATTTTATATATCTTTGAAATATTAGAAATTTAATTAGGACAATTAACCTATCATACCTACAATCAATTTGTTGTCAGTATTACGCAATCATCCTAATTACAGTATATTGAGGATTATATAACTATTTAAAAGTTAACGTCTGTAATTATATTATTTATCTATCTATTAATGATGTTAAAATTCAGAACTATGTTGCATACAATTATTTTTCTCCTAAGAATAAATAAAATTAAATAATTTTATTCCTTATAAATTATTAATTTATATAAATGATTTTTATCTCTTTATTTTAAATATATCTTGTGTGAAAAAAAAATTGTTTTTACTGACGTAAGTAGTCTTACATATTTAAGACGAAAATTACTTGTATATCCAAAATATCTTTTAATAGAGGTAATAATTATTGAAATAATTAAAAACTCATTAAAGTTCAGGATAAAGAGACTATTTCTTATGGCAAGAAATAAATACGTTATATTAATTAGATTAAAAATTGCTTTGATGTATCAAGTATTATTAACATGATTCACGTTTTAAGATCAGCCTGCTACCTTGTTTGATATTTCAAAGGTCGAAAGATACATTACTTTTATATTTTTGTCATTTTTTATAGGTAATATAATGAATTATACTATAATGAATTATTAATAACAATATGTTAATATTAATTATTTTGTAAACAAGCAGTTAACTATTTTCAAGACAATTATATGTAAAAATTTATATCACAATAATTATCAAAACTTCATCAATATCCCATTTTAAAATGATAGAGAAAATTTTTTTCAAAAATACAACTTTAAATAATTTAATACTATATATTAAAATTACTTTCTGAAGTCACATATTGACAGTTATCTCCATTTTATTTACTAATTAATTAGTATATCAGTTATTACAATAATTATTGCAACAAAGTGTTTTGTAATTAACTACCAATATTATTATTATTATTCTTTTATACTTATGTAATTACGAAACAGGTGTATGTTTAACATAAATAATTTTGAATTTTAAAAAATTTGTTGATATTCCCAAACTAACCAGGTAAATTATGTTTATTCAAATTGAATGTATTGTCAAATAACGTGCAAAAAGGTTACTTAAAATGACTAAATTTGTTAGAAAGGAGTTTTAAATAGACATCTTATTAAAGAAGAGATAAATACATATTAACAAAATTTTATAAATGCGCTATTCAACTCATATTGAAATATTCAGATGAAGACAGTCCTGATATATCAGTTTGATAAGAAAATGTACATTTGATGAGAATATTATTCTTCTTTAGTTAAAATATACAGTTTTAAGAAGACAACACAGGTGTAATAAATTTGTAAAAGCTGAAGAAGTCAATAACAGAAAAAAACATTATACTGTAAGTTGAAATTATATTATTTGTAAATAAATGATAAACATATTTTTGGGGGCTACTTCAAATGACCAAAGGTCATCTAACCAAAATACGCAGCTGTCAAATAACCAAATACGCGACTTTCAAATAATCGTAATACACGAACTTTAAATAACCAAATACGCCCATTTCAAATAACCAAAGACACGGACTTCAAATAAACGTAAAGTTGCGGGTTATCGCTATGCCGCTCCGTAGGCGTTCAACGTACAACTTGAAGTTAATAAATAAATGGGAATTCATATTTCTAAAAGTATCTAAACTTGGTAGTTATTATTACTACCTTTAAATTATTTCTCAAAATTCTACGGTTTAACTTTATCATTATTAAAGTAAATGTAATGCAGGAATATTATTAGGTTTGATTAGACCATAGATCGTAAAGTATCTTATTATAATTATAAATAGTATACTTTTAGTCTAATCTTTTAAAATATTACGTGTAATTACAAAACTATGGGAAATAAGATACAGTGTTAATTTTTGTAAACAATTGCAGATTTAACAACATATTGAAACTTAAATAACTAACGTAATAAATATTTAAACATCGTGTTGAATAAGTGTAGTTACAAAACGATAATTAATATAATAAATTGATAATTTTTCAAAAGTTTTTAAAAATGTTTCTAGATGTAAACAGCATACTGATACCTTAATATTAAAGTAAACTAGTCAAAGTAAAAGGTAAACTAGTCTTTCATCAAGGCACTACAACTTACAATACATTGTTATAAAGAAGAAAACTTGTCACGTTTGTTTTCATAAAACCATAAAGTAATTGGAAACAACTAAAAATATTATCTATACCAATACCGTACATATTTTTTTCTTCTATTCTGTGTATATATAAATGAATATTTGTATGTATGTATGTATGTATGTATCTTATTATAATTGTAATAGACTTAAACATCGTATTAAACATTAAGTGTAATTTACAAAACGACAGTAATATGATGTAGTGTTTATATTTAAAACAATTATAGATTTAATAAAATACTGAGACATAAATATTAACATAATTAACAAATCGCCCAATATAACTACCTATAAAACCTAAAAAATGCAATAACCAAAATGTACACACACAATTTACGCGGTCGTTAATTAACCAAATACGCGACATTCAAATAATCGTAATACACGTACTTTAAATAACCAAATACGCCCATTTCAAATAACCAAATACACCGACTTCAACTAAAAGTAATGTTGCGGGTTATAGCTATGTCGCTCCGCAGGCGTTCAACGTACAACTTGAAGTTAATAAATAAATGGCAAGTAATATTTCTATAAATATCTAAACTTAGTAGTTATTATTACTACCTTTAAATTATTTCTCAAAATGCTACGGTTTAACTTTATCGTTATTAGAATAAATGTAATGCTGGAATATTATTTTGTTTGATTAGACCATAGATCGTAAAGCATCTTCTTATAATTGTAAATAATATACTTAAACATCTTTTTGAACATTTAGAATAGTTACAAAATATTGGGAAATAATACAGTGATTATTTTTGTAAACAATTACAGATTTAACAACATATTGAAACATAAATAATTAAAGTAATTAAAACCTCATAACTTTTTGTCTAAAATAGCCATATCTTTCGACTTGGTTATAGCATAGCACATATTTATTGCATCTTATTATGTTTTTAAATATCGTTTTGAATAAAAGCCTAATTACAAAACGATAAGTAATATTATGAAATTGAATATTTTTAGAAATGTTTCTAGACGTAAACAGCATACTGAGACCTTAATATTAAACTAAACTAGTCTTTCATCAAGGAACTACAACTTACAATACATTATTATAAAGAAGAAAACTTGTCAACTTTGATTTAATAAAATCATAAAGCAATTGGAACAACTAAAACTTTTATCTATACCAATACCGTACTTAAATATTTTTTTAATATGTATATATAAAAATGAATGTTTGTCTGTATGTTATAGACGCCTAAACCGCTGAACTATAAATTTGGAGGGTTTGTTTAACATTTTCCCTCCATCTGTGAAATTTGGTGTATATCCATCCATCCAGCTCCAGAGGTTCAGTGTACAGCCTTCCATAAGTCTGATGTTAAAATGTATATCTATATTAGGGTTACGTAATTAATAAAATAATTATAAACATAATGCAAAAATAAAAATACATTATACATATTTTATATTGTTTAAAATAGGTAGATTCTATGTAAAATTAGGCCTATTGCTATCACGCATATTAATATTAAAAGCAAGGTCGACGATAATACTCTTGTGAAATTTGAATCCACTAAAGTTGTGCCAGACTATCCACAAAAAAACTGACAACCAACTTGAGCTAAGCAGAAATCATAGGGGACAAGTTCAAAGGAGAGATGGTTTTAATTTCATCAGATCTATTGATCATTGATTTCAAACGACTATAGTTTCCTTTGTGTCTTGCATTCGCAGTAACCATAAACAAGGCACAAACCCAATCGTCGACCATTGCTGGATTAAATTTTGAACATTCGAACTTCAATTTCTCACTATTACATGTTCCGACACCTAAAATTTGTATGTTTATAAGCATAATGTATTGAAGAAAAACATTGTCTATCCTCTAGCGTTGCAGTAAAAGAGATATGTTTAATTTGCTTTTCTTATTAGAAAATTATGATCTCAGGCGCAGCAACGTGCGCAGGGTAAAGCTAGTATTTACATATTTGTACTAAAGAAATTCCAAAATAAAAGCTATGTATATTTTTACATAGATAAAAGGGAGGGCATGGAAAGAAATTGCTAATAGGAAAGAGCAAATGAATAAAATACCGTATAATAATATAGCGTCTGCAATTTTTTTTTCAAATATTTGAAAGTACAAATTTTATTGCCAGTTCGTCACGAATTTGGTTACCTAAACAATAATGTGAAGCAGAGCAACATTAACATATTTTTATTTATTAGCAATTAACTCGACTAGGCAAATAACACGAATTTGTAGACTCACAAATGTGTCTTCAGAATTGCCTAAATTTATTTTTTTTAAAGTTCACATTTTCTAAATGAATAGCCTATTTCTTGACAATAACTTGTGCAATTCTTTTATGAAAATAATGAGAACAGCTTTACTGTATTTAAAATATAAACTGGGTTTAGTTTATTGCTTACTGTAATCACAACTCCGAAAAAAGACTAAATTTAGTGCCCCACAAACAAGATTGCAGATTTACCCGCTCAGAAATTCATAGGTGTAATACATTGTCTACATTCTAGACGCAACGATATTGGTAAAATTATACCTGCCAGATCAAGAAAAGGAAGCATAAAATATATATATATATATTTATATATACTGGTAAGAGTGGGGGGGGGGTGATTTTTACACAACAAAGTCATCTTTGTGTCGATATGAATATAATCATACCACAAATCGGCACGCCCGACATTGGCCTTTTTCAACATTGTCCGCTTACAACTTGCATATTACACATGAGCAATACAGATCGCGTCTACAAATGACCTCAAAAGGTTTTGTAAATATACTTTGCTGGTTCAGGTTGGGTTTGATAAACCAAATTTTGCTACCGTTGTGGCTGGTGTCAACTCTTACATTGATACAAAATGTAATCACTTCCTTGGTTATATTTCTTATGCCAATTACCTGGAAAAATCCTAATTATAACCACAGCAAAAAATTATAGATAACTAGGCTATCAACTTGAAGCAATGCATTTACATACTTGTCTTTGGCTAATACAATAGGTTTATTTGAAATAATAGGTAAATTAATGCCTCTCGACACTCTCGAGAATACTATAGGATAATGTTATTAAATGTCAAAATAACGTTTAGCACATTTGTCAAAAATATTATCTCCAGTTACAGCTCCATTATTTAGGTTACAATGAAAATATTGGAAAGAACCCCAATACAATAAAAAATAACAAGTTACTTAGGATTAAACCCTTATGTACATTTCGATGACCATATCATCATCAGAGGGTCTTATTACAAAATTACAATCTAGCAAACAAGAAGTAACAAACTAGAATCATCATTCTAGTTTGTAACTTCTCGTTTGCTAGATTGTAATAAGACCCTCTGATGATGATGACATGGTCATCGAAATGTACATAAGGGTTTAATCTTAAGTTACTTGTTTTATTTTTTATATTTTGTGGTATTGGGGTTCTTACCTATATTTTCATTGTAATATATTGTAGCACTGTGCTCTTGATATTGTGTATTAATTAGGTTGTTTAATTCGACACAAGACCTTAGCCGTCATGGGCCACATCTTTCTGCTTATGTGGGAGGAGGGGGGAAAAGTTGTGCAATTTTTTTTACTTTGTGGAAAACTTTTTTAATTTAAACTTAAAACAAACAGGTAGTTTCGTCTCATTGTGATCTATAAATGTACTCTGATAACCTACCAATTTCACATCTAAAATAACTATTAAAAACCCCAGTCCCGGTTAGGCAAAAGTGAAACTATCATAATTTGAGTATTCTCAATTACCTTCATGATTTTTATGCCATATTGGACATTCTCACCTTTAGTTTTACATTACCAAATTGTAAACCTTTATGAAATACAATAGCTTCAATGGATTTGATGGACACGAATGCCCTAATTAGGGATAAAATATAGGTTATCGATTATGTCACAATTTCATCACCAGCTACAACCCCTTTATTTGAACAAATGTATGCTTACCTTACAAAATTGCAATTTAATTCTAAAAATTAGAATAAATTATTTTTAACGAATATAAAATATCTTGAGGTGTGTAAAAAAAACATAACTCTTAATAAATTAATTTTCTAGAGCAAATAAAGTTTTTAGTTCTCAGTTGCGACATTGAATAAATGTATTGAGCATTAAATAAGTGGTCTGTTCTAAACTCGGGTGTACTTTTCAATGTGTTAATCACAAATGCAAGGTTCAGTATTTTTTAGTCCAAATTGAAGAATGTTTTTTCCATGTCGGTATACTGACTGTACACTAGAAGTGACACAAAAATGTTTATTTCATATTTAGGAGTTGAAAAAGTTTAATTTTAATTCCATATATTTTCTTTAAAAAACTAAAAAGAAAACTGGTATTAAATTCTGATCAAAGAAATAAATTAAGTGCACTTAAGTTTTGGAAATGATGAATGTTGGTTTTAGTAACACAAACAAAACAATAAGGGTTTAGGAGTGGTATAAGACATTGAAAGTGTCATTGAGATGACACTGAAGATGGCAAATGTCCGGGACACCAAACACTCTGTATGATAAGATCATGGAGAAGTGGAGAACAGTTAGAGAGGTTACTGAAGATGCTGGCTTGTCAAGAGAATTATACTAAGACTGTTTTTCAGATGTCTTGAGCATCAAGAGTGAGGTGGTGAAACTTGTTACAAAGTCATATTTCAAACAATAACAGCAATGCATAAAAGTTTCTCAGAAAATGCCAAATTAGGCCAAGAACATTAAACATATGCAAATCACTGCTTCCTTTAGTTCCACTTCTAGAACAAATCTTTATTAACTTCTGCAAATTTAACGTATACGTTATACCATGTCCTTATTATAACGTGTTATATGTAACTGAAGTTTTATTGTTTTTCTTACTTGATCAAATCCAAATTATTATTAAAAATATTTCTCCTCTCTGACGGACTCTTCTCTACTAAAGAATCTACAAATTTTTTTATTTGCATTTTCTTGTAGTGATTCATATTTGATTCTGATTGATTCTGGTCCAGTTTGGCTGTCTTATACCATATTGTAATCATCTCTATCTATAACAATATTCAACAATGAAAAACCTTTTATTATATAAAATTATTTTCAAATGTTTTATCTGACCTTGAAATAAATTTTACAAAATTATCAATAAAGATACAAGATGTTGGTGCTATTTGTTTGTATAGCAACAGGGGTGGCTCCAGAATTTATTTTTTGGGTAGGTACAGTTTAGGAGAGTTGTGACTACTAGGAGAAGGGGTAGACTAGCACAATTGCGAAAAAAACTTAATTTAAATGGTTTATTTGAGGGCACTTTTACTTTCAGGACAAATAGATGTAATAAGATAAACAAAAGGGTGATTATTTGCTATTTTATTGTTGCTTGGTAAATTCAAAGTTTGCTCCAATTTTATTATCAATTCTTTTGATCTTTGATAAATAATTCGTAATACACTTATCTTCATTTCTGTTAGAAATATTTCTATATATTTGAGTACAGTTGTCTGCCTTTCATAACGTCACAATATTCTCCTCTGTTGATGCATATTGGAGTACTCCATTTTCAAAACCTAAATCGTACTTTGAGTATGATATAAATATGATATCATGATGTTGTTATTGTTTTTTAGAGAATATATTACTGCTCTATTGAGTTTGGTAAGGTTAGGTTTGGTTTATGAATGGTTTATCCGTGACGTTTTGCATTATGAAGGTTATGTAGGGTTCAATAGGATGATCAGGATATAGTGGTGGATGATCCCAATCAGAAGGTGGCTTGAACTTTGCCAGACAAGTGTTTAGATTAGTATCTTAAAGTTTGGTGTCTGGGCTATATAGTTTTGTATTCTCAGTTTTCCGGCAAAGCTAAAGACATCCTTAAACAGCTTGAACTGGTCTATTTCTTTAGATGGTGTGAATGACAAGCCTTTTGAAAGCACTTGTAATTTATGTTCTGTAAGCATGTGGTCGGAAATATTGTGAACTAAAATTGTACTTGATGGCATGTTATGTTTTTTGTCTAGGCTATTATTGTTGTTTTTGTTATTACCATAACAGTATTCTTAAGCAGCATTGGTTTGATTGGCAATATAGGAAATTGTCCACTGGATACAAGTATCTTGAAAATAGTGCTGAGGCTAGGTTTGTCGGAAATAAGAGATGGTTTGTTAATCGGTAAAAATTGATTATCACATTTCTGAATCTGACCAAAAAGATTTATTTGTTGGATACAGAGTTTTGAATGCTTTTGTAGTTTACTTTTGCGAGATTATCTTGCAGTATGTAGGCTCTATAGAGAGTGTCTTCATTTCATAGACTGGCTGTCTCAAATACCCGCACCTCTACGTCCTGAAACAATTGTGGTCACCATAGATGTTACCCCTCTTTATAAAAATATCCCTCATGCACATGGTCTATCAGCTCTCGAAAATTTCCTCAACAAACGCTCAGACAACCCTTACCCTACTACACCTTTCCTTGTTCACCTCGCCATATTCATTCTTGAAAAAAATAATTTTCAATTTGACGGAATGAACTACTTGCAAATAAAAAGAACAGCAATTGGTACAGGATGGCCCCGTCGTACGCACCAGTACATGGGTAATATCGAAGCAGAATTCCTAAAAACTGGAACACACCAACCATTATGTTGGTACAGATATATAGACGATATCTTCGTAATTTGGACACAGGAAATCTCAACACTGGAAAGTTTATTGAAGGGCTTAGCACTATTCTCTACACTTCGGGAATATCTATACAGGTGTCCACATCAAACCGATAAACCATCAACAATACCTACATTTCAATAGCAACCATCCTATGAAAATAAAAAGGTCCATACCATACAGTCAGGCAATCAGGGGCAAGAGAATTTATCCAACGATATAGCATTTGAGGACTTTAGAAAGACCTTACAAGCTTTCCAAAAAAGAGGATATCCTAAACAACTTGTGGAGGATCAAATCCGCTTAACTCAATCATCTGATGAACCCAGATCACCTATGGAAAACAACAAACCGTCTTTAGTTACAGATTACCATCCAGGCCTAACGAAGCTGAACAAAATATTAGAGGGTGGCTTCAAGATTCTTCAAGCTTCCACCCACACCAAAGATCTTTTCTCAAATCCAACACATATTTGGTTCAGACAACCTTTTAGTTTGAAAAATATTTTAGTATATCCAAAATTACCAGATCCAAGGGGTTGCGTTCAAATGACCAAATTTCATCTAACCAAACTGTACACACACAATTTACGCCGCCGTTAATCAACCAAATACGCGACTTTCAAATAATCGTAATACACGGACTTTAAATAACCAAATACGCGCATTTCAAATAACCAAATACACCGACTTCAACTAAAAGTAATGTTGCGGGTTATCGCTATGCCGCTCCGTAGGCGTTCAACGTACAACTTGAAGTTAATAAATAAATGGGAAGTAATATTTCTATAAATATCTAAACTTAGTAGTTATTATTACTA
Source organism: Prosapia bicincta (assembly GCA_036971475.1). NCBI lineage: Eukaryota > Metazoa > Arthropoda > Insecta > Hemiptera > Cercopidae > Prosapia > Prosapia bicincta. The sequence goes on from JBAIZL010000005.1 coordinate 212,524,001, forward strand.
CCTTTAACTTATTTCTCAAAATTCTACGGTTTAACTTTGTCGTTATTAAAGTAAATGTAAAGCAGGAATATTATTAGGTTTGATTAGACCATACATCGTAAAGTATCTTATTATAATTATAAATAGTATACTTTTAGTTTAATCTTTTAAAATATTAGGTGTAATTACAAAACTATGGGAAATAAGATACAGTGTTAATTGTTGTAAACAATTGCAGATTTAACAACATATTGAAACTTAAATAACTAACGTAATAAATATTTAAACATCGTGTTGAATAAGTGTAGTTACAAAACGATAATTAATATAATAAATTGATAATTTTTCAAAAGTTTTTAAAAATGTTTCTAGATGTAAACAGCATTCTGATACCTTAATATTAAAGTAAACTAGTCAAAGTAAAAGGTAAACTAGTCTTTCATCAAGGCACTACAACTTACAATACATTGTTATAAAGAAGAAAACTTGTCACGTTTCTTTTCATAAAACCATAAAGTAATTGGAAACAACTAAAAATATTATCTATACCAATACCGTACATATTTTCTTCTTCTATTCTGTGTATATATAAATGAATATTTGTATGTATGTATGTAGGTATCTTATATTAATTGTAATAGTCTACTTAAACATCGTATTAAACATTAAGTGTAATTTACAAAACGACAGTAATATGATGTAGTGTTTATATTTAAAACAATTGTAGATTTAATAAAATACTGAGATCTAAGTATTAACGTAATTAACAAATCGCCCAATATAACTACCTATAAAACGCATTAACCAAAATGTACACACACAATTTACGCGGCCGTTAATTAACCAAATACGCGACATTCAAATAATCGTAATAAACGGACTTTAAATAACCAAATACGCCCATTTCAAATAACCAAATACACCGACTTCAACTAAAAGTAATGTTGCGGGTTATCTGATTGCCGTTTTGCAGGCGTTCAACGCACAAATAAAGTTCAAATTGATAAATGTTAGGTAATATTTCTGTAAATAATTTAAATTCGTGAAGAATGAAAGCGTAATTACAAAACTGTAAAGAATATGATAAAGGTGATATCAGATTTATTTTAAAAGTAATTTACACCTAATTAGTAAATCGAAAGTAATCTTGTCTTTGCAAAGTAATTTATGTTAATGCCTTTAAATAATTTTTCAAAATGCTAAGGTTTAAATTTATCGTTACTTGAGTAAATGTAATGTAGCAATATTTTTCGATTTGATTTTACCATAGATCATAAATATCTTTTTATTTTTGTTAATATTTAAACATCGATTTAAACATTAGGTGTAAAAACGATAGCCATATGATGTAGGGAATATATTAAAAACAAATCTAGATTTAATAAAATACCGAGACCTAATTATTAGCGTAATAAACAAATCGCCCGTTATTAGCTACCTGCCAAACCTAAAGCATGCATTAATCAGTAAATGTATATTTTATAGTTGATTTTTGTAAATATTAAAACTAATATGTCTAAATTTTAAAAAATTTAATAATGTATAAAATTATTTATGTATGTGAATTTATTTGCAATTTCAAAAGTAGTTAATTAAGGTGAGATTATATCATAATAATTAAATACTTTTGACCAGGCATTATGTTATAGCCTAATTAAAGACATTTTTTCAAATTACATAAAGATATAGATTTTTAAAGTAGTTTAATAAAATCCACTTCCTTATAAAAGCAGTATCATCGCCCTTGGGTCATAAATATCCTGTCCATACCTTCTCAGGGTCCTGAGTTTGGCAAACGTTTTAAAGTTTTGAGGGTACAGTGCTCTCCGAAAGCTTACAGGCTATACTTTATTGCTGCTTTGACCCATGGACTATTGTTTTCAAAGGCACGATTTTTACGGCCCGTCCGTAAATGTGAAATTATTGCCAACAAAAAGGTCTACGACCTTTTGTATACTTTCTTCTGTATAGTGTAGTAAAACTACAGCAGGTACCCGATGCTAGGGAATGGTTTTAGAAATATCTGTCAGCAAAGTTTCAAATCAGTTTCAGTTAGAGAAGCGTTCCGTAATGACCAAACCACTTTACATGGGGTAAGGTTTATTGTAATTGTGAAATAAGATAATAATAATAGTTTTAATGTGTAAGAACTATTAAAAATAGTCTCTTTTATTTGTTGTGTTTGTTTTAAATTTGTTAAAATACATAATCGTTATTTGTATGGGAATAAGTTACCATAGTCTCAAACGAACAAAAAAGATAAAAATTGTATTCTGTAAATTTTTATATTTCCATGGATAAAATATAAAAGTTTCTACTAAACATATTTTTTACAAAGAAACCATTCGTTTCATATGTGGCTTAAAACAATGATAACATTCTTTCTCATGTGGCATTATCTTATGCTGCAATTATTTTTACAAATTTTTATATTTAAAAACCATAATTTCATCTAAAAATTCTTGATTTTAAGGAAAGCAATACATCATACAAAACTTCTTAAATTCATATAATTATAATATATACAATATTATTCCATTTTTTATGGTGCTATTTCAAATTTCAATAGTCATTGAAAATTCTACTGAAAAATACTCTCCCAGATACTTTTCTTACGATTTAAAGCCTACCTGATAAAGTGATAATTTAAAATAATATAATAAGGAGAATTATATTTACCATAACTGATCTATTGAAATTGAAATCTTGATTATCACAAATGTTAAATAAACATCTTTAAAATGGCGTATTAAATATTTGCAGTGATATTAAAACCTTACAACAAAAATAGTATTCGGTGTTTATAAGACGTTACTCATTTACACATTTAATTCTGTTCATTAAAATAACTGTCATTCAGCTAACAGAATAAATCCTCGAGAGATATTGCTCAAGCCACAGCCATTCCAAATACATCTGTCACCAGATTTAACCAAAATATCAACATATTCATTAAACCATGCAAACCGAAGCTTATACAGATCTGTGAACACCAGTGTTATGGTGTTATCGTGTAGGCAGTAAAAGTAATTAGCGCTTATATCAAAGTATTTTCTATTAAACCAATTGTAAATTTCTAAGTGTTTTAAGTAGAAGGGAATCGTATCAATGCTAGCATTTACGTTCCTCTTGTAGTATTTCCCGTTCAACAACCGCATAAGTACAATATTTAGTTATATTTACACCCAACGCACTTTGAGCATAATTTACTCACTATTTGAAATGAATTTGCTCACATTCACTAGTCATGTCCAACTCTCAGTAAAATAATGATATGATACAACAATCATTTTTTTTAATACTTGTTAATTTTCTATGATTAAACTGTTATTTCTATGATGAAACATTAAAACAACAGACAAATCAAAAATATTTTTTAAATATTTGACATTATAATATTTGTTAAAATAAAAAATATTATTGGTTTGGAAAATACGCAATGTGTATTTTCAAAAGTTTGAAATGGATGAAAACCAACTTAACTGAATGATTTTTTCCAGGGAACTGAGTTACTTAAACTGCATATTTACAAAATGTTTGAGTTATGTATAAATATTGCAATAGAAGTTTCTAAATCACAGTGTCTATTCATTTAGAATAACAATTTCTTATGAAATTGTATTTCTATAGCATTGTTCTTCCCAATCTTTCTGTAGTAGGTTGTAAAAAGAACAATGCACAAACATACTGCTTAACTTTGGCAACTTGCATTTAGCACATCTTGTCTAGGTATTCTTTCTCCGCTTTAAACCTACATACAACTCTGAAACAAATATCTGAGCTAAAATTCATAACCATACATCTATTATTAAAAACTACAAAAGTCAGTCAATATTGTAAATGAATAGAAAAAAAATGCCAAGGTTAGTTCAAAGGTGGCTCCAGGGGAGGGGCAATTGATTCCCCAGGAATTAGAGCACTATTTATATTTTACAAATATATGTTTCATATTTCGGAACATATTTAAATTCATCCCAGTTTAGGCATACTTGTAAAGATGTTTTTTTCATTTGACTTTTATTTCAAAACAATGTATTTTGATTTTACATTTATGTAAAGTTATGGGTAGAAATTCATCTGATAGCATTGGTACTTCCACCCAGCGTAAACAACACTGGTATGTTACAAGTTGCATATTAGTTCCTTACCTGCTCCAGCCATTGTGCCCCCTCTCCCCCAAAGTCTATCCTGAAGTTGCACTTGGTTTAGTTACAATTGTATACATTAGTTGTCGGAGGTTAACGGCTAATAACTGTAACAACAACAACTACTACTACTACAAGTAGTTTATAACAGTGATAATGATTAGGTGAACACTTACATTGCTGACAAGATTCAATAAAACTGCTTCCATTTAGAAAACTATGCAATATATTTACCAAATGTTTAATGAATTGGACAAGAGTGTATTTGCAAAAGAATTTTTTAAATCAGTATTTATTCATTTAGAATAAACATTTGTATGGAATTGAACCTCTATAGGCATTTTTCTTCCCAGTCTTCCTGCAGTAGGGTATAAAGTACAATACACATGCAAAACAAACTCGGTATTCCTGCAATGGGGTATAAAGTACAATGCACAAACACACTACTTGATCTATACTTCCGCAACTTACATTTAGTAAGCACAACTGCAACTTACATTTAGTAAGCACAACTCGTTTGTGTAATCTCCAACACTTACCTGCAGTTAAACCTACATAGAATCTGAACAAATTGTTTTGAACCAGTCTGTGCATCGTAAATGTAAGGAAAAAACACATTCGTAAGGCCAATTATAAACAATGTTTTACTTGTCTAGGGTTAACAGGTATTATAACTACTGCATGTATTTTTTTTTTTTTTTGTAGTAATGAATAGGTGAACCATTATTTTGAGGCGCGAATTTCAATAAAAGTACCCTTACTTCCATTTAGAATACTATTTAATATTTTGTCTTTTAAAATTGTTAGACAGTGACTAATTACTAATACACACATTTTCTGAATAAAATACAATTTCAATAGGTTTCTTATTTCTAAAATATATTTTACAATGTTATACTTGACTAACAATTAATTGGTCACAAAAATATTAAGTGTTGCCTCTTAAAAGTTGCATTAAAAAATGTATCATTCTATAATAGTTCCAACTATGATTGAGTGATATGTTTTAGCCAAATTGTTTGCAAGGTTTATAACTAAAACAATTGCTTGCATGGATTTTGTAAAAACACTGAAATACATTAGAAAACAATCTAAAGAGAAATACAGCCATTCTATGTTGACAAACATATGACTTGCTTCAAGATACCCTCTTGAATAAACAACAAATTTTTAAAATGTTAATTGATGCATTGTTTATAAATTCCTAAATTGAGATATTTTTATGATTATACCTTGTAAGATTACAACTTGCTAACCTAATAATCAGAGAAAATTTTTAAAAAATAAGTCATTTTGATCAGAGCAACTTTGCAAGTTGGTTATAAATATACTTTAATTATAAATTCAATTAGTAGTTTAATTTCATAAATTATATTACCAGGTACAAACATAGAAGTTTCAGTAAATACTATTGCTTCTTGCAATATATTTTTAAAGTGTGAAATAAGTTTGGATTTTTATCCAGTTTTAAAATTTAATAAAAACAGCCTGAAATTATTGTGAAAATAAAGTTTATATTAACACGCGGTAAAATTTGCTTCTGCTCACTCAAAATTGTCTAATACAAGATTCATATTACAGGTTTATTAAAAACAATTAAAAAGTAAAAAAAGTAACGTAAATATGTGCAGAAAATAGGAATATAAATTCCATATCTAGTGAAGTATTACTAAAATAACATAAGAATAACAATATATCTGATATAAAATCATCTAGAGTTATTTTAACATTGTTTTTTATACTAAAATGCAGTCAGTTGACTGTAATCTTTATAACTGGTGTAGCTAAATTATGTTTAATTAAAATGTGTTTTATATAAAGACAATATTTTAAGAAATACACTTACAAAATTTTTAAAAATACCAATTTAAACTAATTTAGTTACCATTACCAATTATAAATTGTAAAGTTTCAAGAGCTCAGACTCAATCTAAACTTGAGGTGTTTAAAATAAATCAGGTGTTATGCTAAATTACATTTAATTATTAGGATCCTATAAACAAATTTACAAAATGTACAATATTACACAAATGTCATTGTACAAACTGTAGCCAATGCTAGTTTTGACAACATGACATTCTAGAAACTTTATCTGCATTCATATTTCCATTTCGGTATATAGTAATGTAGTATAAGGTAGTGTGGTCAAGATCCCAAAATAATAATTTATTTCAACCAGAATTTATGGTTAGGAACACCTCACATTATCTGTTTCTCATTTAGAATGTATATTTGAATAACATATGTAAAAAGGGCAAAATTAAGTTGAATATGTAGTCAACAATCACCTGCAAAGCCCATATTACAATGCAAGACTTGAACAAATTATAAAATTAAAATTCTGTTATTAAAACAAATCCTTAAAATTATTCTAAACTAATTATTCACACAATTATAATATGGTAGAAGATATTATTTAAACACAGTAATCAAAATTTGCAATATAAATATGTGTAGATAAATTTATTTTTATGATCAAATTGGATTTAAAAAGCAACACAAATCCAATTAATCACAAATTAACCACCGTAAATTAATATGTTTTTAATATCATAAATATGTATATTTTTGTGGGTAGTTTTCTTTTAGTTATAATGAATTGAATATTTATTGGGATATTCAGTTATGTGAAGCAAGGTAATTTTATATTATTATCAATATTTTTTACATTTTCGTTTGGTTTCAATAGTTTGTAAAGAAAGCTTATATTTTCTGTTAAATAATTAATATGATTATAATTAAATACCTTAAAATAAAATAATAAATTTTTAAATAATAAATAAATATATAAATCCGTTAAATTAGTTAATATACTGTAATTAATTGGCCAATAATGGCTCGATATTTCGTGCACTGAAGTGGCAACCTTATACTGGTGGTCGTGATATTACCACTCCCACTTGAGATCCTCAAGAATTTAGAAATATTCAGAAAGGAAGACAGGAATTGTTGGCAACAGATTCTGTGGCCACATGGACTGCACACCTTGCTTGCCTCATTAATCTTGCAAACATCGCAAGGTGGACAGTTGGAACTATTGGTCCACTCCACAGTGGCCTCAGTAGCAAGATTTGAAGAACTTATCAGCTCCTCCTTCTGAATATTTATAAATTCAATAGGCCATACTTCCTCCTCACAGTAAACTACAGGAATAAACCTGTAATTTCTGTAAAGGGGTGGCAGTTGAATTTCATCTGAAACAGACAATTAAATTGTGTTAAGCTTCTGAAGATATAATTAACACTCTTAAATTGTGTAGTCCATTACGTTCTGCAACGGCCAGAATGACCAATGCAAATAAATCTGGTATTAGTACAGATAAATGTAACTAAGCCTAGAATAGTTAAATAGCTCAATCAACTAATATTCCAATTATTTCATAGTATTATAATAAAAATGTTAAATATAGGGAAAATCAATGTAAACTAAAGTAATTAGAACTAAATAGACAAACTGGTAATGTTAGAATACATTATAAACCAACAACATTAATTAGGCTAAAGGCTAATAGACGGATTTAAATGAAACAGTAAAAGTGAGACCTATGGGACCCAGCCAAAATGTATAATATTAAATTAATTTTGACCAAATATAATCAGGGATAGTGAATATAAGTATAAAAATGTGCGGAATGTAAATAAGGCATAGCTAGGGAGAGTTGTATTTCTGTAAAGATGCAAATTTTAATTTAAAACATATTAGCCTAAAACATTGAGGTTATCCAACATGAAGTTATATTAGTTTCAGTAAAAAACCGCGTGGGAAGATTGTTTATACGATATTGCCACACTGCAGCGACAGCGATACCGTTGAAGTTTGAGTTAGCAAGAAGAAACAGCAAGTTAATTAAATTAGAAGAAATAAAGACAAAGAAATTATTAAATGGAAGTTAAAAAATTAAAATAATACATTGGAGTAAAGAAAAGTCTTTCACAAAAATTGAAACTAATTAAAATTCAAAATTACGAAATAAACAAAGTCAGTCACCATCACCATAGAAACGGCTTTCTCATTGGTTAAAAATGTAAGATGGACATCGAAAAGGCAGAAGTTTGAAGAAATTGGCGAGACGAAGCCAAAAAGGCGACGCTTAGTCAGAACAGTCTGAACAGTGATCGAGTGAGGTCGTATTGATACACGCAGAACCATTAACGACCCAATATGCGGTAAGAAGTCCGTATAAAGTGCTACGATGTGACCCGGGGAGTGTACAAATATATGATCTGTGGCTCATATATGTTTCTACCAACATCTTGACCAAGAAAATGAAAAAAGAAGCCGAACTTAACAAAAGTCACCGACGCAATGCAATGCATTGAAGCCTACATCCAAACCCCATGAAAGCTGGGAAAAAAACCCAAAGACAGCCCAACTATAGAAGATACCTAACGTTTTGCAGTATAAGGTTATATAAACAATTTAATTTCCTTTTAGATAAAATTTTATTTCAACATATATTAACTTAAAATCAAAATTAACAAAAAATTGAATAACCTAAGGGACTGAAATGCTTTGACTTATATACTAAATATCAGCAGGAAGTTTTTATTAATTGCCTAGCATATAATAACTAATTACGTTAACCTATAAATAGGTAAATATTAACCAGAGTCTATTAGTGAATTAAAAGGATTGTTTGTTAAAAGGCATAGCCTAAAGTAACTAGAAATTAACCTTAAAATGTTTGAAAGTAAACAAGACTCTAAAATACGTAAAATTTTACTATAATACTCAAAATTATGTGCAAATTAATTATAATAATTGAATTTAAATAGATGATAGTAGACATATTAAGCAATTTTGGATTTTGATAATAATATTAGAAAAGGATATAGTAAGTGTAGATATATATATATATATATATATATATATATATATATATATATATATATATATATATATATATATATATGTGTGTGTGTGTGTGTGTGTGTGCGTGTGTGTGTGTGTGTGTGTGTGTGTGTGTGTGTGTGTGTTTTAATATAAATAATAGTAAAAATGTAAACATAATAAACGGGACATATTCTGTACTAATAGCATGAAACAAGATAGTCATGGTAATTCAAAAGTAAGGTTAGGTAAAATTAAAAAAGCTAAATCCTGTTAATTAAAATAAATCAAATAATAATAAGTAATTCTAAATTCAAACAGATAATAAAAAATGTATAGTTTCCAAATAGCTGTGTTTTCATTTAAAATCAAATAAGTTCACTAGGTATACATGTATAGTCTATAAGTCACAAGTGTCTCTCAAAGACTCCACTACCCCGAAAGGAGCTTAAAGAGGCTATGAGAGGCTAATTGGTTTTCATAAAAAAAAAATTCAGGAGTTGGTTCTCCTGAGAGGTTTATTCCGTGAGATACAGGTCTTGAACCAAGGTTGGTAGTCAAGGGATATACCATTACTCTCTTACGGACAATGTGAGGTAAAATGAAGATAGGTGAAGAATGGAGAGAAAAGGCTAGTTGGAGGGTAAAAAAGGGGGGGGGGGAGTAAGGTCTGTGAGAGTTCGGTGAAACTTAATTAATCACTTTTACATTAGTTTATTACTATCTTTCTTTCTGTCTTCGCAAGTTTTTACAAATTTACAAAATAAATTAATTTCGGATAGTCATAGAATAAAGTAAATGCGATTAAATAATTAATGCTTTAAAATTATGTGAAAACTATCCATTCATTCCTTACCACTTTCAAATGGGTTTGCAATAGGTTCAGTGCCGGTTGCCTCTGCCATTATTGGTTGCTGGTCTATCTAAACAGAAATTACAATAATTATTTTTAATACATCATAATATAGATGCATGCGTGTGTGTGTTGTGTGTGTGTGTGTGTGTGTGTGTGTGTGTGTGTTGCTTAATCAAGTAAAAACTACTAGACTATTGAACTGAAATTTTACTTCAACATAATACTATCTGTGTACCGCCCCAATGGCTTTAAAGCTCAATTGGTTTAACACTCAATTATACAAATACAAATTAAACCAATACAATTATTCCTCAACCCCGTGTGAAGAACGGGTACTCTGCTAGTGCATAATAAATCATTAAAACATAATAAATTACATTAAACACAATTATTTTTTGTTAAGAATTGTGAAGGAATAGCTTTGTCAATGCATTTACAGTTTCAAAACCAGACATAAAGTATGTTAATAGTTTGCACCAAAGTTACTCAAAAAAAAACTTGCGATTTATTTATTGAAAAATTTACTGATTTATTTAATGGAATCAATATGTTTACAACAAGCAACTTTAAGAGTATTGTTAGTTTGTGATTTTTATAACCCCTCTTTAGTATTGTGTTATAGAATAAATTTTTTACAAGAACTAATACTCATAAACATTTTTTGTTTTCTGAACTCTCCTTGTAGCTCTTAGATTATGTTACTCAGAACATGATCTATTATTCTCTTATTCGTAACATAGATTATTCTTCAGAATAATGTGACTCTCCTGTATCTGCATTATATATTTATATTAAATTTACCTGTGGTTGAACGGATGTGGGATCCTCATGGGGACTGTTTCCTCGATAACTTCTCCTTAGAGCAGGGGTTTGGCCTGAAAATATTATAGTAACAGTATTAGTACACTGTGTGTAACAAGTAATTAAAGTTTGGCAACATATCACAATATTTATTAATAGTGATATAACAACTACATATAATTCATTTTTGCTTTCAGTTGATAATTATTTTGTAATTTTTGTGTAGTACATTATGTGGTTTTTTAATTTACTACTTTTAGTATAACTATGCAAAAAACCATTATTTACTAATATTTTGCAGTAGATGAGTTTGCACTGGATCAGTGTATCTATTGATTTAGTGTCAAATTCATCTGCTATAATATATCAGTAAGTAGAGGTTTTGTTTGCCAAGTGACACTAAAATCAGTATTTTACAATTATTTAATTCAATATCTATACCATATCTAAATATAAAAATTAAAGTCCTGACAGACTGATCAACATAAAGTCGGAACTAATAGCGATAACACTAGAAGTTAGTGGGAACCTTCGCCATAAGGCAAGGAACATTGGGTATTTAGCACAGGTCTAAGAGAGCATTAAGTAAAATTTTAATTTTTATATTATTACATTCATTCAAAACTCATTTTCTCATGTTTGGACATTTTTCAGATGAATACAAAATATGCATTTCAAGTATTTTTTTAAAAATTAATAAATTTCATAGGAAAAAGCTATTATTATTTAACAGTTAATTGATTTGATTAATGAACTTTTAAAATAATTCTTTTCTAATTTCAACGGCTCGAATAACAAAAAATACTCTTTATATTAATTATTATGTATATTCATTATATACTACCAACTATCTTTATGATGTTTATGAAAAGTAACAATTTTAAACTTGCACTAGCAAAGCCATGTCAGAGGTGCTAGTAGAATATAATTAACCACAATCTATGGGTCAATGTTCAACATGTAGTCTTGTACGTGTCCACTTGTGTGTACCAATAAAATTGCAGAATGTAATAAAAATATAATTTATGTTTGTGATGCAATGAAACGGAAATTACCTATTGCACGTCTGAAAAACCTTCTCTGGCGCCTTCTACCCCTTCCTCTAGCAGTTTGGTGGTCAATGTTGTCAGTCACTGTTGACACCGATGCTGACAATTGAACACTTAGATCCTCATTGCCATCACCAGCATCAACTGGAATATTAGCTGACCCATATTCCAGTGTGTGGCTGGCAACAGCCACAGTTGATGCTGCTGTTGACATTGGAGGACCGGATATGTCATCATCATCATTACCATCATCTGGAATAATAACCAGTCCAGCATGGACATTATCCAGAGCATGGCTGACATCATTGAGAAATTCACTGACGGTATATCTCTGATCCAGTAGTTTGTCAGAGGCAAGTTTAATCCTCTTATCATTAAGAATGTATGATGTTTTCTTAACCCTTGCCCCTGCTGTACCATTTTGCAGAGAAAAGTATTTTTGTAGGAAAGAATTTTCCAACTTTCTCATACCATCTGAAATCACACATCTCTAAATAATTCTCGTTTAGAAAAATTTTATATATAATATAAACATAAACCTATATAAATATTTTATGGTTAATGTGATAAAATGCTAATTACGTATATGTGGGAAACATGACCAGAATAAGTTAAAAGAATCACCAGCTACAGGAGGTAAACCAAATAATTAATTTTAAAACTGTAACTAAGAAAATAATATACTGTAAATATTTATTAAAATGCATGAAAAATTAATATAAAACTGTAAACTAAAACTTGAAACAAAAACCATAGCTGCATAAAAAGTCAACATCTGATATTTTTCCATGTGGGCTAATATTTAGGCTAAAAACTGTTAAAATTAATTTTAATTTTCAAATAAGTATAAATATTTATAAATAATTACAAAAATGTAGATATTGAAAATATTGTGAAAATAATGCCTATAAAATCCAGTAAGCAGAATGTTGCTTTATATCAAGTAAAATTCAATAAAGGTATAAATATATACTACAAATTTAATTTGTAAAGACTAACCAGTAAAGGTCCAAACATTAGGATGGGCATGATGCATCTTTCGATACAAAGCTCGATGATATGACTCTTGGTCATTGTTTGTTCGTCTTTTTTGTCCAAAGACGGACAAAGCTTGAACACCGACGCCTGCAAGTAAAGTGAAATTCAAATTATTTTGTTGACCTCATAAATACTTTTTTACAAAATATAATTTCTATAAAACAAATAGTTGGTACAATATCGAGTCAAAAGTTTATTTACTTAATGCAACATATTGGCAGCCGATTTCTTGCCTTTATCAAGCCTGAAAAGAATTTTACATTGCGTTATAAATAGGGATAAAAATACAAGTACTTTCACTACAAAAAATTTCAAACTTGAAAAACAATTTAAAGACATTTTAGTCAAGAACAGAATAAAAGAACCCACAAACGTTTCGAGAGTCATAAATTCATTTAAAATGTAGTTAAAACACTAACAAAACTGCAAGATCAACAATATACACTATAACTAACCACAGCCATCCACGTTGGACGACATTTTTATATAACGAACCGTGCCTTCCACGTTGGACGACAAATTTTATATAACGTACCTTGCCATCCACATTGGACGACAATTGTTATATAACGTACCTTCACTTAATGCTTCTCTACAGGATAATATTTTACTCTTAGGAAATTAAATTAATAATCCAGCTACTTGCTTTTATAATTACAGATTTATTTTATCCTGAAATCAATAATGCATATACAGGTAGTTCATATAATTCTTTTACTGACTCTAATATTTGCCGATAGCCATCAAGACTCTTATTTTACTATTGATTTTTTTTTACAATTCTAAATTTACTTACTTTAGCTATCTAAGGGCGTGTATAAGTTACTGCACTTGTGGTTTGATAAATTTTATATTTCAATTAACTATGACTTTTTTAAGGAATTTATAAAAGTTTAAATGTTCTTAAATATTTTGGTTTTAAAGAGTTGGCTTTATAATGAAAATAAATTATTACTTATTACTTGCGTGGTTCCTTGCTTCACTTCACTTGACACAAATTCACTTACTAATATTTTCCTATCAATCTCACTTTCTTAATTTCTCGAAATGCTTCTACTCTGTAACTGACTTTATTAATCACTTCCTTATTTTAATCTCACTTGTTACCCTTTAATCTCCCTCTTTATACTTCACTTTCTATTTAATAATCTCCCTGGCTACCCTTTAATCTCCCTCTATTAATCTCCCTTACTTAAATTTCCACGTTACTTGTTTGAATTTGATATTTCTTACTAAAAACTGAACATTACTTCTCCCTCGAGTCCTGCATTATGACTCATCGAGTCCTACCATATGACCCTTTCGAGTACTCAAAATTGACTGCCTTTCCTGAACATCCTTTTGGATCGTATCCGTTTGTGTTTCATCCCCTCTCCAAATTTGATTGGCTCCGTTAAGGCGCTCAAAATCTGGCTAGCCTATGAAATTTTGACGCTTCCCGCACTTTCCTCTTTTTGCTTCGTGGGAATTTGTTGAACTTTAATAGTATCTACAGTGCTCAAATAAACATGAATATCCTTTCTGTAAGTTCTTTTTCTCAATATGCAATTCACACAGAAGAAATTTATTTCATGAATGGTTAAAAAAAAAAACATTTACGTAGTCTAAAATAAAAAATTACGACATTCAACTAGCCAAGGACAAGTAATCAAAGGGTAGAATTAATGAAAAAGACTTACCCTGTATCCATGTGCTCAGAACATAATCGAGGAAACATCTCATGTCAGCAATTACGTTGTCCTCCTCCAGGGGAAGGCTTGTGCACATTTTGAGAATTTTCTTTTCAGAAACATTTGTGAGAATCAGGTTGGTCAATCCAGACTGCCTTGCCTTTTTAAACATTGACTGTAATATACACATAGTTAAATTATACTACTGCGTTAATTATTGCTTTTTTAATCATTTAAAAGTAAGTGAAAACTATTGACCTATGCAGACACGTTTCGAAGCTGTTGTATCATAGACGAACTCTAACCTTACTTCCTAACTTTATTAGCAGCTCAAGCTTCAGCAATGAGACAGCAGTTTTGTATAGCATCAGCATAGTAAGCTTATCGTTTTCACTTAATAAAGTTTGTGAATTCATAAGTAAAAAAAAAATATGTAAAAGTAAAAAATAAAGATGATTTCAACAACCAACAATACAAAATTGTAAAAACAAAACACAATCATAAATACTTAATTCTGATTTGAAATTCATCACTTGATTCTGATTTAAGATTTAATTGCATATAAACTACTACATAATTACTATTCAACTAGTCATAGTTTTTAAAATTCCATACTCAATTTTTAAAACAAAAATGGACTGATCTTTTTTTAAATTTGTCTATTGAAAAATAACTGGAAGTAGTTTTTTCCAAGTGATATTAATAAGAAAATATTAAAAATCTCTTAGATATACAACACGGAAACTGCATTTAAACTTTGTTTTTTGCAAGGTTTATCTAATTATATTATTAGAGAAATGATTCCGCATAATTTGCTGTTTATATTGACAGTGATATATAAAGTAGAGCAATATAAATATATATTTTTCTAATACAATTTTTAAGTAATCTAATACTTACATTTGCGACGTGAAACCAACATCCAACCAGCTGTGCTTCAGAGAATGCAGCCTGAGCAGCTCCTTGTAATGCTTTTTCAAAATCGGTTATAATGGATGTTGGCCCAAGACCAGGAACAATATTTTTAACATAGTTACAAATATTGTCATAGGCCTTTCTGGTTTTTCTTTCCATCATAACACTTATTGCAGGAAAAGCCTAAAAGTTATATAATATTTGATATCAGTATTATATAGTTTATACTCTTAATATTATAATAAATAATGAATACAAATATTTCAAAATCATGAATTGTTTGAATTTATATGTTTTTCAAAGCTTTTTGTCAATAAATGTATGAGCATCTTCAGGAAAAACAAGGATATAACAAAATTCTATGCATAGCATTTTTCGTTATGACATTATTAATGGTTATATTGAAAATAGTTTAGTGTTTTAGTTTCATTTGAATTCGTTCATTAATTACCTGAACTACTGGTGAGTGATTACTAAGGACTATGTTTAAACACACAAGTGGTAAGACTTTTACATTAATTTTAGGAGCAGACATCTTGAGCTACGTTCTGGTCAGTGGACAACGAACCATCATCAAAGGTCGTCCCTCCGCACTCAACATACTGTTCAGACGGATGTCTTGGGGTCACTTCGTTGGACGGAATTAACGACTACACACTCCAATCCAAGGATATAGAAAAAGTCATCTTCAGCAGTAAAATATGCAACACCATGGGAATCTAACGAAGGCTGCCACACCTTACGTGACAACTTAAGAAGACTTCAGCTACAAACTACATCTCTGACTCTCTCCGACGTTGAACGTCTTTCATCGACTCCTCAGGGTGAGCAACAGACTTTATCATTCATCACTCAACATTGCTTTTCAGAAGTGCAGCAATTTCTTCAGACAAATGGATATGTTTATTCATCACTTCATAGTGCTTAATTATTTTGTTAGATTAAGTATTACTTCATCCGCCAGTGTTATAGTGACTTTTTTTGAACATAAAGACAAATATCGGACTTGTGTTATTTCCTAATTTTTGTTGACTACACTGGATATTAGGACTTGTTAAATTATTAACTCATTAGTAATGGTAAAGTGTTACAGTGAACCTGAACTACTGGTGAGTGATTACTAAGTGATCACCAGTGCATGGTACTTAATTGTTTTTGTTAGATTAAGTAGTCAACTGCGAATGTTAGTGACTTATTTTGAACATTAAGACAAACATTGGACCTGTGTTTTTCTCTCCTTTGTTTTGACTGCACTCTATATTGGAACTTGTTCGATTATTCACTAATTGGCCATTGTTTATTGTTACACTGAATCTTGAACTACATAGTGAGTGTGATTACTAAAAACCACTTTTCAATGCCTCAATAGTAAAACTTTTACATTAATTTAAGTTGTTTTTTTATTAACTTTATAACTTTGTTCAATCGCTTATACCTATTTTAATATTTCCTCACCTTGTCGTAGAGAAGTACTTTAGCCAGAGATTGTTTACTGAATTTGTATTTTCTTATACCTTGGAGTGAATCCCTAAATCTATTATGTATTGTAATCTTTTGTTGTTTTCTTTCTTTTTTGTAAATTTTGCCATCTTATTCTAGTGAGTATTTTTATTGAAGGGCTAAGAGTTAACTCTAAATGTCACTGCTGTATATCTCAGTATATTGTATTGTATTACATTGTACTCTATTGTATTATTTTCATAGTTGCAATATCAGACTGTCCTCATTTTGACCTACCAATACAGACTGATCACCTGTGTTTGTAGGAATCCAATATATTATATTTTTTTATGTTTAGCCAGTATGTTTTAGTTTCAGAGTATAATTTTTCTAACATTTACAATAACTGATTATGTAATGAAAATTGAATAATTTATTTAGAATAATTTCACTTGTAACTATATTATATTGGATTTTATTTCAAGGTGCTGTTTCTCATTTCTGTTTTGCTAATAATTAATGTATAAAAAAATCTGTCTTAATGAAGCTATTTGTATTTTATTCAATTTCGTTTGATTAAATGTTGAATTGGTTATTTGTTTATTAACCTTGGTTCTCTATCAATGTAAGGTTACAAGAAAGATGTTAAATTATTAACTTACACTTGGAGGAAACTTTATTGTCTTACATGGAAAGACGAAAACGTTGCCTCCAAGTGTAAATTAACAATTTAACAACTTTTAGTTAACTAAAAGTCTGGTCGCAAGCAATAGCAAAAGCGTAATAAGTAATTAACAACCGGGTCGACATAAACAGCAACAATATTTTGATAGTTACAAGAAAAGTTGCAGGTATGTATTTTTTTTATTATTTATAATTAATAACTCATTTCATAAAATCACAAAAATTGAAATAATATTTCAGAGTTAAACATCTTGTCTTTTATTTATTAAGGAAAATACAGCTTATATATGGGTTAGTAATTTACAATTACAACCAGATTGGTATTGTAGGTATACCTCCTTCTCTGTAATAAACTTGCAAAATATTATTTCTGTGTTTTTATTTAAAATTTCATTTTGTTGTATGTATATTCTCCATCTTAAAGGTAGGCTCTGTATTGTTTCTGGATTTATATAATAATTATTTGTGTGTAACATAAATAAATGAAACCTCTTGAACAAAAATAACTTTCTTTTATTTTTTGTAGGTTTTAAAAATAAAAGAAGAAAGTTATTTGTTTGAGGGGTTTCATTTATTTATGTTAAACATTACACAACAGTTGTTTCATACAGTTATTATCTGTGTGTATTTCTATATTTTGTTTTTTTTTTTCATTTATTTGTGTATATTTATTTCTGATTGTCATTAATTTGGTTGGTTTATTATATTGGTTGTTTTGACTATTTCTAAAGATTATAATTCATCAAGGATTATTTATTGTAGTTGGGTTTACAATTTTTTTTGTAAGATAATAATTTAGTTGGGTTTACAATTTTTTTGTAAGGATAAAAATTTAAAATATATCAATCCGGTTTTAGGCTTGATAAGGGCAAATAAGTTGCAGAAACTATAATTAAAATCAATATAAATTGACTCGTTTATCAACTGTATTTTTCTTCCGAAATAACTAATAGTGACAACACATAGTGGTGCCATTATAAACTTTAATAAATTTATTCTGTAATATTTTTAATTGCTGTTCAACTTTTTCCTAAGTAACTAACATTTATTTATCATGTGAATTTGTTTTTCACCTTAACTGATCTTTCTAATTTTTTTATAAGTTATTTTACCTGTACATTACTTGAAATGTTCCCCCGTAATACTTTGACAGCTACAATGTTTTATTGAAATTCGATAGGCCTACAGGAATCTTTTCAACTGTTTGGTTTTGCTATAATTAAATGATTCTTAACTAAGTGAATACCTAAGGGCATATAGTTATAGTTAGTTTAAATAAATAAAACCTATACTACACAACCTTTTCAACACCTTTTTCATATTCCGATTCCATAGAAACCGTCCTCAGTGGTTATTAACACAATAAATTATATTTATAACAAGATTTTCATTAAATATATACAATTATCACTAATTTGCCACACCTTCTTTACATTGTCTGACTAATGATGTAATAATTTCCTCTGCAGCAAGGTCCTGCCTCTTAACCTCTTTCTTAGAGAGTTACTATAACACATTTTCCAATTTTACCAAAATAGAAATATATATTTTTTTTAATAAAATTAGAACCATCTCCTAATTAACCAATGTAATTGAGAGTTCCAGATAGGCTCTTTATCAGTAGTTATAATGATATCGTCATAAATTAATACACAAACTTCCTAACACTTTAACAGCCTTTTTGTTTTAACATTGTTCACTAATTTAAGATAATTTATTTTAGCCTGTTTAGTGTTTAAGATGTGTTCAGCAATACTTGATTTTTCAGGTTTAAAATTTTTATATGGCTAATATGCTGTTTGAGTCTTTTGGAAGTTTTTTTGTTTGGTCAATGAAAACTTTAAGAGAATTAAATTTTTTGTTATAACTCCCTGCTTTATCTAACTTATTTACTGTATTTTGTCTTTTGGGTCACCTGGTAAATATTTCAGTCTTTATACTTTTATATTTACCTTTTTTTTAAAAAAAAACTTTTAAACCTATTGTTATATCCATATCAAATGGTAGGCTAATGTATTTACTTTTAATATTTTCTCTTATTAAAGTGGTGAAATCTTTTTTGAATTTTGTTTTCTTCATATATTCCTTATTCTGGAATTATAGCCATTAAATTTATCTATGTGATTCTCTCAAATTTCAAATTATTTTTATTCAAAGGAATTGTAATTATTCTATTGACCATATACTTGAATGCTGCTAATTTGAGATTTACAATGATAGAATTTACTGGGATTTACCCAGCATTATTTGTATTTTTTTATGTACACTATATCTAATTCAGTAGGCTATTATTATTATTATTGTTTCTAATACTTGAAACTAAACATTTATTATCTTCTATTTCATAGGTAAATTTTATGTTGATTGTTGATATATTGATAATAAATTAAGAAGTGTTCTATATGCTCTTTAATATTGAGAATATCTTCTACATCAATTTCTTAGTTTAGGAAAATACAACTAATTATTTCTTTACTTCCACTCAAAATTTTTCATATAGTTTGGCAATTAAAGGTAATTAGCTGTATCATCATTTTGTTCCTAAAATGCATTGAAATCAATCTGTTGTGCAACACTTTGTTAAAAATCATTATTCTTGACTTTATTTTCAATTCTTTAATGTTAAATTTTCAACAATTTATTTTACAAGCTTTCCTGGCTCAATTTGTATCCGTTTCATTTTAAAATGTTATACCACTCAATAATTTCTATTCACTTATCTGTACCTCTTTCCTAATATCAAAATTTAAACTTCTACTTAATATTTCCATTTCTCCCTGGGTAAATTTTTATTATTGTTTCATTTTCAAGCAAAGCTTGGTTATTAGATCTGTCCGATATATATCTTATCAATCTGCTTAATTTTCTTGGAAATGTTTTAACTTCGCTCAAATATTTGTTCGCTACATTAACGTTTTTACAAAACGTGTCCCAATTCTCTTTAGTATAGCTTGCCAACTTTTAATTGTAATTTCCAATTATACTCTACTTAATTTACTCTGCAGGTATTTTATTTCTTAACCTAACCATTTCACCTTTGAAAACTGTAAAACTTTATTTGCTCTAGAACATTAATTTATTAAGAGTTATGTTTTTTTTACACACCTCAAGATATTTTATATTCGTTAAAAATAATTTATTCTAATTTTTAGAATTAAATTGCAATTTTGTAAGGTAAGCATACATTTGTTCAAATAAAGGGGTTGTAGCTGGTGATGAAATTGTGACATAATCGATAACCTATATTTTATCCCTAATTAGGGCACTCGTGTCCATCAAATCAATTGAAGCTATTGTAATTCATAAAGATTTACAATTTGGTAATGTAAAACTAAAGGTGAGAATGTCCAATATGGCATAAAAATCATGAAGGTAATTGAGAATATTCAAATTATGATAGTTTCACTTTTGCCTAACTGGGACTGGGGATTTTAATAGTTATTTTAGATGTGAAATTGGTAGGTTATCAGAGTACATTTATAGATCACAATGAGACGAAACTACCTGTTGGTTTTAAAGTTTAAATTAAAAAAGTTTTCCACAAAGTAAAAAAAATTGCACAACTTTTCCCCCCTCCTCCCACATAAACAGAAAGAGGTGGCCCATGACGGCTAAGGTCTTGTGTCGAATTAAACAACCTAATTAATACACAATATCAAGAGCACAGTGCTACAATATATTACAATGAAAATATTGGAAAGAACCCCAATACCACAAAATATAACAAATTAAACAAGTTACTTAAGATTAGACCTTTATGTACATTTCGATGACCATGTCATCATCATCAGAGGGTCTTATTACAAAATTACAATCTAGCAAACGAGAAGTTACAAACTAGAATGATGATTCTTGTTTGCTAGATTGTAATAAGACCCTCTGATGATGATATGGTCATCGAAATGGTCATAAGGGTTTAATCCTAAGTAACTTGTTATTTTTGATTGTATTGGGGTTCTTTCCAATATTTTCATTGTAACCTAAATAATAAAGCTGTAATTGGAGATAATATTTTTGACAAATGTGCTAAACGTTATTTTGACATTTAATAACATTATCCTATAGTATTCTCGAGAGTGTCGAGAGGCATTAATTTACCTATTATTTCAAATAAACCTATTGTATTAGCCAAAGACAAGTATGTAAATACATTGCTTCAAGTTGATAGCCTAGTTATCTATAATTTTTTGCTGTGGTTATAATTAGGATTTTTCCAGGTAATTGGCATAAAAAATATAAACAAGGAAGTGATTACATTTTGTATCAATGTAAGAGTTGACACCAGCCACAACGGTAGCAAAATTTGGTTTATCAAACCCAACCTGAACCAGCAAAGTATATTTACAAAACCTTTTGAGGTCATTTGTAGACGCGATCTGTATTGCTCATGTGTAATATGCAAGTTGTAAGCGGACAATGTTGAAAAAGGCCAATGTCGGGCGTGCCGATTTGTGGTATGATTATATTCATATCGACACAAAGATGACTTTGTTGTGTAAAAATCACCCCCCCCCCACTCTTACCAGTATATATAAATATATATATATATATTTTATGCTTCCTTTTCTTGATCTGGCACGTATAATTTTACCAATATCGTTGCGTCTAGAATGTAGACAATGTATTACATCTATGAATTTCTGAGCGGGTAATACTGCAATCTTGTTTGTGGGGCACTAAATTTAGTCTTTTTTCGGAGTTGTGATTACAGTAAGCAATAAACTAAACCCAGTTTATATTTTAAATACAGTAAAGCTGTTCTCATTATTTTCATAAAAGAATTGCACAAGTTATTGTCAAGAAATAGGCTATTCATTTAGAAAATGTGAACTTTAAAAAAAATAAATTTAGGCAATTCTGAAGACACATTTGTGAGTCTACAAATTCGTGTTATTTGCCTAGTCGAGTTAATTGCTAATAAATAAAAATATGTTAATGTTGCTCTGCTTCACATTATTGTTTAGGTAACCAAATTCGTGACGAACTGGCAATAAAATTTGTACTTTCAAATATTTGAAAAAAAATTGCAGACGCTATATTATTATACGGTATTTTATTCATTTGCTCTTTCCTATTAGCAATTTCTTTCCATGCCCTCCCTTTTATCTATGTAAAAATATACATAGCTTTTATTTTGGAATTTCTTTAGTACAAATATGTAAATACTAGCTTTACCCTGCGCACGTTGCTGCGCCTGAGATCATAATTTTCTAATAAGGAAAGCAAATTAAACATATCTCTTTTACTGCAACGCTAGAGGATAGACAATGTTTTTCTTCAATACATTATGCTTATAAACATACAAATTTTAGGTGTCGGAACATGTAATAGTGAGAAATTGAAGTTCGAATGTTCAAAATTTAATCCAGCAATGGTCGACGATTGGGTTTGTGCCTTGTTTATGGTTACTGCGAATGCAAGACACAAAGGAAACTATAGTCGTTTGAAATCAATGATCAATAGATCTGATGAAATTAAAACCATCTCTCCTTTGAACTTGTCCCCTATGATTTCTGCTTAGCTCAAGTTGGTTGTCAATTTTTTTGTGGATAGTCTGGCACAACTTTAGTGGATTCAAATTTCGCAAGAGTATTATCGTCGACCTTGCTTTTAATATTAATATGCGTGATAGCAATAGGCCTAATTTTACATAGAATCTACCTATTTTAAACAATATAAAATATGTATAATGTATTTTTATTTTTGCATTATGTTTATAATTATTTTATTAATTACGTAACCCTAATATAGATATACATTTTAACATCAGACTTATGGAAGGCTGTACACTGAACCTCTGGAGCTGGATGGATGGATATACACCAAATTTCACAGATGGAGGGAAAATGTTAAACAAACCCTCCAAATTTATAGTTCAGCGGTTTAGGCGTCTATAACATACAGACAAACATTCATTTTTATATATACATATTAAAAAAATATTTAAGTACGGTATTGGTATAGATAAAAGTTTTAGTTGTTCCAATTGCTTTATGATTTTATTAAATCAAAGTTGACAAGTTTTCTTCTTTATAATAATGTATTGTAAGTTGTAGTTCCTTGATGAAAGACTAGTTTAGTTTAATATTAAGGTCTCAGTATGCTGTTTACGTCTAGAAACATTTCTAAAAATATTCAATTTCATAATATTACTTATCGTTTTGTAATTAGGCTTTTATTCAAAACGATATTTAAAAACATAATAAGATGCAATAAATATGTGCTATGCTATAACCAAGTCGAAAGATATGGCTATTTTAGACAAAAAGTTATGAATTTTAATTACGTTAATTATTTATATTTCAATATGTTGTTAAATCTGTAATTGTTTACAAAAATAATCACTGTATCATTTCCCATTATTTTGTAACTATACTAAATGTTCAAAAAGATGTTTAAGTATATTATTTACAATTATACGAAGATGCTTTACGATCTATGGTCTAATCAAACCAAATAATATTCCAGCATTACATTTATTCTAATAACGATAAAGTTAAACCGTAGCATTTTGAGAAATAATTTAAAGGTAGTAATAATAACTACTAAGTTTAGATATTTATAGAAATATTACTTCCCATTTATTTATTAACTTCAAGTTGTACGTTGAACGCCTGCGGAGCGGCATAGCGATAACCCGCAACATTTCTTTTAGTTGAAGTCGGTGTATTTGGTTATTTGAAATGGGCGTATTTGGTTATTTAAAGTCCGTGTATTACGATTATTTGAATGTCGCGTATTTGGTTAATTAACGGCCGCGTAAATTGTGTGTGTACATTTTGGTTAATGCATTTTTTAGGTTTTATAGGTAGTTATATTGGGCGATTTGTTAATTACGTTAATATTTATGTCTCAGTATTTTATTAAATCTATAATTGTTTTAAATATAAACACTACATCATATTACTGTCGTTTTGTAAATTACACTTAATGTTTAATACGATGTTTAAGTCTATTACAATTATAATAAGATACATACATACATACATACATACAAATATTCATTTATATATACACAGAATAGAAGAAAAAAATATGTACGGTATTGGTATAGATAATATTTTTAGTTGTTTCCAATTACTTTATGGTTTTATGAAAAGAAACGTGACAAGTTTTCTTCTTTATAACAATGTATTGTAAGTTGTAGTGCCTTGATGAAAGACTAGTTTACCTTTTACTTTGACTAGGTTACTTTAATATTAAGGTATCAGTATGCTGTTTACATCTAGAAACATTTTTTAAAACTTTTGAACAATTATCAATTTATTATATTAATTATCGTTTTGTAACTACACTTATTCAACACGATGTTTAAATATTTATTACGTTAGTTATTTAAGTTTCAATATGTTGTTAAATCTGCAATTGTTTACAAAATTTAACACTGTATCTTATTTCCCATAGTTTTGTAATTACACCTAATATTTTAAAAGATTAAACTAAAAGTATACTATTTATAATTATAATAAGATACTTTACGATCTATGGTCTAATCAAACCTAATAATATTCCTGCATTACATTTACTTTAATAATGATAAAGTTAAACCGTAGAATTTTGAGAAATAATTTAAAGGTAGTAATGATAACTACTAAGTTTAGATATTTATAGAAATATGAATTCCCATTTATTTATTAACTTCAAGTTGTGCGTTGGCCGCCTGCGGAGCGGCATAGCGATAAACCGCAACTTTACGTTTATTTGAAGTCCGTGTCTTTGGTTATTTGAAATGGGCGTATTTGGTTATTTAAAGTTCGTGTATTACGATTATTTGAATGTCGCGTATTTGGTTATTTGACAGCTGCGTATTTTGGTTAGATGACCTTTGGTCATTTGAAGTAGCCCCGATCCAAGGACTGCAAAACCGCCTAGTTACATACACGTACAACTGCGGTCGCAATAAATATTCATTACGGTTTTATATTCGTTAAATGTTTAATAAAAGTGCTTAGGTTTGTAAAATGCAAGCGTAATAGAAATATCCAGTAAACTTAACAAAACTTTAAAAAAGAAAACAATCTACGCTTTTGCGGTGATATGATTGGATAAAACCCATAATTAAAATTAAGTAACGAATTGTTTGGGGCTTTCAAAACAAAAGTGTTAGGTCTTTTCTCTCTCTCTCTCTCTCTGTCTTTCACTCTCTCTCTCTCTCTCTCTCTCTCTCTCTGTCTCTCTCTCTCTCATTGTCTGTCTGTCTGTATGTCTCTCTCTCTCTCTCCCCCTCTCTCTCCCTCTCTCTTATAACATAAGGTGATATTTTAATGAATAAAAAATATTTCAAATACGGCCATAGTATTATTTATATATTTTTCACCAAAAAATACGTATTAGCTACTCCAGGAAACACAATGATATAACGAAATTTACAGATATAGGATAAATACCATGTATTGGTATGAAATACGAGTCTTTCGTGCATGTGTTTCATGGTAACATCTTTCTAATGCTTTTTTTTAATTTTTCGTATGTAGCATTACTTTATGAATATAGAGTAGGTTATAAACATATGATTATATGAGATGCAAAGATAATAAACAATCGTGTAATTTATTACCAAAAAAATTTGATATAAATAAAATGTCTAAAATCATGGGCCGTGTTTTGAGGCACTATCTAAATTTTAGTTCTTAGGCGGATAAAGTTTAATATTTTCTGCGGACTGTAAAAAGTATTTGGACGTGCCCGGAAACGAAACAGGAACAATTTTATTTCTTGATATAGAGCGAAGATAACTACAAAAAGTACGGTTTTGTTTTATAAATAAAAACACAAACTTCTTACACAAAGACTGAGCATTGTAGTGCGGAAAAATGTGGAACGTTTTTCACCTAACGTAGTCAACCTTACACAGGCCCCACGCTTAGGGACAGACGTAACGCTCCTCTTCCGTATATGTCCGCAAAATACAGGAAGACAAGGGGTGTTAGTCAAACATTAATGATATAATGTGCAAAAAGGCCGTTTCTAAGCAACAATTATAAATTTAGGTTTTGTTTTAATAGTTCATTGAATCACTAACAGATTAACTTCTACTTGATTTCACGTGAAATTAGTAATACAAATCCTAATATGTAACATATCAAATGACTTGAATATATTTTAAATATTGCTTACGTAAAGTACGTATCCAAGGAATTAAAACCGAAAATACAACATAAATTCAGACATAAAATTAAGTAACTCAACAAAATTTATGTTACACTTGAAATTTATAAAACTCCACTATCAGATCCAAGACGTCAGAAACAGGATTTATAATCCAAGTTAGTTACAATCCAAATTGTAAGTCTCATCCAAAACAAAGTAGAATTTTGAGAAGAGATTTGTTTCAAAACTCTATACTATTTACCGTCTGCAAATGTAAAACATTTACAGAGATACTCACGCACACACACATGCACGCGCACTCAGGAGTAAGTTGGCTAGATAAATACCCCTGAATGATCTTTCTTTCATTCCCATAAACCAGGATTTTCGTCTGCTTAGGACTAAATGCATAGTTTTATTATAACATATAAATCTAAGAAATTTAATAATATGTAACAAATATTTAATTCAAGAAATTTTCAGTTATACCAAAGCAAACTTCTACCACGATCTTATTGCAGATCAATTGATCTGGTATAGCCCGATGTTTGCATTGGTTTATCCCTGTCCTTATCCCCTCACTCCAACTACTTTAATCCTTCAAGAACGAATATATTGATTTTTACAAATATTTGGGAAATTATTTACCGTTCGACCCTTCAATGTCCTAATTTAATCTTTTTTTTTCCAACGTTGCATTACGGCGTTGAGAAAAGTAAACGTCAAAACGCATAAGTGAAGTAAACGTTTGCACGCACAAAGACACACAAGAAAACCATATTGTAGCGATTAATTTTTAAAAACTAAGAGAACCCCAAAATCATAGGCAGTTGTTTCATAACATGGGCCACTGCTGCAGATTGAAAAAACAAAGCAAAACACCTAAGCTTACTCGCCGAGTGTGGGCGTAGTATAGTTAAGATAAACACTTTTCAGTTGTTTACAATCTTTAAATCTAAACCTCCTTTATGTGTATTCTATATGCATTTTTATTCAACGCGGTTTTTTATCACTTTAATTATTGACAAAAATATATTTTGGTAAGTATCTTTTACAACACTTCACAATACGGTATATTGTATTCTGATGACATAGCCTAGAGCCTAGAGCTATTGTGCTACATGGGGGAAAGTGGGCGTAAGAAAACAAAATTATGTCAAAATGAAAATACAGCCTTGGAGTAAAACTTACTGACCTAGTTGTGTCTTTTCATTAAAAGCCTTTACATAGCAGGACACAATGCAATCAAATACCCAACTACTCATACATTACAGCAAACATATACAACCCACCAACTCACCTTTGTGCACTGCACGATGCTGGGAGGCTCTGAAGAGCTCTGAGAGGATCTGGGGGCGCTTGTTCAAGTCATCCTCTACTTGGCTCACCATCAATTTACACTGCAAATTTAATAGTAACATTTTATGTTCTATTCTATAACCCTCTTTTACTTTGGTTTATGTTCACTATTTTATCCCTGTTATTAAAGCATTAGACTAAATTACCCTGTTACTTAAATTACCCTTTGAAAATAACAATATTTATCTTTTACGAAAAATACCTATTAAGATTATACTATTGAATTGTCCATTTATTCACATTGTTTCATATTTATTAATAATATCACTTTTATTTTACGAAATTTCCATAATGTTATAAAAACAAACACGTATGACATACACACGTAACAGAAATTTCAAACAAAAACAAAATTGTTCTATTTCCAACAAAAAGTTTCAAATTTGTGTTCCTTTTACTTTTTTCTGCATTTTTTAAACATGTTTTTTCTGAAAAACAAAATTGAACTCTTAAAATAGATTTTTTTTTTGATACAATTCATCACAATTTTATTTTGGCATAAACTTATTTAAATATTCTTTGATTTATTATGTAAATGTAAAATATTTTTGTAATAATTAAATCAGTAAAGAAAACTTTATAACTAACCTCCAGAATTAGCCAAATAGAATCACGTGTGAACATTTAAGTAAAAGGGAAAATCACAAGAGTGTTAAACTTAATATTCGTTTACTTTATAATGATAGTTTTGCAGAATTATTTAATTAAAGAATTTACGCCACAAGAAATCAAATGATTTGAATCAAGTCATTTGGGTTACATGAATACCGACATCGTTTTTGTCATTAATAAATACAAACCGTGTGAAGAATACGAGAGATTTACACTTAGGCTACATATATTTGTAAAAGTGTATATATTACGACGTGGTAAAGATATTTGTGTAATTTAAATCTTCTTCTTTACAACTAATGTAAAATATTTCACTTGATACAAACAATTTTACAAAACAATAAAGGAATCATCAACGATAATTAATATTAGAAACTATTTACACTTACGTTTAATCTGAAAACCTTCACACAAAATGCCAAAATACCAACGCATTCACCAAAGTTTCAAACTAATAAGAAAATATAACCTACAAGCTAAAAACGTACTGATCAAATAAACAGCTGATTCAATTGTTGCCCAAAGTCTAGATCGCAGTGATAAAATTCCTCACTCCAGTTGGCTGTGGCCGTCTTGACATTCTTCCTTTTGATTACTAACAAAAGGTATTACATTGGCAATGAGTGTGATATCATGAACGGTTTGTTTTATATTTAGACAGTTAAAGTTATTTCGTTGTATATTTATGCTGGCTTTTACTGCAAATCTTGCATATGGTAAAAAAATAAGAAGAGTAAATGTGACAAATATTTCGAAAAACGTGAAGGTATCCGTATTGTTGAGAAGGATCATGGATCCGCCCCCCCCAGTGGTTTTGCCTGGACCTCGGATAAACAATCTTAACATTTTATACTTTAAAAAAATAAATAAGAAGTACACCCCCAAATTTTTAATGATTTGCGTGAACAACTTATTTAACCACCCCAATAAAAATACCCTTTTAATTTTAAAATGTTAAATTTTGTAAGTTAAATACTTGAGATATTCAGTCAATGGCGATAGGAAATGAACTACCTTTTTTAATTCCTTCTATTAGTTTCCATTCCCTATATACAAATATTTCACAAATTTCAATCATTAATAAAACACTTTTTATTCATTACCTCAAATTTAAATACATTTTTTTAAACTTGTACCGGATGTCAATTGATTTTGCTACAGTTTTTAAAAATATTGTTTAATTAATTAGTTATATTGTATTCATTTTAGTTATATATGGGGGAAAAAGTTTTAACGAAAGGAGCAAGGTAGGCAATATAGTTATTTCGTCCCAGTTATAGGTTATGTGGTAGATCAGCTGTATAAACGCATAGAGTATGTAACTTGATTTATATTAATTGTGGTCTACTATGTATACAAAAATAAATTTTGTGTATGCATATATGCAAATTATGTGAACGAATAATGTGAACTTGACTAAATAAAATGCCTACTATAGAAAATTCCTGCTTACGCAAACTTTGTATTGTGCAGCTGGTAAAACAGCTTTAGTTTTAGTGTGTAGCAAACTCTAGTACAAAACAGTCGTCTCCACTCCAGTTAAATGCATATCAGTTGTATTTGTTAATTTTAATTAATGTAACAGTTTTCAAAAATAAATGTTTCTTATTAAAGGTTTGTAAAATAAAATTATTTTTAACAACCTTTCAAGCTTAATAATACACGTAACTGGCGCAGTCGGTAGGACATATCGGGGAAATTAGTGAATATATTTTTTTCGATATTAATCGTTCACCGAGAAACTGCAACCTCGATAACATTGCAGAGTGCATATCTGTAATGATATCGGTGAAACTTGTAGAGTGAATAACTACCAGAAGAAAAGAAGAACTTAAGGTGAAAGTGTTCATTGTTCAGTGGCAATACGAGTTGTCTTCCCACTGTAAGACGTGAGCAAATTATTTTGGATTTTTCTGTAAGTATATCCTAGATAATATTATTAGGAAAAAGTGTTATACTTTTAAAATATTGTTGATTTTAATTTATATTATTTTTGAAATAATAAAATAAAATAATGGCTACGTCCACATTAAAGAAAGAGTATCTATACACGACACCAGAGTATAAAGGTGAGCCCACTATGCTCCATAGATTTGTCTCTATTGGTGACAAAGTACTAATTAGTTTTATATAGCTGAAAATCTAGAAGGTTTTCAAAATGAGTATTTACTAGCTCTCATATATACTGGCTAAATTAAATGGCAGTAGCATTAGAGATAGTTGTTAATTCAAATTCTTATTATTAGAATGAAATAAAAAATGTTTTAGTAACTAGTTATTCAAATGAAAGAGATTGTTTCACTTTAAATCTAGAAATGGCAGAGGTAAATATTTCGAAAGAATTCAAAAACTATTAAATTTACAAATTTTATTTTTTAATAACAAAGAGCCTCAAAAGAAACTTGCAAAAGATGGATTAATTGAATATGTACAAAAATTCGCTTTAAGAGTTCTCATTATAGGTCTGCATGAACCCGGAGGATCAATGATGAGCACGAAAAATCCTCAGTTACTTAACGAAGCACTTAACATTATTACAAATGATTTTCAATTTAAAAATAATTAATTATTTCAAAGTGTTAAACAAAATACCCCACCTAGAACCCAACAATACCAGCCCATTCATAGACCCTCTCCTAACAAACAAACCTTCCAAAATTATAGACCGAATTACCAATACAACCCTAACTAGTTCACTAAACAAACTCCTACGTACAACCAAATGAACATTAAAAAGGACAATTAACCAACAATAGTAAACCTCACTACCCTCAGAATAAGAGTTATCAAACCACTCCTCATATCTACTAGACAAACAGTCATGCATTCTAGACAATGTACTAATCTTCATCAAATGACCGAACAAGAAACTGAAGACGGCGAAAATTCAATGTACCAAATAACAAAAGAGAAACATGCTTTTGACAAAAATTTCGAAAAGGACGAGTATTTCGCTGAGCACCAAAACTTACCTAAAATCTATGATAAAAATGAAGAGAACATTCAAACCGACCAAAATAATTTTTTAGGCTGTACAAGCCTTAGAACCAATTTTCCATAATGGATTTGTGGTGTGAAAATAATGAATTACCTTTCATATATGACGCAAATACTAAATTAAAAATATTAATTGATACAGGTAGTATCAGGTAGTACTCGATCGTTTATACGAAAATCACTATGTTCGAAAAATTTTAAAACGTGTGTAAGAAAGGAGCTGTTTGAAGTAACCTCTGCATATGGCACTTCAAAGGAAGAGTTTTGCTGCAAATTACCCCTGTTTTCAAAAAAAGCTATTAAAATTTACTTATTTGATTTTCATCAGAGTTTCGACCTATTACTGGATCTGGATAATATAAAAGATTTAGGAATAAATTTAGAATTTGTAAACAATAAATTGCTATTTTCTTGTGTAGAAATCCCTATTCAGTATTTTAAAACATAAAAAAATACGATTAAAACAGACAGCACGTCAGTAAATCAGGAACAATTGAGTTATGATATACAAGCCCGCACTAGCCAAATAGTTAAGGTTAAAGTACAACATATTAATAATGAAGAAGGACTTCTATCATACAAGCACTTAAACTGGTTAGAAATTCCACAGTGCATAGTTTCAGTGCATGAGGGTGAGGCCTCTTGCCCTATTGTAAACAACACAGAAGAAAATATAAAAGTAACAATAAATGCACAACTAAAATTAAAACCTTTAAAAGATTACAATGTTCTTGGACCTGATGCAATTCAAACAAACACTAATTTTAATATGTTAAGTTACAAACAAAACAAAAATCAAGAGGACAAAATTTAGACTCATCAAACTTCAGAGTAGAACACAGAAGAAAAAACTGCTATAACAAATTTAATAGAAGAATATTCAGATAGATTTCATATTGATGGAAATGATTTGACTTTCACCAATCAAATAAAACATGTTATTAGGACTACGGACGAAATTCCCGTATATACTAGAAATTATAGATATCCAGAAATTTACAAACATGAAATTTATAAACAAACTGAAGACATGCTTAAACAGGGAATCATTTGACCTTTTACCGCACCACAAATTAGACTGTGAAATGTCCATTATCAGAAACATTAACGCCAATTGCGAGTATACAGCATTGGAAGTCACGGACAACATAATCAACTGGATCCCAGAAATCAACCAATATCTGGCGACCTTCTCTAGTAAAGAAGACTCCAACAGAGGACGAAACTTCACCACCCCTGAAATTTTCTTTAGGGATGAAGGCTACTAGCCATAAAATTCTCTTTATGTGAACTAAATAAAATGCTACTAGAATAGATTCTTGCTTAATCCGACATTTCTATTGTGCAGCTGGTAAAACATCTTTTATGATGCCATGGTGCGTACCTGAGATAAATGAACTTATTGAGGCTTGCAGGTTACATCTTGAGGTTTATTAATTTACTACTATTGGTATCACTTGGCAAAAAAGCTACTTTATTGAGGTAATAAAGGGGGTTTACACTGACATCAATTGTAGAAGGAAGGATAAGGGATGGTGGTGGGAATTAGGGACATGGCCTAGTTATCCCCCGCTAGAAAGAATAGGTGAGCATTATAGCACGAAGCAGACTGGGCTGCTTACCCCCTGGAAAAGGGAGGTGTTTACCGGCTAAAGTGCGATGAGTGTAATTTAAAAACTAAAAACCGCGGATAAAAATACAGACCTCCTTCTTTCAGTTCGTATAGAATACATCTTGTAGGGCTGAATATTAACAGAGATATGGCGTAACAAGATATGGCATACCAGAGATATGGTATGCAACTAAAACGATGAAAATCAGTAAAGAAAAAAGTTGTGAACGTTTAAAGGCCGATAAGAGTTGTACGTGTTTAAAGTGATAAAAACAGCCAGAAGTAGGACTACCCTTAGAATAGCGCACCCACCCCTAACTCGGCCGCTACGTAACCTAGGACTATAGGGGTAGTTTCGGATGACGTAGGGGGTTGACGCCTACCTGATCGTAGCCTTAGGGGTGGTTTTGAACACGTCCAGAGGGGTGGGGGGTAGTTTTTCGAAAAAAATTATTTTCAACCCACTAACCTAAGCTAGCCAAATTTGATCAAACCTAACCTAACCTACGTGTGGGGGTGACCTCGGCTACGGTCAGGACCATCTCCGGGGGTAGCCCCGGGGGTGGATTGGGGGTGGGGGTAGTTTTCGAAAAAATTTTGGAAAATCGTGTCTTGACCGATAGGGTGAGTTTAGAGTCTATTATCGCGACGGAAGGGGTAGTTTCACCTAGGGGTAGTTTTTCGAAAAAATAAATTCCAACACACTTACCTAAATGATTAAAGACGGCTCTGAATGACCTTGAGAAAGGACCAGGGGCCTAATTGACTACGTCTAGAGGTGGTTAATGGATAATCTAGGCAGGTAAAAAATGGATCCAACCCAACCAACCCCTAGGTCAAAACCCTCCCCGGAGTTGGGTACCGGCGTGGGGATATCTTGTGGAAAGATTTTATATATCTGATGATGTATCAGCGCTCGAACGACTCTGGGCGGTAGGCCCGCCGCTATAATGATATGGCCGATACGGGGCAAACGGTTATCATTGGTGAACTCAAATTTTGTCTATGCTACAAAATAATAAACATTGCGACAAAGCCTTATGTAGGAAGACGCCTGACCGTGTGCCAGACGTGTACAGACAGTGATAACGCAATATCTTAAAACCGCAATGACAACCGGTGACCGCTATAGCAAGCCTAAAACCCGCACGGCTATGTCGTTTTGAATACTGCATCGATATAGTATGTAATATCGTCATACCAAGGCATACATATATAATAAAAAGTCAGCTATGTATACACCCTACAGCCAGGATTGTGTCTAAATATAATCGTATTAGGTATACATAAATGTAGGCTGATATAGTTTAAGTAAACAGATAGATTTTATGGATATATTCTACAATTGTAAATAGGCCTAGATATAAAGGTCTATGGAGAAACACTAATAACGAGGTCTATCACATAACATGAATAAATATATGCTATAAAACGAACCTAACTATCTATTCAACAGAGTGGTTTAGCAATATAAGAGCAGTATAAACATATAATATTGGATAAGGCCAACGATATAAGGATCCGAAAAGGGTAGGTATATGAAATAATATATACAATAAGTATATTCAGCATGATGATATATTAAACAAACATATAAAAATAATTTTACAGTGCATAGATACTAATTGTTCCACAATATTACAAATATAATTTAAATGTATCGATGATCCGAGATCTGCAATGTGGGCAGCGAAAACATCTTGAGAGACAGGTTAAGCAAAAGACATGTCCGCATGGTGTGGCAACAGCGTTGCGAGGGTTCTCACAACATATAATGCATAAGCCAAACTCCGCCGGTCGGGGCTGAAGGCAAAAAAGTCAATTAGTAACCACTGTATATACATATACAAATCCTGTAAGAAACAACATGATTAGTAAATAGGTCCAGATAGCCTGAAAGAAAAGCCAATTGAAATAATATGAAAATCTACCTACATTATTGGTACGCTGGACAGTGTAGTCTCCCGACACCACAATATCCTTTAGGAACCGTCTCGTCATACCCCAAACGTTATACGCAAAGGTCCGGCTTGTCTTGTAGTAAGATTTTGAGGCAGCCGTCCGCAGATCCCTAATAGCCAGCTGGAGCTGCATTAAAGTGTAATCCAGCGTCTGTATGCATGTGCGGGGTGAAGGCGGGTCCCTCGGTGGATGAGAAACCATCAGGAAATCGTGCAGGCGAAACGAAAACGAATCATCAGAACTATAGCAGGGTCTATGGTCTTCCTCTTCGCTGTCCGTATCAACGCCTTGCGGACGGGTAGGTAGATCTGGAGACGAGCCCCTAGGTAGTAGTAGAGGCGAATAGGATGACGAATAGGTTAGTGAAGAATCTGAAAGCACAGTGTAAGCCTACAAAAAATGAAAAAGAATCTATTGAAAAGACAACTCGAAAACAACCTGACATTAACACATAATAACTCGTATCCAAAATAAGCTTCAATTTAAAATATATATTAAACGCTAATGAAAATAAACTACCATTCACTCAATATATTCTATGATCTAGGCCTCAGATAAAATGAAAAAAGAAACTACGCTACCTCATGTCCACAATATATATTAAACGCCAGTGAAAATAGACTACCACTCATTCAATATACTGTGTGATGTAAGGCCTTACAAAAAATTGAAAAAGACTTAACATTAACATATAATATCTCGTATCCAAAATAAGCTTCAATTTAAAATATATATTAAATGCTAATGAAAATAAACTACCAATCATTCAATATAATCTATGATCTAGGCTTCAGATAATTCGAAAAATGAAGTGTGAAAATATTCCCTCCTATAAATAAACACCTATCGTGTCATCTAGACTTAACATACTTTGAAAAAAGACTAGTTACTTACAATGCGAGTGTTTATAGGTTGTTGTGACGTAGACGTCATCTCTCGTGAATGTATGACCTGCAGATTAACGGATCACAATAGTTGATCAAAGTATAGCTCTCCTCCTGGGTTGATTGCAGAAAGTCTTCAAAACTAAATAATTTAAATAACGGGCTTAAACAGATATCGCACCTGTTATCAGAGTCCCAGATATGGTGTAAAAATTCGAAGCCGTCCACCTCAGCTATAGAGTATATGTAACCGGCTCTTGTGATGTCGAAACTCTCTGCCTGACGGAGCACAAAGTACCTCAAACACTCTCGGCAAATATTATCAGACAGACCGGTGTAGTGAAATTTAATAAAGTTGAAAATTGTCCTCTCATTGACAAATACAGGCACCTCGTCTGGGTGGTTCATCAACATTAAAAATTCTGAAAAATTTAAATTATTGAAATCTATAGATGAAAAATCAAAATCAGAGCTATCACAAGACTTCATCAGTACATAGTCTTTAAAAGATTTCATCAACGTATGCTTTACAGATACAGGTAAGTCCAAACTGTCTATATAATTTCTGTTCTGTACGCATGCGCAGACCTCAATAGCGCATAGATTAAACAAAGATAGAGGCACTGTAAAATTTAAAAAAAAAATAAACATGCTGAAACGTGTTAATGAATAATATTACTCTGTAATGGCCAAATTCACGGTCTGGCCGACATGTTTGATAACAGTTAAAG
This sequence comes from Prosapia bicincta, assembly GCA_036971475.1. NCBI lineage: Eukaryota > Metazoa > Arthropoda > Insecta > Hemiptera > Cercopidae > Prosapia > Prosapia bicincta. The sequence continues at coordinate 212,560,655 of JBAIZL010000005.1, forward strand.
ATTTGCCCAAAATAGAGCTCAAATCTTCCACAGTCAACGCCGTAGCGTAACGCTTTATAAGAAAGACAGCGCGTCTGTCTTCATCATCTACCTGTAAGTCTACAAGTACGGAGTTACCATACTTTGCCTCGACAAAACGCGCATTTACAATTTTATATGCCATGCCTATCTTTAGATCGCGTATAGGCATAGAATCTACAGAATTTAAAGTTGAAAACTTTGCCGACACTGATGATGACATTTTTACTACTTACTGGCAAACACACACAGATCACTTGAAACACAGACTATGCAAAAACACTATATCTCCACCTGTATATAATGTTTTATACATAGCTGTGGAAGAGTCCATTTGAGAGGTGAGTGGACGAGTCCAAGCAAGTTGGACTGATCCATAATTACGTCACAACTACAACTGTTGATTACATCACGGCGGGCGATACCGTATGTAGAGGTAAACACATCGTATTCGATGAGAAGTTTAAATACAAGTTAACACATAATATAAAATGCACGGTTTGACTAGGGTTTAACAAACAGTATCCGATGAGTAGATTGGCTATGGTTTATCTCGTAGTATCCGAGAGGTAGGCCTTAGGTAAAAGTCGTGCTCCACGCCAGGTAAAGCCAATCCGAAGCCATGCCTTAGGTAAAAGCAAGACTCCAGGTAAAGCCGACCTAGAATGGTCAGCTACCAAAGCATACCCTAACACAATAGTATACATCCTGTATTAAACCCTTATGTATGTTACCCAACATGCTAGTAAGCAAGGACACCTACATTCTCTCTCTCTGTATTAATCCAATATCTATGTTACCCTATATTAGCCTACAGATTGTGTTTAGCCATTGTGCACGTGAACCTGTATTAAGTATATATGGGTAGGTATGTCAACTATACTTACTTTAGCACTAGTCCATCTATCACGGAAAGGAGAAACAGGGCTCATGCCGGGCATAATAGAAGATATATACAAAGCTGAAAGAGTTCAACATGCCTCTGTCTCCGTGGTAACCCCTATCAACCATGACGTAATCAACCCCTAACCAACAATATAAGTACGGACAGCACGGACCCAGGTCCTCAGACAACACCATGGTAGGTGTCTACTACTGGACAGATACTCTCACAATCGAGAAGAAGGCCTTCCCCAAACTATCACTGTATCGTCGTAGATTACGTTCGTTTCGTACCAGGAAAGGGGTGTCAAATGATACTGTCAACCCCGAGCGTCTCAGCGAAGCGGGATTTTTTTACACCGGAAGATCAAACATTGTGCTTTACATGCGCCGGAGGCCTTAAAGATTGGTCAGCGGATGATGATCCGTTACAGGAACATGCAAAGTGGTTTCCTAAATGTAAATACGTAGTAGGTATATGTGCTAAACAGGCCCTGATGGTGGTAGACAGCTGTACAACAGACGATGAGGACTACTCGGACGATGATGACGGTGTAAACAATCAGAATGATCGTACGCTGTGCAAGATTTGCTGTATCGAAGAAATTCAGGTTGCCCTTCTACCGTGCGGACACCTGTTTGCCTGTCTATGTTGTGCATTGAACCTTCAAGAGTGTGGCATATGCAGAGTGCGGACATCCGCTACGATAAGAGTATACCTATCGTAGCTAAGCCTGATGTAAATACCACTATCTGATCAATAAATTGATTATGTTTACATGTGTTTGTACTTATTGAAACTCCTAAAACAAACTATATAGGTAGAGGTCAACAAGGGATAAGGTAATAAGTACTAGTGTTTTGATAATAGAAAGGTATAATTACAATAACATGATTTGAACAATAAACAAAATAAAACATTCAATCATAAATCTAATTACAATTGCTTTACACACATTACCGTTACAATCAGCTTGACAGGTCGCACCCGCATGAGACATATTACTAGATATATATATAGGTAATTAATACATCAACTCAGCCTCTAGACAGGCCTAACACTAGCTTAGACAATGTTTCTGTAAAGTGTATAATTTAGGCTAAATTTAACTCATGTCATAGGTCTATTGCTAAATCTAACAAAAATATAAACCGAATAGGGCAAAACACAGCAAAGTCATTGATAGTATTTCCATGTGTTTGCCTATCTGTATGGATTACATTATAGGCAATTTAACAGTTTTCTCAAACAAATGGTTACAACTATAAAAAATATACTGATCAAAGCGCCATCTTGGCGTGTTTGAAAAGTAACACAAAGGTGTTGTCTATACTCTGTTCACAAAAATATCCCCCGAAGGGGAAAAGGAGAGGCCCCGCCAACTCCATCGTGACATCCTCCAAAATGATGCCTCCGAACGACCCCCGTGCTTGACAAGTACATTCATCCATACGGCCACTCCTTACAGGCTCTCATCCATCTCATTCACATCACCCGTCAAGCAGGGGGTAAAATTACTTTTCAAAAAATCAACATTCGTCAGCTATTCATTTTTTTGCTCATTCGAGGAATTTTGTAGCCATAAGTTGGTATTCATTGTGCATATATTTATGGACAATCTGAATATTTATAGAAAACATAGCTAATCATTGTGCATATATTTATGGTTAATCTGAATATTTATAGAAAACGATACATAGCTAATCTAGCATCTGTTACGCAGACTATTTATACAATACATAGCTAATCATTGTACATACTTATTAATCTAGCGTCTGTTAAGCAGACTATTTATACAAGACAGTAATCATTGTGTATAAATAATACCTATATATAATCTAGCGTCTGGTACATATTTATACAATACATAGCTAATCATTGTACATACTTATCAATCTAGCGTCTGTTAAGCAGACTATTTATACAAGACAGTAATCATTGTGTATAAATAATACCTATATATAATCTAGCTTTTGTTAGGCTGAATTACAATACAAAGCTAATCAATATGTTTATCTAACCACTTTACAGATTTAATACTTATTAATCTAGCGTTTGTCAAGTTGAATATTTACAATACATAGCTATTCGCTCATGCGAGGACGTTTGTAACCGTAAGGCAGTGTATTGTATCCGTCGTCTTCGTCCAATTTCCTCTTTGCACCCGTTAACCTGAAGATTTTACTTTCAGACGTCGTGATGACGTCACGATCCTCTGTGCGCCGTATCCTATCACTGGTGGTTACGATAGGATCACTACCCTCCAAAACCATCCGTTTCATCGACTCAAAATTGACCGAGGCTGAAGTGCCGAGATTCAGAGTCAGGCCTTTGACCTTGCACACGGTCACGTGTTTGTTTTTATTTGTAGACCATACTTTGTAGGCGTAGACTTTAGGACCTCCAGAGACGAATTCGGTAATGTAGGAACCCTGGCCGTATTCCGAGAGCTCGTCAGTCATCTGGCCTAAATAATCTCCAGTCACTACTCTTGGCAAACCCTCCCTATGAAGGTATACCACGCTGTCGGTATCCTTGTAGATAAGTTGTGTACCAAGAGCGTCCATATATTCGTACAACTTTAGCCGGGCTTGGGCGGTGGTGTAGACGGCCAGCACAACGTTGACAGTGGGCAGTATCTCGCAAACGTCATCCGAAAACTGCCAATTCACAACCAACACGTCCTCGTTTACTTCCTGAATGTGATTTACGTCAATGGAGGGGCTCTGCAGCATTTTAAACAGTTCCTGAGGCTCCCTGATAATCGCCGTTTTAGTCTGATTCTCCCTCTGTCCAAATTTTCCCCAAAACGAGTTCAACATCAGTTTGGCCAACGAGCGGGATCCTTCGTTTTTGGCGATCTTTGATTGGTCCAAACGGACACCCTCGTTGATGTAATAATCCTCCACATACTTGGCCTTGTCATCCTCGGTCTTGCACCAACCAGGGTATCCCGACGCTTCCTGTTTCATCTTTAGAAATTTATTGATAAAATCTTTAAACAGGCCGTCGTTCCCTGAAGCCATCTCGTACTGCCACATCTCGTGCATTTCCACAACAACATAGCCCTTCTCTACAGCTATGCGTATCTCGTCCATAGTCCATGTGCCAGTCAGAGCGCGCTCGTCCTCCGTATGGCCGCAGTCGTCGGGATTGAGAGTTTCGCCGCATGTCCGACATAGTACAAACATCAGCTTATTATTCATCTTTAGCGGCAATGCGGGGTAGTAGAGCGATGTAGGCGGCAGAATTGTGCACTTGAGCAACCCTTCGGCGCTCATCCCCAGTTTCCTGCATTCGTTATTGCCAACGGCCAACTTTGGATGTCCAATCGGGTATTTTCCATACTTGCATACCCACGGGTAGAGCGAACACACGTCGGCGTACTGGATGGTTTCATCCTTTTTAGCGGCGCAGTAGGTCTTTATATTTCCGGTCCTGCCGCCGAAGAATGCGTGGCGGGGGTTGAGAGGCGCTGCGTTGAGGACGGGGTGGTTGTCGAGGTAATCCATGGACTTGTTGTTTTTCTTCTGCTGCCTAAATACACACTCCCACATCTCGACGATTTCGTAGCCGGCCCGTGTGATTCTAGCGTTCTTGGCTTTTGTCCTCTCGAAGGGTGCGTTGTGCGTGTCCGCCGGATCATCCTCCAGAGCATCGTCACGTCCGTTGGGGAAGCACTTGGGGCAGCCGTGGAACCAGCATCCTTGGAATTCGTACACGGTGTTTGTCTCTGTGCACAGTCCGTCGACCTTTAAGCCGTCGACCTTCATCTCTCGGCCGTTACCAGCGTGACTTATTCGCAGGTTCCCTCTGTTTCGAGCCACAACAACCATTGCAGAGCGATAAACGATTGTTTATCGGCCAGACGGTAGCCGGCCTTCGGAAGTATGGCTATGGTGTTTGGTTTTAGAAAGTTTCTTCTAAACGCTAGGTTACATGCGCTGGCGATAGTCACCGCCTCCAGAAACGGATCAACATTGCACTCTTGTAGGAAACAGGTCCTGAATTTCAGGCACGCCTGTGCCAGGATCTCCACGTCCGATAGGCAGTACTCGAGTATTTCCTTTTGAAAGTCAAAGACGTACTCGTTGCGCACCTGCTCGTCGTACCATCGTGAGAACTCTTCGTGATTCTTGTCAAACATAGAATCGGGACAATAGTACTCTTTGGCAGGCAAGGGGCCTACATACGTTTGGTTTGCCAGGGTGTTGAAGAGGTGCGGAAAATATCCCTTTTTCTTTTCCGGAGGCAGATCGAAAGCCTTGGGCAGTTTAGACAGAGCCATAGGCATGTAGTTGAGAGAGTCGATGAACTTTGTATTGTCAATCTCCATGAGGATGACCTTGGTGCCTCGCATAATTAGGTCAGGTGTGAATTGTGTCTCTTCTATTACGTACTTTAGGATAAATTGGATGTCAAAGGCCTGGCCGTTGTGAGCGATTACAATCACCTTTTTGTACGCCTTTCGCACTTCCATTAGGTACGCCATGAACCCGTTGATGGGATCCTCTCTGAACACTCTGGTTCTATCCGTGCACTGTAGGCAGGCGCCGCCCCCGTTCATACACATCCAACAGTATTGCTGGGATACGCACAAGTTGACTCGATGCACACGAGCGTCGTTAATAACTTCGTCTTGTCGAGTTTCAAGATCAAAGAAGACAAACAGGAAGTTGGTTAATAGAGGGCGACGTGTATCAATTCTTATGTAACACAGATGGCCTGCAGGCATGTAATCCTTACACACTTTACAATAGTTCTCACTGCATACGTGAGGAGCTTTTCTACCCTTCTTTAGAATGTATCTATTACATTCTGGACACTTTCTTATGGCCCGGCATACGCTCTTCATGTGCGCCTTAAAACAAGCTCTATTTTGAAATTGTCTATTGCAGTCGCCGCACGGGATGCCTTCGTCTTCAAGCACACACGGTGGGGTCCTCTTGCAAGAGTTGCATTGCGCTGAGCATCTATGGCGTAGGCGATCATCGTATGGGACATGACACAATTCGCAATAGTAATTACAGGCGAACGCACCTGTCAGACTTGTAACAACATTGAAGTGGTTGGCGTGATATAACAAGTTTAGCCTGTGCTTGGGGTTCTGAACGTCGCCTTCAAAGTAGATATCACGACCTTTGCTGCCGTAATTGTAGACGGTGATTTTATAATCGGAGAGTAAATCTTGAAACTGTTGCAACTCTCGAATGCCTGCACCGCCGTCTCCTATCTGCACCTGTGCGTCCGTCATTAGCTGGTTTGCTCTGTTGGTTTGACGTTTGCACCTGTCCCTACACACAAGCTTGTACTCTGGGTCTTTTAACGCATGCGCTATAGCTACAACCAGAGCACGGGGTAAACAGAGGGTGTCTGTGTTTTTAATCGTAACAATCCCTTTCCTACAGTGCGATTCTTCTATGAAGTTATTATACAGTCCGGGTCTTACACGCCCACGCCCTCGCCCTATAGGTACTTTAACCTTTGTACAGGTCACTCTGAAGGTGTCGTCGGCTTTAAATGTATTAGCGTTACTCTGGATTATGGATCCAAGGATGTTAAACAAGGCGTCCACAGTTATCGAAGAGGCAGCTCTAAATGCGATATATCCAGGGGTGTGGTTTCGGAGATTTAAGCTCTGCATGGTGAAGCCCAATTGTATGTCTTCGGCGGCGTTGTTCTTCATAGTCTCTAGGATTTCCTCTAGACCTCGTCTGACCCACATCAGCTCGTTTACCGCAGCGGGTACGGGGTTAAAGTTGAATGTCACTCTAGTACCCTTCAAACGGAATTTTCGTACATATGTCTGGTCCGTCGATACAATACGAACAGCCATTTTACGGATACAACTCACTACAACGGATCTTAAATTAACACAGGTATATTCAAACTGATTCTATGTGAAATAGTTTTGAGATAATAACTGGAATAGATACTGGTTTGACACTGGTATATGTTGAACAATTTAAAATTAAATCTAGTTGTTTGATAATACTAACAATTGTATTTGCTGGATATTTATTAAAATATTATGATTAATTTGTTTTCATAAATATTCAGATCAACAATGATGTTAGATTATACAAATTATTCGACGCAAAATGATTACAAGTCGCTCTGATTAGCGATTGCTTTAATATAGGCTACAGATTTCCCACGAGAACAAGTAACAATAGATAGCTTACCAGAATGTTTCTTCTTCCAAAGCTGTATAGCAAGTATTGGTTTTCGCGATGAGATTTATAATTCATAAACGCCTGCCCCTCCATACCAAATGGGATCGCCCGCCGAGATCAACAGAGATCGGTCCATATCGAATGGACTCGTCCACCCCTCTCGAATGGACTCTTCCACGGCTATTTGTTTACTTTACTAGCCTACATAATAAATCGATACGGTAGTCGACCCATTTACAATGGCTTTGTTTAACAACAACACAGCTGTGCCTGCTATAGCGGTCGCCAGGTGTTTTTGCGGTTTTAAGATATTGCGTTATCACTGTCTGTACACGTCAGGCACACGGTCAGGCGTCTTCCTACATAAGGCTTTGTCGCAATGTTTATTATTTTGTAGCATAGACAATTTTGGGTTTGGCAATCATAACCCTTTGCCCCGTATCGGCCATATCATTATAGCGGTGGGCCTACCGCCCAGAGTCGTTCGAGCGTTGATATTTCATATATTAAACAGTTATATCTTAAGATAACCCCTCGCCGGTAGCTACCTCCGAGGAGGGTTTTGAGGATGTCCAAGGGGTAGGTTGTTACGTCATAGGCTTACCTGATAAGGTTTTTTCCAATAACTACCTCTAGACGTAGTCACCCCATAGTCTATGATCAAGGTCTTTCAGAGCCGCCTTCATTCATTCAATCCCGCCTTCATGGACCTACACGCTTTTGATATTACCCTAGGGGTTGGTTGGGTTGGATCCATTTTTTACCTGCCTAGATTATCCATTAACCACCTCTAGACGTAGTCAATTAGGCCCCTGGTCCTTGCTCAAGGTCATTCAGAGCCGTCTTTAATCATTTAGGTAAGTGTGTTGGAATTTATTTTTTCGAAAAACTACCCCTAGGTGAAACTACCCCTTCCGTCGCGATAATAGACTCTAAACTCACCCTATCGGTCAGGACACGATTTTCCAAAATTTTTTCGAAAACTACCCCCACCCCCAATCCACCCCCGGGGCTACCCCCGGAGATGGTCCTCACCGTAGCCGAGGTCACCCCCCACACGTAGGTTAGGTTAGGTTTGATCAAATTTGGCTAGCTTAGGTTAGTGGGTTAAAAATAATTTTTTCGAAAAACTACCCCCACCCCTCTGGACGTGTTCAGAACCACCCCTAAGGCTACGATCAGGTAGGCGTCAACCCCCTACGTCATCCGAAACTACCCCTATAGTCCTAGGTTACGTAGCGGCTGAGTTAGGGGTGGGTGCGCTATTCTAAGGGTAGTCCTACTGCCAGACTACATATGTTTTTATCACTATAAACGCGTATAATTCCTAACTGTTCATGACGTCGAGCTCTAAATTTGATAAATTGTTTCTTTATTCCTTTCTCATCTTCTGGTTAACATATTTGATGGTAAACTTATTTATAAAAAAAATATTAAGTCCAAGAAAAAGTAATATTATTTTAGTTTTACTGTTATGCAGCTAAAAAGATGAAAATCAGTAAAGAAAATAGCTGTGAAAGTTTTAAGGCCGATAAGATTTGTACGTGTTTAAAGTGATAAAAAGAGACAGACTACATTTTCTGGTTGCACTTGCAGGGCGTTTTAAAACAGTCATATCTTTGCAAATATTTAACACTAGATTTTCATTATACCAAATGAAAAAAGAATAATCAATTTTTATTTATTGTCTTCAATTTTTAAATAAATATAATTAACAGAGTTAGTGAGTAATAGGTTATCGAAAACGAATAATTTTCGATCGGATTTGTACTGCATAAATCACTCTTGTATCTAATAGTTTAGAAAATATCTGCTTGCCATCAGTATCTAACGGTACGTTGTAACAATAATTTACTTACACAAAAATGTAAATAACTCGAAAAATAGACAAAATTCTGAAAAACAACTAACACCATGCTCTTCTACGTTACATATTGGAACTACCTATGTATATAACAAAAAATCTGATTTTACTACGTTTTTATTAGTTCGGTTTACGTCATATCTGTCGGTCGGGGTGAAAAGTTGCAATCTAGTTTAAACTAATTTCCCAATGAGGTAGAGTCCTGAAATTTTAAACATGGGTCACAATTAGATGTAAATTATACACGCACTAGGTTTCTTGACTCTACGTTGGTTTAAACTATAGTTATTTGAACAAATCGAATTTGGAAGATGAGCTAGACCCTCGGAATTTTTCATATATATATGTGTGAGAACTGAATAATATCCTGGTAATCCTTCTGCTCCTGGTGCGCAAGATTCTTTAAAAAAATTAAATTTCATTGAAAAGGTACATACTTGAAATTTTACTTACAGGCCAGGAATGGATGATAAGATTTACTTAAGGTTTATGTTCACTATGTCTGTCATTAAAGTAACTTATAGACTACATTACCCTATTACTTGATCTACCCTTTGAAAATAACAATATTTCTCTTTTACGAAAATTATTCATTTGGATTTTACTATGAAATTGTCTATTTATTTATTTATTTTCGTGTTTACTAAAAGACTATAAAAAATATATTTAGAATGACAACCGCGAATGAAAATTCAAGATTTCTTCTTTAGTTTCATATAAGAAACATCTTGCTGGGTTGAATATTTCCAGAGATATGACCGTTTATAAATAAAAGCTTTGCACTCGTAAATCCTGGATATGTAAAATCAAGCTAGCTTTTTATCACTAACAGCGAGTACAATTTCTAAACCGTTAATTAATATATCATCTTGTAAAAGTGTTTTACCTAAATCAATTATTAATAACACACCCACCCTTACCCTAATAACATATATTTTTATAAACACCTTAAACATTTATTAGGTTTTATTCTTACCTTAAATTTCTAACCTTTGTATTTCTATCATAATCACATGATAGGTGATAGTGCATAGTGACCTGGTTTTTCCGCGTCAAACATGCATTTAATTTTGTGCTAAGTGTGGGAGTGAATGTTGCGTTTTTGACAATGGTTACAATGGTTAAAGAGACTGCTGCACAAGGAGGAGAGGCAAACACGGCAAGTTGGGCTGCAACAGTAACCTGAACCGGGTAAGGTTGCACGATTAGCCAAACGCTGTAAGCGAGATATAAAACATCCGAAGAACAGCACAAGATCGACCTTGGAAATACCAACAAAATTAAGGATCAAGCGAGGTCACGTGAGACAAGGGACGCAAATTCTTCTTGCCTTGCCGATTGCGTGCCTCGACTTGCTCAAGCAAGAGCAAACAATACTCCCAAGCCACACTGCTCACCTTGCCAGAGACGAAAGCCTCATGTAGGCCTACTACTCTTATATATGTCCCTGACCGAGTCTCATCTATATATACAGTATCGATTGATATTGTTCATCCGGACATAAGGCTAAACAGTAGAAAATAATAAACTACATTTTAAGAAAATTAAAAATACCACGCTTTTAAAACTGGCTAAAAAGTATAAAATAATTTTTCATGGCCCTTCTACTATGTTGAGGGAGAATTGTTAATGGCTATGGATATATTTTAATACTTGATAAAAATAAACGTGAGGAGCAGCCAGTAAATAATGCTAGTAGGAATGCTCCGAAATTATTCACAGACGATTTGAGGGAATTGAAAATGACATTGACTGTAATTTATTTAATTATCTGTGCCCTACATCATGGATTGTCTACTTGTATTATTTACTGACTGCGCCACACGTTTTCCCCTCAAAATATTACAAATTCATCCATAGTCACTAACAATTCTCCCTCAACATTGTAGAAGGGCCATGAAACGTTATCTTATGCATTTTATTCAGTTTTAAAACCGTGGTATATTGAAAAGAAAAATTTATTTAGTTATTTATTTTTTATTACAAATTGGGAAAAATTGAAAACTTAGTAATAATGAGCACAAATGTGAAAACTAAGAGATTTCCTTTGTTATTGAAAATAGATGTCACATCAAGGGATGAGAAATAATACTCACTGGGGTCAAAAATGCCATCAGCGTTAGACCTAAGCCGCCAACCATTCCTAATATAAGCTTACGGTATTAGACAAACCTTACATAACTTTCTATAATGGACGAAGGTATATTTATATAAGACAGTATAATACTTGAAGGCAAATCGTCCACATGCAATTTGTACAGCGCCCGTATAAACAGTACTTAAACCCAAAATGAATTAATTGCAAATGCGTTTTTGCAATTATCCAAAATATATAGTTTTTTTCATTATAAAAAGTATTTTTTAGAACAAGACAAGTTTCAAAGTATCACATAAACCATCTCCATGTCCGCAATATACCTGACTTTATAAATAGCGATGGGAACTCACCCTTATCTGATTTTGTAACTATAATGCCCTTATTATTGTTGCAGAACCTAAAGATAGAGAGACCTGTGCTAGTTGTCACACGGTAAGTTGGCGCAGTGACGACAAATTCTATGTTTATGAGTTGACAGCACTGACCGGCCGTTGGAGTATTTGTCCTCGTACCACAACAGTGTAGTTAAGAAATCCTTGTATCGTGGAAACCTGGAAATGTAAAATCAGGCTGTGTTTTAATCACTTTAAACGAGTATAATTCCTAAACCGGTCCTGATATAGATTTTTTCTATAGGCACTTTTAGTCAAATGTCTCCAAATATTCAACACTACAATCTTCTTCTTATACCAAATGCAGGAGAAAAGAGTAATAATAGTGTTATATAAAAACGATTAATTTCGTATTTGTGCTGCATAATGCATTCATGTCTGTAATAGTTTAGTATAAATCCGCATGTCAGCAGCACCTGACGATACGCTGTAATGAATAAGGTGATCCAAGCCCCCAGGGTTCGTGCATGATCTGTCGCGGGATTATTCCTGGCAGGGTTTCTTTCTTGCCAGGTTTTTTCATCCCGCTCTTAGCGCGACACTTTCCGTACTGTTTCATTTCACTATCTCCTGATTATCCATGGAAAGAGCATATGAGCTTGGTACATGGGCAATCAATCCCGTTTCCTTCACTCGCGGTAGGGATACTAAACGCATGCGCATGTGAGACGGAGGTAGCTCGCTAGAGGTTAGCTGCCGCGAGGGCTGGGCGTTTTTTGGGGGTTCAGACCCGGGTAAAAAAATAAGAAAAAAAAAATAAATATTACCCTTCCCCCAGTAGGGTAATAATCGCAGGAGCCTTGAATTCTAAACACACATGCTGGGGATATACGTCTACACACACAGGAGGCCGGCAACTCCAAACCTTCGAAGGCCAGGACGTCCCCATAAACCAAACCGGAGCCTCATGTGGCTCCTGCAGCACCCGCTAACCCGCTAATCCATCCCTGACCACATCTACCTCACCCGCTTCTATAGACTGGGTGACAGAAACATTTGCACCGCTCCTAAGAGTTGTTAACTCTGCTCTGACCTGGGAAGCCTTCACGGGCGGACTGGGTCTTTGCATTATTAAGACCTTGTCTTCACCCCCCCCCAAACCACTCAGAATGCATGACTTCCTTCATCCAGTAAGTCTCTTCTGTCAACCATGTATAGGTTACCGGTCCTGATTTTGAATGCCAACGGCGTAAAATATAAAGAAGTAGAGCTTATTCGCTGAATGCAAAGAACCGACTATAAGCTAGCGCTTATTTCAGAAACACCTGAACCCCCAAGGTAAATCTTTAAAGTTTACGGCATTGACAGGAATACTAGAAGCCGCGTCGGTACAGCTATAATAATAGATATACGTAATAAACATTTTGAATTGTTACTGCCCACAATTACATGCATTGAAGCAACAGCTATTAGGCTTGAGCTCAACGGTAGCACCACAACCCCTGGGTTCTGTTGATTACACTCGCGATTTAGAAGTCCTTCTACAAACCTCCTGTAGAGTAATAACCGCCTAAATTCTAAAGGACCTGTATTCTAAACACACATGCTGGGGCTGTAAGTCTACAAACACAGGAGGCCGGCAACTCCGAACCTGCATAAAAAACACAACAGCTCTACTGCTGACCATTCCTGAACCAACACACCACAGCACTTACCACACGGAAGACATTTTGAATACAGCTATTTCGAAAGGTTTGCTACTGTCACCGAAACTTCACGTCAATAGAGATCTGAATTCAGATCACTAACTCGTGATAATGACGGTTTCTGGAAGCCCAGTTCGCAGAGAGCTAAGGAAGGTGCTGGACTATAGACTGGCTGACTGGGAGTTATTACGGTCCCAGCTGTATAGCACTCCACTGTGTCGACACACGACTAGACATAGACATAGACTGCTTGAGAGCACGTTCCAACCAAACGACCAAACAGCTGATGCAACCGTTACAACTAATGTAGATTTAGAAACAGCATGAGCACAGTTTGTCTACTACATTAAAAAAACACTGACACTACTATCACAAAGATAAAGTGGGAAATCTCACAAACAAACTCCAGAAACGCTCTTGAACCAGGCACCATCACCAACACAACTCTGAAAAACATCTCAGAGAAGGCGATCACTTTTCTCTCAATTATCTACAATGCAATACTCCGGACACAACACTTCTTGAACGCTTGGAAGGAGGCCACGATCTTGGTCTTCCCCAAACCTTGAAAAGACCACAGCAAACCTGACTCATACAGACCAATAAGCTTGTTGAATACGATGGGCAAGGTATTTGAAAAAAATCCTGCTTTAACATATCAACAAGCATATCCACACACATACACAACATACTGAGGACAGAGCAATTCGGCTTTGGGACAAAACACTCGACTACGCATCAGCTGATGAGTGTGGTGGAGCATGCAAGCAAGGGTTTCAACAATTACTGCTCGACTGCTTCCCGGACATTGAAAAGGCCTTTGACCGGGTCTGGCACAACGGGCTCTTAGCGAAACTAAGACACTATGGCTTTCCAGACGGGCTTATACACCTAGTTAGCTCATACCTGTCCTAACGGTATGTTTAGGGTTGATGTAGATCAAGCTCAATTTACACTACGAACTATACGGGCCGGAATCCCTCAGGGCTCAATTATTGGGATCGTATTTTTCAACATCTACATCAAAGACATACCGACAACACTAAACATACAAGTGGCCATATTTGCAGATGACACCGCGTTATCCGTTAAGTCATGGCAACCACATCTAATACACTCAAATTTACATGAACACATTTCACAGCACTGAAACTATAGCTGAGCTACTGGAGGGTCAGGGTGAACTTGGGCAAATGCAAGGCTCTGCTTCTTTCCAAACGTAGGGCATACAAACTCAACACACCACTAAAACTATTAGGGGAGGACATTCACGGGGGGGGGGACCTGGTCAAATATCTTAGAGGCATACTCAACAGGGGCCTGACTTGGGATCCTCACATTACCAACACGCTAAAGAAATCAACAATTACTATAACACAACTATATCCTATGCTTAACGGAACAAGCCCACTTTCACTACGGGCGGCCACTACTATATACGTATCTATGTTGCGCAGCATACTCACTTACGCATCACCCGTCTGGGGCCATGCAGGCAACTCACGCATACGCAAGTTCTAGCTATTCCAAAACAAGGATTTGCGAATAATCACGAAGGAACCTAGATGTACAACATTAACACTGTTTCACGCTAAGTTGGAAGTGCCTTTCATCAAACAACTTCTCCGACACTTAGCAACAACGTTATACAAACAGGCAAACGGACATACAACATCCAGACTCATTTCCTCACTGGGTAGATATTACCCCACCCACGACACACACAGACGGCTGCTGTACCTACGGACCTAACTTAACCTAACCTAACTTAACCTAACAAAACTAACCTAACCTAACCTAACCTAACCTAACCTATCCTGACCTACCCTAACCTAAACTAACTTAACCTAAGCTAAACTCTAACATAACCATACCTAACCTAACCTAAGCTTACACCTTCAAACATAAGCCAAAGAATAAATAAATAAATATATATAGTGCCCCCATGGAAGTACTAATTTGATTGCATGCCTTTTCAGTTTCGAGTAGGCAGCAGAAAAAGAGGTGCATGTTATTCCCTGCCATAGTCTCATTACCAAGGTATTTGTAAGGTAATACCCCTCTCTATCTCTTAGCATAAGGTGATCCAACCCTCCAGAGTTTCTGCATGAACTGTCGTGGGATTTTTCTAGCAGGTTTTCTTTTTTATCAGGTTTATTCATCACTCTCTTAGCCTGACACTCGCCGTATTGTTTCATTTCACTATCTCCTGATTCTCCATGGAAAGAGCTTATAAGCTTAGTATATAGGAAATCAATCCCGTTTCCTTCACTCGCGGCAGGGATACTAACCGCATGCGCATGTGAGACGGAGGTAGTTCGCTAGATGTTGGCTGCCACGAGGGCTGCGTGGTCTCAGGGCTTAGAAAAATATAAAAAAACAATATATTACGTAGAAAAAATGTATTAACTGTTCACAATTTTGAAAAACTATTGGCACCATGTCATTCTACGTTAAATACTGATACAATCTACGTATGTAACAGAAAATCCGATTTTTTATCGAAATTTAGAAACTAATTTCATCGAAAATAATGCAACTAACTTTAGTACAAAATTTTGAAAATAAGTTTTCACCTCGTCGTTCTACGTTAAATTAAAACTAATAATCTTCGTGATACGCAAAACTGCTTTGTTCAAACGTTTTACAGGTACATCAATCTCACTGTTTCCTGTCACGAATACGAGGTAAAGCTCAGTTTTACCACGTCTTGTCCTGAGAGGTTTGTTTCAGCTACACCCAGAGCGGACTGACAGTTTTAGCGTGGAATTATTCATGTTGTTTAATATTTTCTAAAGCTTACGTAGTATTATAGTTGCAGTCAGAGTTGTATCTTGACAACATTCGATCAAGATGTAACGGCTTGGACAGTTACTATCTACGTGAACATTTTATTCTAACTTAGTACAGCTGAGCAGAAAGTAGTTTCCAAGCTATCCTCAGAGACGCTTAAATTAAACTAATTTTACAACTCCTGACAGTGAGTTATTTAGAGTCGTTATAAAATTAATTTTAAATATTATAGGCAAAGTTATATCTATGTTACATCATCAAAATGGCTAAAATCTTATACCTAAAGATATACAAATTCAACGGAAACACGAAACCTAATTACAAGGTAACACATATTCCCAAAAATTGTAAAACAACTTTGTTACATACATAAACCCTATACACTGGAGGTTTTTATAAAACATATCCCTGTTATATAATACAAGTGTATGTAGCTATAAAGTATTTTATAAGGATACATTTGGTTGTAACAAAAACCAGGTAAAGTCTACGAAGGTAGGCTATTAGACTTTTTAGGAGAACCCTAAATTGAATATTTCTATTATAACTCTTGTATATATATTACACAAACCGACTACATCGCGCATTCTATTCGTAGGAACGACAGTGAAATTATCGTCCTCAAGCTATTAATATAGACTTAAATGTGTTTTACTCTTCCCAGATATTCTAGATTGACTATTTCCTATAATATTATATAGGGGAGGTGTTAAAACAATTATCACGTACAAAAAGAAGTTTTAAGTTTAAAGTTCAGTATAAGAAATATTTTTAGTCAGAAACATAAAACATTTCATGTTGAAGTGAAAAAGACTCGGTGTTGGAAAAAGAACTGTCTAGTGAACTTGACGCTAATGGAAAAGTTGAATTAGGTTTATAATGGGTTTATTGGCAAAACGATAATGCCAATAATGTAAACATGCGTCACTGTCTGTAAGCTGTATGCTGCATTAGAGGTCATGAGAACACCATTGCATGCCTAGGAAGTAATAATTCTACATGTAAATTGAAATCAACTACCATTTAATTAAACGCATAATTAGACGCATAATTAAACTTATTTTATATCTCTTGACAATGAGTTACTTTGAGTCGTTATAGAATTAGTTTTAAATGGTATAGGCAACGTTATATCTATGTAACGTCACCAAAATTGCTAAAACTCTATACCTGACGATGCACAAACGCAACGGAAACACGAAACCTAATTCCAAGGCTCCACAAATTTGAAACAATTGTAAAATAACATTGTTACACACACAAACCCTATACACTGAAGGTTTTTTAAAACATACCCCTGTTATATAATACAAATGTATAATACAAATATAGCTACAATGTAGTTTGTAAGGATAGATTTGGTTGTAACAAAAACCAGGTAAAGGCTACGAAGGTAGGCTATTAGACTCCTTAGGAGAACCGTAAATTATATATTTCTATCATAACTCTTGTATATATATATTACACAAACCGACTACATCGCCCATTCTATTCGTAATAACGGCAGTGAAAATATCTTCCTCAAGCTGTTACTATAGACTTAAATTTGTTTTACTCTTCCCAGATATTCTAAATCCCCCAATAATAATTCGGTTAAATAGGTGAGGTGTTAGATCCTAAAGGAGAGCCTACAATTCGTTTGTAAAGTACATTGTTAACCGAAAGTAAGCATTATTAGGTATAAGTGTAACTAATTCCAGAAAATCTGCTTCATTAAAGTTAGTGAGTTCTCTTATGAAATACCAACGTTGTAAAAAATTTGTTGCCACGTTTTGAACAATGTAATTTGTAAAACAAATCTAATGTTACATGGTTTTAAACTTTACACTGCTTCTTAGATTTACCCCCTTCAATTTTACAACTAGCAACTACATCGTTAATATTGTCAATGAATGCGTTTGGGCAAATAGAAGGGGCAATGTTTGTAGCCTAATACTGTATTAAACAATGTAACATGTTTTTGTCCTTTAAATAAAAATTATTACAGTTATTCCAACTGTAAATAGAGAGGAATAAAAAGGTAGGCATAATTATGTGGACAAATATGATTGCAGTTGCGCTTCCATATCCGCGGATAATAAGGACGAGGTGTGTTAAACACTATACCTACAGACAATTACAGTACACAGTGGTACATGTACATTGATACGGGAATTGCATAGGTACATTATATACTGTATAATTTTTAAAATATTACAGTACAGTACATAAGTATTGCTATGTACAGAAGAGCCATTGTGATTGCTGTTTGTACTTAGTGTACAGAACTCAGTGCACTACTCACATAGTGTACAGAACTCCATTCTCCTTGTAGCTACCAACAGCGAGTGTTTGTTATAAAACGTGGAGGCAATTATTTAACTTTGAGAACCTATTTAATAGAGCTGTACAGAGAGTATGTATGTGTGAAGTGGTATACTTCTTAATTTACACGTAAAAAAAATACTATGTACGAAAAGAATTTTTAATTGGAAGTTGAGAACAAAAAATATGTATTTAGAAACATCTTTATCTGAAAGTGGAAAAGACTCAAAAAAGAACGGTCTCTTACGTTAAGTGATGCTGACGATAACTGGCACAACTTGAACTTTTTATTCTACTTTAAAAAAGATTGTGATAGAAGATTGATTTTTGTTCATTTCACTGTAGAGTTGCTGAAGAGGCTGCATCTTTATCCAGCGCAAAGGCAATTATTTGACTTTATTTGAATTTATTTAACAAAGCTGTACAGAGAGTAGGTCTATTTGTGTGTGCGGAATGGTACACTTTACAATGAACACGTTAAAACAATTATCACGTACAAAAAGTAGTTTTAAGTTAAAGTTAGGAACAAGATATATTATTAGTCAGAAACATAAAAAAACTTCACGTGGAAGTGAAAAAGACTCGGTTTTGGAAAAAGAACTGTCTAGTGAACCTGACGCTAATGGAAAAGTTGAAATAGGTCTATAATAGATTAATTGGCAAAACGATAATGCCAATAATTTAAACATGCTTCACTGTCTGTAAGCTGTATGCTGCATTAGAGGTTATGTGAACACCATTGCATGCCTAGGAAGTAATAATTCTATATGTAAATGGAAATCAACTACCATTTAAACACTCTATATCTACGGGAATGAAGGGTTATACCAGTAAAGTTCTGATACCTCACACAATGACAAAGATGGTAGTTTACAAGATTAGGTTTCCTACATGAAAAATTAATCTACAAAAAAAAAAAAAATTTACACA
The DNA here is from genome assembly GCA_036971475.1 of Prosapia bicincta. NCBI lineage: Eukaryota > Metazoa > Arthropoda > Insecta > Hemiptera > Cercopidae > Prosapia > Prosapia bicincta. The sequence goes on from JBAIZL010000005.1 coordinate 212,579,759, forward strand.
AAAACTTAATATACAATAAAACGTAATCTACAAGAAAACGTTATCTATAATAAAAAAAATTAGCCACGAACAAAAGAGGCTAATGTAAACAAAAGATAAGAAAGCGACGACGCTAAACGAGCAAACCATGAGATCACTGACCTTATAATTATCAATTATGTATGAGGGGTTGAAAATGGACTGAAAAGTTTACAAAATCTCACAAGACGTAGATTGATAAAATGCACTGAAATACATGTTGGTAAAATATATATTACAACAATAACGTGTCACAAGTGTACAATACAAACGCCCTAGGCAGTAAAGCAGTTCTAAGCAGTAAGGCAGTTCTCATTAGGGAATACTATTGTGCTATAAAAGTACTGTTACTATAGTAGGGTGAGGAACAGCACACAGCGTTAGTTTCATTATTCTTTATTGATTTGTCTTAAAGCTCATACTTTACCCTCTTATTATTCGTTTACGAATTGCTACACTTATTTAAACAGACAAATTGTTTTGCACACACTAAACAACTAACAACACTGTTAAATCTCAAGGTCCGTTAAGTCGTCTCTTTAAATTGTGTTGCAGCCTCTAAGTGAGAACATTTTATTATCTCTGTTGTAAGTGAGGCTAAGCAGAGATGTTCCACTTTGCACGAAGGCATATCGGATCTACTCAACACTTCGCTTTAAGCAAGACAGAAGACGATAGAATGAAATGTTAGGCAAATATTTACCGAATCTTTATATAAATGCTTTGAGTTTCTTTAATGCGTTACTCAGTTATTGATTATATTTTGGCAAAATTAAGACCGCTGGCGATACAATGCTAGAAAAAATAATTTGTAATAAGTGTCCTAGATTTTCTAAACAAGGAGCCATTACGTTGTTAAAATTCAGGTTGTGTCTCGTCAAAATACATCGCACAACGCTAAGTCTAAAGCCCAAAGAACCTATCGGAGTAAATATCAAGCTAGAAACTTTTACTTTATAGTGTAATAAATTTACATTTCCCATTCAATTGAATCCAAGGCGCCATTTTCCTTTCCAGAGTAAAACTTTAGATCGAGCTTGCGACACTTGTAAACCTCTATTAGTTCTTCCGTGAGTCCTCATCTCAAACAAATAATTTCACTTAGGCTAAACAACGGCTTTGCTCTATATTTAGAGGTTATTTTTACATCGTTTTCAATGTAAATTCCTATAAATATAGAAATTATTTATATGCTAAAGGCATATATTTAATACCTATGTATAGTTATTGGGGACTAAGTTAATAGGTTGAAAGAGGAGATTTATCAGAATCCACCTATTAAACTGAGTACTTGTTAAAAACACCTGGAACGTTTATATACAAGTATTTCTGAAAATAGACTAACACACAAACTCAAACACACACACACACACACACACACACACACACACACACACACAACACACACTGTTTAACGTATTAGTCTGGAACCACACTGATCGTTAGAAAGAAGTTTGTTTGTTTCTAGGTACCAGACAAGACGTCCCTTAACCGTCTTCTCCAGTAGTTTGCATAAGCATCTGGTCAGAGAGACATGGGTCTGTAACTTCTGGGATTAGTTTTGTCCTTTCCTTGTTTTAAAAGAGGAATTATTGTCGCTTCTAACAGTGCATCGGGAAAATCGTGCTCTTTGAATACACGGTTGTATATTCGAAGGAGAACTGGTATTGTCGACGGGGGAAGATGATTAATCTTGGAGTGTACAATATAATCCAGACCTGGAGCTGATTCCTAAATATTATCCGTGATTTCACACGGAAGATTTTATATTTTCCCAGCGTTTCACTCGTTGGATGTCTTTTGAAACTGTTCAAAGCTTTTCTTCGTACGCGAAGGATTCATAATTCCACCACGGAGCAGGTGGTCGTCGTGCTTTGGACGAGGTTTTCGGAATTGCCTTTGCGGCAGCAATCAAAAGTGTTTGTAAATGAATTGACAATTTCATCAACAGAAGCCAGGTCACTCACGTCCAGTTGTTCAAGATCTTGTGAAAATTGTACAAATAAAAAATTTTAAAACTCTTTAGTAATTTCGTAAATTTAATTTATCTCTCTTTTCTACAAAACAACAAAATTGTAATGAAATGTTTATCTTTTAATGAGTCTTTTATCTAATTTACCCTAGTTCATTCGCAGTAGTACATTCATAATTCCACATAAAATAACAATTGGAAAACACATAATTTTACCCAAAAAACCAAACATAACCTAATTTCGATAAAAAATCGAAATTTTGTCAGAGAATCACATATATTTAATATATCAAGATTATATCACAAAAATACAAATATTTATATATCATAAATATATCAGAAATTTTCACATTTGTAATCAAATAACTAACCTGAAAATCGTTCTATTCATTCTTTATGTTGCCAAAACAATAATTTATTTCTAAGATTTCATAGTAATATTCAATGTTGTTTGCTATGGTTATTACTTTAAGGATGATTAAACCTATTACCTATCTAAGGATAAACCCTTACTGATTTTGTATTAAAAAAAAAATATTTATGGCCCTGGATACTAAACAAAAGGTTCAGGCAAAATTATTTTTAATTTTGTCCTATTTTGAAAGTTTCTTTTTTAATCTTAACAGTGAATTTATTTTTCAAAACAGAAATAGTTAAGCATGAATATAATTTATTTCAAATCCTTATTAAAAGTACATATAAATTATTTCAAACATTTCATTTATGTTGCCTGACATTTCTGCATGACCCTTAATTTTGTTTATTTCTACCTGGCTTTGTATACATAGGATTTACAAGTGATTTAACAACTGCCCTAAATCCTATCAAACAACTAACCATTTCATTTTTAAATTACAAGAACATAATTAGATACTACTTTTCTATAACCACATTTATTTCTAAATCAAAAACCCTCTAGACATAATAATTATTTTATATATAAACAAATTTCCATCAGTTTATTTCCCTAGAAGTAGCACAATTATATATGTTAAGGTTCCTCTTGTATTCCTGACATTTTTGTAAAAAACCCTTTATTTATTTACTTCTTAGCACTCCAGTACTCGCGCCCATTAACGTGACGTGAGTGCTCGCGTGGGGTCTTTTTCGACCCCACTCAGTATTCCGATCTTCTCGCCAATATAATTAGAATTGGCTCTTCATTTATGAGGATAATATCTCCCAATATGGTATTGCAATGACTTGGTGAAATATAATAGTTATAACCGGATACGAGGCTCGCTACGCTCGCCTTAACTTACTCGTCAGAGTCTCTGCTCCTGAACCAGCGTGGCGGTCGATAAATTCATACAGTCGTTCAAAACACAACGAAATGTGATAATTACTGGGTCAGTAGTGTCGAATAGTATCAATATAATGGATAACTAGGGAACAAAGTAGGGATCGTTTTTGAAATACAATTAGACTATTTGAATCAAATAGTTTCATTTATTCAAATAATATCCTTATAAATTGTTTCCAGATCAAACAATTTAACTAATAAAAACAGATTAGTATTGATTGTTCAAAAACATCTCTTGCAAACAATTTTTTGATGACTGGGGCACTTGCATTTTAGCCGTAGTATTATAGGAAATGTCCATACTTGCCCGACGGTGAACAGCTGGCTTTAGTAACTAGATTGCTAGTGTGGTGAGGTATTCCTGTCTGACAATATTATTGAAATGGGTGTTTGCGCAGTAAATGTTTTGTAACACATTTATTTTGGGGCATTAATTCCTCTAGAATTTTTATGCGCAATTTAAGTGACTCTTTTTAGAAACAAACAAAACTAGCAGAGTTGCGCATTCTATGTAACTGTATTTATTTTTAACTTTAATTCCTGAGGAATTACCTGAGGCAAATGTATAATATTGCAGTGCAATTACTACATAATAAGATGATTGCCCTGCAAAGTCAAATCTAATTGAAATATAATAATTATGTGTTCGTTAAATAATTCAAGGCACAAATTTTCAATTTAAACAAATCAAGCTTCACTTTATTTAAAGAAAAATATGCATTAAATCACAAGCAATAATACAAAATGTCTGAAAGTTATATTTCGTGTTACAAAAATGTCGACATGTTCTATTGATGATTCTTTTTGCATTTAAAGGCTCTGCTTCATTTATTTTGATTGAAATTTTTGATGTAATTTTGAAGTACTGGTTTGATGTCTTACTAGATTTTTCTGCCTGGTCGGCCCTTTTTTACTGGTCGGCTCTACTTTTATTCACTAAAATTTTGTTTCACTGTTGCTTCGTCCGTCTTCTTCTGCACATCCCGGGAGGAAATCTTTCTGTCAATGTTTCACATCGCGTAAGAATTTATGGTTAGTCTTTGAATGCAGTTAAATTCAGTAACCTCAGTTCTGTTGTACTCATGTTTGTAAAATCTTGCGTTATTGTTTGCTACAAACCCATTCTGCAAACGGCGTAGTTCCGTTCCCCGCGATGTACGTGTGCGGTGCACGGACGCGAGTTGGTTACATCCCATAAATTGTGATGATAAGGCATCAATGGTGCCGATCCTAGGCCTGCGTCAAAGCAAGAATAATTTCGATGACTCTGGTGGCAGCTAAATTAGAATAAACAAATTTATTGTATTCGTTTCGTTTGATTTATCTAAATTATTTATTCGTTTTATTTAATCTAAATTGTATGGAAATAAAATGCACCACATTTGATAAATTTTACGAGCACACCACTATTTTATACTTTTAGTACAAATTAATTTTTACGTAGAATGCTTTTTCTATAGCTACATCATCGCCCAGACCGAAGTACATTATGTCATACAGATACGTCGATTCCGATTCTCAATTCCAAAATCGTTGATTGCAAAGGTATCTAGTGATAGTCGATCCACGATTTTGCATTAATTAAAGTTTTGATTCTGATTCTTGTTTTTTGAACTGTTAAGATTCGTGAACGGTGTAACTTATTGGGAAAATAACTAATCATCAACTATGTCTTATTTATGTATTAGTCGGTTTGAATGAATTAAACGGTTAAAGCAAATAGGGATTTGAGATAACGAAAATATTATTATTATTTGTAACGCAACTACAAAGACGATCGCAAGCACACATGGTCCGTTTATTTGTCACTTTTATCCTATATGTTTATCATCCTTTCAAATATTCCTATTCATAAACCATAACAAAGGACGTTTTGTTTAGCCTATTACATTAAAATAGCGTTTTCAAAAGGTTTCACCATATGACCGAGGTGTAAGCTAAATTATTATTAGAGAATATCATGGAGGCATACATAACTTAAAAGAATCGACAATCAACCTAAGAGTGTAGAATTGAATGAAAAATGTTAGATTCGAAATTGGTAATGGAATTGAAACGTTTAGAAACCGTTCCACCCCTACTATATTATGATAGGTTCTTCTCTCAAGAAAAGTAATGCAATATAATGTTCCATGAAGTTTTTACTGCAAAATGAAAAACGCAAAACTAAAAATTGGTCTAAAGGTCACGATACTGACGTTTCGGGGCTGGGGGAGCGGTGTGGAAATTATATGACATACGGCCCAGTTCTGACATACTTTGAGATCACCTCAAAGGGTTTATTTGTATTATTAGTACATCATATCTGGATTTGTTTACTTTGAAATAGCTATGAACGTTTATTGTTTTACCATGCCAATGAAGTAGATACGCTTTACGGCTTCAACTTAGTATGAAATGGCACTAGAAAATTCCCAGTCCGCAAGTATATTTACTTCTGAGGACAGTTCTGCACTATTTACCTCTAAAGGAGTGGTTCCGAACCCTAGAGGTCCGCGAGAAATGTCTTATTGGTTCGTGAGATGTCACTGAAATTGAAATATATATATAACACGTTCGCTGAGACTGTATCCGTTACAACGGGCTTCATGAGAAATAAATATAGGAATCGGCTTGTTATGCAATATGACGTCAGAGTAATAGTGGTAAGTCTGGAAGCTAACATTTCTCCAAAATCATAAATTCAAAGGCAAGATAGTGACCTTGAAAACATTTTGTGGGGAAGCACTGCCATAAACAAATATCTTGTAGTTATTCTTGAAGAGCCAAAATTAAAAAAACATTTTTCGCTTAGGCTTACAACATTTGTTGTAATAGGTTTTGCTGATAAATACTGGCTTACAGCCATCATACCTGAAAAATCTGATAATATAAATGTCAGCATTAAACATACGAGTGTTAATGATATTGATAAATGCCAAGCATATTTTGTTAAACCTTACAAAAACATACTTCCTGGCGCAAGTGTTTCTAATGTAAATTAATTTTTTGCTGGAGCAAAAAAATTGAATTTACTGGATCATTATAAGAGTGCTCTCAATATACCTTTATTTGATAAGGCTATAGATTTTGGTGTTCTTTACTTTATAACCAAGCCAGTATTTTTACTGCTTGAATATTTTAATTTCGTTCTAAAGAACTTTGGTTTAGCAATATTGTTGCTAACTTTAGTAATCAAACTTTTGATGCTACCTTTATCTAATAGATCATATATTTCAATTTTCAAAATAAAAAGCCTGCAGCTTGAGGTAACTCGTATGAACTCGTATAAACTAAACTTCTTTTGAAGAAGTTAAAGTTATCAAAATTCTCTTTACGATATACATTCCAATGAAAACCAGCTAAACAAACATTTTACAAAACTCATTAAAAAAAAAATATTGTATATAAGGAGAATTTGTTATGAAAATTTTGAATTATATTACATTTAATTTGTATAAAAATAAAATTATACAAAAGTGTAAAATTTGTTAAAATATGAATAGGAACATTTGCCCCTACAGGCTCCTAGTCAATGTTATACATTCCAAATTTCCGTTTTATAATCATTTCCACAAAATGTATTTCATATACTTGAGTATTTGCCTTTTTGTCTAAATAGAGAAAATATATAAATGCAAGGCAAATTAAACATTGACAATTTTTGTGAATAAGAAGTGAAGGATTACCATAGGTTAAGGGCATATGTGACGTAATAATGTGCAAGGCTAGAACTAGCTTTACTCCCTTAAGACCCATTTAGGCAATAAACCCTAACCGAAACGTTGTGACGTATGTACCACAACTTCCTAAGGAAATAATTAGGAAACGTTTTCAGTATATAAATGTTTCGATACAATAAAGCTTACTCCAGAAAACTTCTCTCTTTCATCGGCGCAAGACTCCACAATTTCTCGAGTGCTGATAATTAATTAGGTTTTGTTGTTATTATTAATATTACTGGAAACAATCAATAAATCATTGATATTACTGAAATTAGTTTTGCTTGTGACTGTACCCTCAGTGGAAACTAAGACGTTCCCAGGAACTTCTATAATAAAAACTTTCTTGAGGAAATCCCCACAAAGTAATGGGCAATGTTTTGTCACTTAGAAACATCGGACTTAGAACGAGCAGTGCAAATATTTTACGTTGTGAAGGACGATGGATTTACTTCAAGTAAGAAATGAAACTTACTACTTCAAATAAGAAAAGTAAACCGTATAAATTAAAACATCAGCCTCATTTATTCACGAAATACAACGGATAAAGTTCACTTCCGCCGTCCATCACTGTTATTAACTAACATTTTACTTAGCATAAAATAATTTACAAAATAATGTATATTGATTTAGAAATCAAAACAAAAAGTAATTTTCAAATGACTATCATACAATTTAATGTATTGTTTTATTTTAATAAGTAATTTTGTTCGTTGCTCTCCTGAAATGACCCTGTTCTTCAAGAGATTTATAAGAGGTTATGGCGAAAGGGGTAATTTCGAAGATTGGTCGAGGCAAAGAACATGTAAGCGGGTAGATATTCATCTCAGCAATCTGTAAATAGAAAATAAATATTAAAAATATATTTAAATGCAGATCAACAGCTTTTTAAAGCACATCTATGTAATGGTTTTAAATGCTCGTATAGAAGTATTTTTTTTAGTGTATGCAAAAGGTTAAACCTTTTTTAGTCTTTGTGATTAAGCTGTAACAAGTAATTGACATCAAGAGCGTAGCCAGAGAGCAAGTCTCCCCCAAACCAAATAATATTAGCAAAACAGTTTAACCTATAAAACAGCGCAAGTTTTTAGCAAAACAGCTTCCCGACGACCCAACAATTCTGTAATTTTGGTGCCAAAATAGCACAATATATAATTTCTAGAGATAAAGATATTCAAAATTACCTCAGGGGAGTTCCGCCACCTGACCCTACGGATTGTGCCCACTCCAAATCATTGCCCTGGCTACGCTCATGGTTGTCATCCTAAAATGTTCCAAGAAACAGGATCTTCACTTCATTACACTTAACAACACTCTTCTCCCGTACAATGATAAATATAACACTAACATCATATGTTCATGTTAATGCCAAATACCCCTCAAGTTCTTACACTGGGTACAAATTTTCTCGCGCTGTAAAAGTATGCTATGCTCTGATCAGGTGTTGCCATCATCGCGGAACGTTGCAGGGAGAGAACGTAATAAAGAAATACAATTAAACTCCCGTTTATCTGACATATTGAGGGTGGAACCATATCGGATGATCCATGGTAAGCATCCTAAAGTATATAACTTCAAGTAAAACCCCTAGTGGATGGCTATTGATGTTAATACAGTTTTTTCAAATAATTATTTATTAATTAAATTTGTAAAAGTTGATGTCTTGGACGCGTTTAAACTGAATGACTACGTATTTGAAATCCAGCACTTAGGCATTGAGGTAACATTCCCATAGCTAGAAATTCAATACATAGGATGTATATGCAATTATAAGGGAAAGGTTCCTTGCAATATTGAAGCATAACAAGAGATGGATAGAATGAGAAGTTAGAGACCACCATCAGTTTCATAAATTAGAAACTAAATAAAAAGAAAGCAAATAAACAGTAACAAACAAAAATTTTAGACCATCACCATATACTGTAGAGAGAAGGAAATGAAAAATTGCAAGGAAATTTTATTTCTATTTTGCCACTTGATATTTGTGATTCAAACATATCTATGTATATATTTATAATAATTGTAACTATAAATTAAAAAATAACTACATTAAAATATTTCTTTGTTAACCTCAGTAGGAATGACTTTATAAAGATTGTTTTCTATATTGTTTCTACTACTGGGATTACTACTGTGCTAAGATTTTATCTATTTCCCACAGGTTGGGCAATATCACTAAGGTTGTAGTTGCGTCACAGATAAGTCGCAGGAGTATATCCTAAACAACTAGGAGCTACTAAAGGCAATAGGACTCAAGACTAGTCTATAAACGTATAAGGCAATATAAAGAGTATCCGGCTTGGTGTGCTCCCATACAAACTGAGAGATTGCTGGGTTCTAAACTTATTTAGTTTATAGTAAAATGTTTGCTCACTTCCATCAGACATCGTTCCAAACCACGAAGCCGAAATGTCGCTTCTGAAAAAAGACATTGTAATTTGTAAACATTTAGTGTAGTGAAAATGATAAATAGATAAGATTAGATAGATATTCAGAAACGTAGATGGTAATTAAATAGATAAATGGATATCTAGTTCTGAAAATAAAAATAAAATGATTTACATTAACCTTTCCTATGCAATGTCTATTGGAAGTTGTATAGAAATGCTTACATGAGTATTGAAGTTTACTTATGATGTAGGCTACTAAAAGATATGTGACTCTAAAGGAAACAAATTAATAAATAGCTAATTGTTCTTTAATATGACAGATTTACTTTAATTTTGAGTTCAAAGTTGTAACATTTATAGGTAGTTATACATAAATTAAATTGTCCGTCTCTAAATTGATTATATGCATCAAAACTCCTATAATTATTCTCTCTACTAATAAAATCTTTAAAATTGCACTTAATTATCTTAAGACGTGTATAGGTTGCTGCACTTGGTTTGATGAAGTTTTGTATTTGAAATTCATTATTTCTTAAAGAAATTAATGAAAAGTTTTAAAACCTGATAGGTTTTACTTTAAAGAGTTGGCTTTGAATTTAAGATATATTAATAGTTTTAGTTGTTAACGAATTATCTATGGTATGGTTTCTTGTTTCACTTCACTTGATCGCCCAGCCACTTACTAAAATTTCTCCTATTTTACTTCACTCTCCTATTCTCGAAATGCTTCAATATAGTACGTAAACCTTATTTTCCCTCACTAATATCACTTACTTCTTGATTACCTTCCTTATTTAATATCACCTACTACTTTTATTTAGCGTGTTTACTTCTTTTCATTTTAGTTTTAGAACTTGTTCCAAAACTACCCTTTCGCCCCCACAGAGTCCTGGAGTTTGACTAGCTCCTGTTTCCTTTGGATAGTTTCCATATGGGTTACATCCTCTTCAAATTATATTGGCTATCTTATGCCGCTAATTTTTCTTCTGTCTTATCAGAACGAATCCTAATTCGCTTTATCTTTGGCTTCGGTGGGAAATTATGAAAATTTCTCAAGCTGCAGGTGTTAGTTGGACGTGTTTCTTATTAATTTGTAAAGATTTTTCTCCATAAATAGCAAGATCTTTTGATGCCGAACTTAACTCTCCTCTCCAGTGATCGAGTTTACTTTCCCTACTATGTACTCTTTCGAAGTATACTATTAGTTATGGTGCTCGCAGTAACCCTTTTTTGCCGAAGGTTCTTCTACAACTGATTGTCCTTTGATAGACAGCGACAGTTTCCTACAATCTCTTACAGTTCAAATATTTTACAAACATTTTTCCTAACCTATAGAGGTTCGTGTAATATTTCCCCATATATATATATATATATAGAGAGAGAGAGAGAGAGAGAGAGTAAGAGAAAGAGAAAGAGAGAGAGAGAGAGAAAGAGAAAGAGCGAGAGAGAAAATTTAGAAATTGTTGCTGACTTGAACACTGGCATTTGTGTGAGAGCAGATATAGGTTTTAAATATAATAACTAAGAATAGAATTTCCATTTAATATAACACGAAAGGAACAAATAAATAGTAACTTACAAAACGACTGAGTCCTGTAGAACTCAGGGAATTCAATTTTTAGCGGAAATAGTGCGGAATCACTTGTAGGAAATATTGGAGCTTTTTTATAAACTATTTCCGTTTCCTCTTCTTCCTAATCGTCCTCAGGAATCACCTCGAGAATAGGAACGGACCTCTCGGTTATGAGCTTGACAAATAACTTAGCATGTCTTCATCAAAAACTGCTGTAAAGTTAGACGTTTGAATAAATCTTGTCACATAATACGATATTTATAAACAATATAAATACGATATTAAACTGAAGGTAAAACTAAAGCTTGCAGACACGCATATCATGATATATATATATATATATATATATATATATATATATATATATATGATATGGTACAATGTTGATGAAATTTTAAAAAATAATTTTTCTTTATATCATAGCTAACGTTCTTATTTTTCATAGTTTTAAAGTCATGTTCGTAGAGCGTAGAATCATATACAAACAAAAATACAGGTCAAATATTATAAACTGGTATTTGGCTCTTAAAAAAATTTAATAATATAAACTAAAATTGAATTTTTTCTATAAATTTAGTCCATTACGTTTGGTGAATCTTATTAATCACTTAAACAATAGTTTATGACTATCCGTGCTACGCGAACAGACACACAAAAAACACAAAGTACAAACATATTAAACGAACAAACACAATACAAATCAAACACACTCTTTGATACTATCGAAAACCTACCTTTAAAACCGTCACCGCTTGACCCGGCATCTCCAAGCAGAAGACACTGATGAAGATCGGCACATAGCGATCGAAAACGTTCTGTCTCAGTAAGTTTTAAATAAATTTACTAAATTTAAAGCTCGGATAGTCATAAACTGTTGTTTAAGTGATTAATAAAATTAAAATTACTAAAAAACATAAAGAACTTGAAGGGAACGTTCTGATAGTTCGTTTCTACTCAGTTCAAATGTCCAGTTATTTTCATTTGCCATAAAGAAATGCTTGACATTACTGAATACAACAAATGGATTAAGTGCCGGTTTCTTGTAGTGTTAGCACTGTGACAAGAGGCGCAAGTTTAAACCTTGCGGAAGGCTTCTTGTTTAAGACATGAGTGTGCTAATGGTTCAAATCTGATTAACATATTATTTGTACAGTTATGTAACTCTAATACTTTGGATATATAGTTTCATTAAACGTCATGTATTTTCTCCTTTAAATATAATACGGTAGTAGTAGAATTAGAAGAAGAGACTTACAAGACACACAAAATGAAAATTCTGAAACTAGCAGTTTAAATTTGTTGCTATAATATTTGAATATTATCAAAAGAACACGCATGGGATGAGGATCCCAATATTTAGCTTAAACCCAGCAAATATTGAAAACTGAACAAATATACGCGTGAGGAATAAGCCGTAAAACTATTTAATTAAATTAGTGGATTTTAATAAAACTACTAAATTACTTTTTTTCAAGGTGAAGTTAAAACAACTTAATAGTAATTACCTTTCCTTTCCTTCCTCTTCTTTGCACCAAAGCAGCACGTGACTGGAACAAGATAATAAATTCTTTTATTAAAGCTAGAGTTTTACAAGTTATACATCAGTTGTGCCATTCTAAACACACACACATAGACAAAAATTATTATTATTTTTTAACTAGACGTTACGAGGTATAAATATTTCAAACGAAATTATACTAAAATATAAATGTAAATATTAAACATAACTAATATGAGGTAACTTTAAAAAAATAACTCCTATCATACAGAAAATCCATTTTAAATCCTCCAAATTTCGGACAGCTTTTAAATCGAAAAGTATAGTGTTTGTATATAAGACATAAAGCAATGCAGGAACCATATAATGAGGGGCAGAGTATTATCTCTGAAATCATATATTTTAGGAATAAACAAATTATTAACAATTTATTTCTTATATCCAACGTTTACCAGTTTTAAACTCACCCTATATAGAGAATAACCAACCTATTTAATCATTTACGTTTGTATTTACTCTTTTATATTCGCCCTTCAAGTGAATGACAAGAGAATCTGCGAAACCAAAGTGATTAAGATTCAGGATGGTGCGTGTTAGGGAAATTACGATTTCTACCTGTAAATAGGTTCCTCTATTCTCACACCTAAAGAAGTATCAGAAGAGAAAACTATAAGACTGACATTACCAAGAAAAATACTAACAACTAAACGGATATCAATACCCCCCCCCAATTACCATTTGTAAATATAATAAAGTGAACTAGATAAAGTAAACCGATTCAAATACTTTGGAAAATGGTAAAATATACACAACATCACCTAATGTTAAAGTAATTTGCTGTGGTATTTATTTAGTTGTAATAATTTGTTATTGCGATGCTGTTTTATGTATAATAATATGTACAATATGTACATTTCCATCAATAAGGTGGATACCTTGGAAAAATATCGTTTAAATTATTATGCGTGTAATCTACAACATAAGTTTAAGAATTTGAGGGGTCCTTATCAATGTAGCGACCAATGCCGTCATTGGGTCTTTGAAAACAGTTTGTTGGTAACCACTGGCCTACACACCTACGTTTACTTCATAGAAAAGTAATTTAAGGTACTGTAATGTTGATAGTAGGGTTTTCTATTGATATCTTTTGTATTTATTCAGTTTTAGCAAACCTTTCACGTTCCAGATGACCTCTTCCCTTCATTACAATGATAAAGTCCTCACAACAATGTCCCTTTTTCACTTTCCTGACGCAGAGCTCCACATGCTCTTCCCTTACTCCAACTAATCAAACTAAATCCTGTGAACATTTCTTTATTTACAACAAACTTTCCGCTTCGTTTATTTTATATTTATTGTATTGGAAGGGTTGTTGAATTATATTCTGCTGTTTCACTACAAACATCGCACAGAAGACAATTTTTCACAAATATTTCGCTTTTAACAAAGCCATCTTCATTCTGATGATGAAGATAAAATTAAACACCAATACTCGAGTGAAAATGCGAGGGAGAGAGAGAGACAGGGTAGCAGAAAGAAGCATAGAACGGAAATACAGAGTAAAAAGGGGAGAGAAAACGAGGGAATGACTAGAGAGAAAGAAACAGTCAGTGGTGGAAAAACAAGGAAGAAGAAATGGAAAAAACGGGAAACACAGACAGAGAAAAACTATTTCATAGTAAGAAAATGTGTTTTTGGTTTCCAAAGACACTCTTTCCACAATATGAGACAAAATACGTATTTATAGAAACGTGTATAAAGAGGCCTGCAAGAAAGAAATATTTGTTGAGAAGTATGTAGCGAGAAGAAAGGGAAATTGGTGAAATGTATTTGGTGAAAGGGAAATGATAAATGCTTTATGGAAATAATTGAAAACTAGATTAATTTGTAAACAAAAACGATATACTATATGAAATTACTGGTAGAAGAAATTTTTTGTGGTAAGAGACAATAAAATGTCAATTATAACGAAGTGAAAAAGATTGTACAGAATGGGAAAGGAATCATGAGCTCAATGCAGAAGACCAAGAAGTAGGAGAAAAGTCTTCTAAATACGAAACAGGCAGTTTCTATTCCCGTAAGACATGACTACCAAACTAAGTCACATAAATTATGTGCGTTTTAAATTTAACTACTTTTTATGCTACAAAATACTCTTCTTGATAAAATCTGTACTGGTAGAAAGGTGTTATAAATTAACAAAATGACTAAAAAAATTAATTTTAAGGAAAATATAAAATACTTTTAAATATTCAAAGAAAAATATCAAACCATCTAAATAGGATCTATGTTTGCATGAACATTATCTGTGAAACCTTTTACTTTGGGATTAAAATATAAACTAAATGTTTGAAATATTTCCTTACATTCAACTTTTACATACATTTAGGCTAGACTTACATTACCTGGAACCAATGAAAGAGAACAAAGCAGTTAAAAGGAATGTACACAGGAAGGAATATAGGAGTAGTAAGTGGTGAAAAGATATGTTGGGAGGTAAAAGGCAATTGTGAGGGGGGGAAACAAGGTTCTACATGGAAAGGGACATAGCCCAAGTGCATCGATACAAAGGCTTTTGCTAATGGATGATAAATACGCTACATGATATCAATTACTCAACTAAAACTAGAGTAAACAGTTTTCAACTTTATTTTAAAAACTGAAACAAAATACCAAACTGCGTTATTTAGTTTTATTGGATAAAACTCTATTTACATTTCCCGTAATAAGGTGGGAACATCCAAAGATTTATCCGAAAGATAGGCCTACATGAGGCTCGAGTTAGGCTGTCCTTAGCAATTGTAAGTGTCGGCAATCACAGATAACCTAACCTTACTTCCACCTGGGTATTAATACTTGATACACACAGGCGGTAGGATAGGAATGTATTTTGTTGTAAGTATACATTTACATCATTAAGTTAACAAATACTCAAAAAGTTTCAAAAACGTCTTCAAGTTTCATATTTAATGTTCTTATTCCAACAAAATATAATGAAAAATGCGTTTACGTAACCATTGCTATATAAATGAGGTTTATTCTTGATTGTTGCACGGCTTTAGCTAGCGTAAATGCTACTAATATTAATAATAATATTATTTTCTATTAGAATAGATGCTTTACTTCCTCAAAATCTCTCTTGTGGCGCCTTCTACATATTTGTGTCAGAATAACACTGCACTACAAGGCAACATTGTTACTCTTGTCAGGCAGACTGGTAGGCACTGACTGGAAACATGCGATATCTATATATATATATAATTTAAGATTAAATAATATACACTAATTACAGGAATAATTTATTGAATAATACACTCAAAGCTTTTCGTTATTCCTGTAATTAGTGTATATTATTTAATC
Source organism: Prosapia bicincta (assembly GCA_036971475.1). NCBI lineage: Eukaryota > Metazoa > Arthropoda > Insecta > Hemiptera > Cercopidae > Prosapia > Prosapia bicincta. The sequence continues at coordinate 212,595,574 of JBAIZL010000005.1, forward strand.
CTCAAAATAATTCTAACAGGAAAACATATTTGATATTCAACATATGTATATATATATATATATATATATATATATATATATATATATATATATGAGAGAGAGAGAGAGAGAGAGAATAATGGTTTCCACTAGAAGTGCTTTTAACATAAACAATTATTTCCAACTTACAAACAATATGAAGCCTATTACCTTCGTGTACATATATGTGTCTATATATATATATATATATATTTAAAACAACATAGGTTATTCAAACACGAGAATATTTATTAATTTATAATAAAAGCTCTTTTTGGTTAACAGTACCAACATCATCAAGAATGAATAATACAATAATGCAAGTTATAGGCCTAAAACATATGTTAATTAGAAATAGAATTATTGTTAAATTTATACAAATTGCCAAGTTAATTTTGTTGCTGTAACATTATAGACATTGAATATAGTATTAAATTTAGAATGTATTTGTTCTTTTATTAATTTCTTGATATTATTGTATTTATATATTTCAAATGCTTCATATATATTCATTCTTAATCCTTTATTCACTTCTTTTATAAGTTTCATATTTTCAATATTCGGAAATTGGTGCTAATTTTTAATATAATGATTTGCAAAATTTGATTTATATATTTCTGGATTCATATATTTCTGGATTTATATAGACATTAAAATAGTCTTTATATCGTTCTTCTAATATTTTCTTCGTTTGATTTATATAAGCTTTATTATAGTTTTCGCATTCTAATTTATAAACACCAAAGCCTTAAACAATCCTATTAACATGCTTCCATGAATGCCCTATTTACAGCTGTTGCTACGTTTACTATATACTAAGGCCAGACCAATAGGAAAAAGATTTGAATTGAAAAAAAATGTTCTTCTAACTATACAACATAATATTTGTGAAACTGTTAGTATATATTGTTCAAGTTGTTTGTTGGTCTATTCGTTATAGACAGTCATTCCATTATAAAAGTGAAAAATTCTTACATGAATACACACGTTCCTTGGAAACAAGTGTAAAAATATTTATGAAAAGTGTTTCTAAGTAAATATATTTTGCAAACATAATTAACATCATTAGATAAAGTTCTATTTCAGTACGTTTTTACAAATTTACAAAATTAAAGTTGGGATAGCCATAAACTAATGTAAAAGTGATTAATTAAGTTTAACCGAACGTAAAGAGCTACAAAATTCAAGAGATCACCGAAAGGTTCCAACAAAACAGATTGTCTAGAGAAGTTACGTAAACTGATTGAAACAAGTACATCTTCTGGAGCCGTGAAGGAAGACTGGTAGCAGTATTTCTCTTATTGTTTAAATAAATGCGGTTAATTTGCAAGTCAGGTACAACTATTTATTTAAACAGGCTACGGTATTGCCATCAGGGCTGCAATACATAATGTATTAATGACAATAACGTAGCTAATATTAAAACGTTGCCTGTTTAAAGAAATACTAGAATTTTGTAGTCCATTACGTTCAGTGATACTTAATTAATCACTTTTATATTAGTATATCCTTATCCAAACTTTAAATGTTGTAAATTTGTAAAAACTTACTGATAATTAAATTTTGTAAGAACTTACTGAGAAAATAAATTTTGTTTTTACAAATATAGAAAATTTAAATTTCGGATACTTATAAACGAAAGTAAAAGTGATTAATTAAATAAATAGTTGTACCTAACTTGCATATCCACCGCATTTATTTAAAAAAACAATCCTACGAGTGTAAACATAATTAATAATATTACTCTAGTCGATGTTGGACCCCAAACTTTGACAAATAACAGAATTTTACAAAATAACTAGCTCTCATAACATTACAATGCACTTCATTGTTAAGAACTGAAACATCATAAGGTAAACTTGCAAACAAAATACGGTGCATTAAAATGTTGTATCTAGAGTAGAACAAAATAGAGTGCAATTGCAGATAAACATAGGGCATGGAACATACTATCCTGTTTCAAAGGAATGTTTAACGCTGTAACCAACTTCTTCTACAACTGAGCAACTGTAACAGTTATTCTTCAACGAGGAGACAGAAAACATGTCACGATCGAGGATGGCTGACAGTTCTATTTAAAGATTTTGCTGTCATTCATAACATGTTATGAATTTATTTGAAAAATGAAAACAAAAGAAAATTGATATTTTGTAGAATAATTTGAATTGAATATAATTTAGCTCATTTTGAAAAAAAAAATCATTTCCAAAACTATAAATATTTATTGTCATCAATAAGTTTGCTACATAATGAAAATATGCTAAATTTTATACAATATAAAGAGCACAATGGTAAAATATATTGCAGCAAAAATTTTGGAAAATAAATCAACCCACAAAAATAAGTAATATTACATAAATTATCTATGAATAACCTTTATGTATACCTAAGTTACCTTTATGTACATTTCGATGGCCATGTCGTCATCAGAGAATCCTACTAAATTACCATCGATAATACAATAATGCTCTATTTAAAGGTCTTACTGTCATTCATCATGTGAAGACTCTTTGTACATTTCGATGGCCATGTCGTCATCAGAGAAACCTACTAAATTACCATCGATAATACAATAATGCCCTATTTAAAGGTCTTACTGTCATTCATCATGTGAAGACTCTTTGTACATTTCGATGGCCATGTCGTCATCAGAGAATCCTACTAAATTACCATCCAGAATACAATAAATCTCTATTTAAAGGTCTTGCTGTCATTCATCATGTGCAAGCCATATGTGCAGAAAATACCTTTCTTTGTATAGATGGGAAATGTGAACTTAATGGAGAAATGATTGAAACAGTTGTGATTCGATAGACAACACTAAACCATTTTAAAATTAGTGAGTTTAACAAAATGATGTGGGGAATCTTGAAAGTTTTAATTCTAGTGAAATTTGTGTTTTCTTAAATTAGTTTATGTAGTTCTCATATATCAGATTGATGATTCTAAAGTGTTATGAGAATTTAAACTGGTGAATTGTGCATAAGCAGAGTGAACCCACGAAGCAAAAGTGCCAGAAAAGGTTGGAAGACTGAATTAATGCGAAGTAAAAACACATATTACAATTGTAGGTCATTGTGTCAAAATATTGTAATGATATTTATTCTAAACAAATTTACTAGGTATTAATTACAAATCCAAATTTGTACATCCTAATTAATACAAAAAGCCGACACCAAAGACCAAGACTCGATTCGACATGACACAAAAACCCTAAACAATGCTAGCATAAACTCCAAACAAACATTTCCATTAAAAACCTTCTGTAGTTTTTTCCCTGTTTTATATCTAATCACATAGTTTTAGGATTGTGTTTATTTTTCCTAATTTTTATACACCTATATAAACCGGGATTTTTTAGGAAATGTCTACACTAGTGTTAAATAGCTCTTTTCACACAAAATAGTCCTTCAAAACCAATTATATTTTGTAACACAAAGAATGTTATTCCTTCGCAGGATTTCCCAAACGCTATTTCCCAAAGCTTCAAACTCAAAGTAATCTAAGCCAATTATTACTTAACCACTACACACACTTTTAATCTATGAAAGTTAGCAATTGAACACCAAATGTAACAATTTTATATTGTGCAAAACTTTTTTCTTTTGGATTTATATATATATATATAATATGACGTTTTTTTTTAGTTGTTACTTAAAAAAACTGTCAGGGAATTAAAAAGGTTATAAGCATCTGTGTGTGTCTGTGAATTACAACGGATGAATTACAGTTTCACCTAGATTTGCAGGCAGGGTGGTCCAGTGTGTGTGTGCGTGTGTGTGTATATATGCGTGTTTGTGTGTGTGTGTGTGTGTGTGTGAGTTTGTGTTTGTGTGTGTGTGTTTGTGTGTGTGTGTGTTTGTGTGTTTGTGTATTTGTGTGTGTGTGTGTGTGTGTGTGTGTGTGTGTGTTTGTGTGTGTGTGTGTGTGTGTGTGTTTGTGTGTGTGTGTGTGTGTGTGTGTGTGTGTGTGTGTGTGGGTTTGTGTGTATGTGTGTGTGTTTGTGTGTGTGTGTTTGTCTGTGTGTGTGTGTGTGTGTGTGTGTGTTAGAGAGAGAGTGAGAGAGAGAGAGAGAGAGAAATAGAGCGACAGAGAGAGTGAGAGTAGAGGAATGGAGTGAGAGAATTCAAATCAGTGCTACATATCCATCCACCAATACAAACACAAATAAACCTATATCTCAAGACAGTGTCATCCATAATTTTCCACACTGATTTCAGAGCGACGCACACTTTTACTAGTTATTTTTGTTTTACCAAATATTTTCTATAAAATGTCATTTAATTCGCTAAAGATTTTCAACACTAAATCTCCAGGATTGCCAATGATTACCTCAGCAAGCATAACATGGGTCGATGCTGCATATTGACAAAAAAATTTAAAACGCCTAAGCTTACTCGCTGAGAGTGGGCGCAATATATCTAAGGTAAACCCTTTTCAGTTGTTTACAATCTTTAAATCTAGTTTTCTTTTGTAACCATGTATTTTATATCCATTTTTATTCAACGCGATATTTTATCATTTTAATTTTTGGCTAAATTTATAAGTATCTTTTTCAAAACTTCCCAATACGGTATATTGTATTTTCATGGCATAGCCTAGAGCCTAGAGCTATTGTGTTACAGGGGGGAAAGCGTAACAAAAAAAAATGTCAAAATGAAACTCCATCTTTGGATTAAAACTTACTTACCTAGTTGTGTCTTTTCTATTAAATCCTTTACATATCAGAATACAATGAAACCAAATACACAACTACTCATACATTACTGTAAACATAAGCAACCCATCAACTCACCTTTGCACACTGCACGATGAGGGGGGGGGGACTCAGTCGGTTTGCAGTGTAAATTTAATAATAACAATTATTGTTCTCCTGTATAACCCTATTTTACATTAGGTCTATGTTCACTATGTTGTCTCTGACATTAAATCAACTACTTATAGGCTACTTTACCCTGTTACTTAAATATCCCTTTGAAAATAACAATATTTCTCTTTTACGAAAAATATTCATTAAGATTTTAGCATTGAGTTGTCCATATACTTACATGTTTTCATATTTATTATTAATGTCACTTAAATTTTATGAAAGTTCCATAATGTTTTACCAACAAACACTTATAACATAAACACGTAACAAAAATTTCAAACAAAAACCAACTTTTACTATATCCAAAAAAACGTTTCAAATTTGGGTTCCTTCTATTTTTTTATGCATTTTTAAAGACTTTTTCGGATAAAATTCCTCACATTTTTATTTAAGCATAATCCTTCTTTAATATGTTTTTTATTTACTTTTTTAATGTAATATATTTGTGTTATTAAAAACAATAAAAAGACTTTATAACTAATATCAAGAATTATGTTTGTAGAATACAGGCCTAGCGTAATCATGTGTGAGCATTTAAGTAAAAAAGAAAGAAAGAATTTTAAACTTAATATTAGTTTACTTTATAATGATAGTTTTTCAGAATTATTTATTTTATGACTTTCGCTTCAATAAATCAAATGATTTGAAGCCAGTCATTTGGGTTACACGAATACCTTATTTTTTGTCAAATTGTCTTTTTATTCACTTATTTTCATTTTTACTCAAAGACTATAAAGGATATATTTAGAATGACAACCGCAGATGGAAATACAAGATTTCTTCTTTAGTTTCATATAAGAAACATCTTGTTGGGTTGAATATTTCCAGAGATGTGACCGTTTATAAATAAAAGCCTTGCACTCGTCAATACTGGATATGTAAAATCAGGCTAGCTTTTTATCACTAACAGCGCGTACAATTTCTAAACCGTTAATTAATATATCATCCTGTAAAAGTGTTCTACCTAAACCAATTATTAATAAAATAACCCACCCTTACCCTTATAACATATATTTTTATAAACACCTTAAACTTTTATTTGGTTTTATTCTTACCTTAAATTTCTAACCTTTGTATTTCTATCATAATCACATGATAGGTGATAGTGCATAGTGGCCTGGTTTTCCCCCGTCAAATGTGCATTTAATTTTGTGCTAAGTGTGGGAGTGAATGTTGCGTTTGTGACAATCGTTACAATGGTTAAAGAGTCGGCAACGAGTACAACGAGGAGAGGCAAACACGGCAAGTTGGGCTGCAACAGGAACCTGAACCGGGTAAGGTTGCACGATTAGCCAAACGCTGTAAGCGAGCTATAGAACATCCGGAAGAACAGCGCATGATCGACTTTGGAGATAATAACAAAAGAAAGGATCAGGCGAGGTCACGTGAGACAAGCGACGCAAATACTTCTTGCCTTGCCGATTGCGTGCTTCGACTTGCTCAAGCAAGAGCAAACAATACTCCCAAGCAACCCACACTGCTCACCTTGTCAGCGACGAAAGCCGCATGTAGGCCTACTACTCTTATACATGTCCCTGACCGAGTCTCATCTATATATACAATATCGATTGATATTTTTCACCCGGACATAAGGCTAAACAGCAGAAAATAATAAGCTACATTTTAAGAAAATTAAAAATACCACGCTTTTAAAACTGGCTAAAAAGTATAAAATAATTTTTCATGGCTCTTCTAGAATGTTGAGGGAGAATTGTTAAATGCTATGGATATATTTGTAATACTTGGATAAAAAAAAAAACGTGGGTAGCAGCCAGTAAATAATGCTAGTAGAAACGCTCCGAAATTATTCACAGACGATTTCAGGGAAATGAAAATTACATTGACTGTAAGTTATTTAATTATCTGTGCCCTACATCATGGATTGTCTACTTGTATTACTTACTGACTGTGCCACACGTTTTCCCCTACAAATATTACAAATTAATCCATAGTCACTAACAATTCTCCCTCAACATTGTAGAAGGGCCATGAAACGTTGTTTTATGCATTTTAGTCAGTTTTAAAAGCGAGGTATATTGCAAAAAAAAACATTTATTTAGTTTTTTATTTTTCACTACAAATTGGGAAAAATTGAAAACTTAGTAATAATGAGCATAAATGGAAAACTAAGAGATTTCCTTTGTTATTGAAAAAAGATTTCACATCAAGGGATGAGAAATAATACTCACTGGGGTCCAAAATGCCATCAGCGTTAGATCTAAGCCGCCAACCATTCCTAATATAAGCTTACGGTATTAGACAAACCTGACATAACTATCTATAAGGGACGAAGGTATATTTATATTTGATAGTATAACCCTTAAAGGCAAATCGTCCACATGCAAGTTGTACAACGCCCGTATAAAGAATAATTAAACCCAAAATGAACCTCGAGTTTTTGTAATTAGCCCAATTATATAGTTGGTTTTTCATTATAAAAAGTATTTTATAGAACATGGCGAGGTGCAAAGTATCACATAAACCATCTCCATGTCCGCAATATACCTGACTTTATAAATAACGAGTGGAACTCATCCTTATCTGATTTTGTAACCATAATGCCCTTATTATTGTTGTATGACCTAAAGGTAGTGGAAACCTGGGCTAGTTGTTACACGGTAAGTTGGTGCAGTAGCGACAAATTCTAAGTTTATGAGTTGACAGCACTGACCGGCCGTTGGATTATTTGTCCTCGTACAACAACAGTGTAGGAAAGATATCCTTGTATCGTGGAAACCTGGAAATGTAAAGTAAGTCTGCGTTTTATCACTTTAAACGAGTATAATTCCTAAACCGGTCCTGATATAGATATTTTTCTATAGGCACTTTTAGTCAAATGTCTCTAAATATTCAACACTAATCTTTTTCTTATACGATATGAAGGAGAAAAGAGTAATATTAGTGTTAAATAAAAACGATTAATTTCGTATTTGTGCTGCATAATGCATTCATGTCTGTAATAGTTCAGAATAAATCCGCTTGACAGCAGCACCTGACGATTAACTGTAATAAATATTACCCTTCCTCCAGTAGGGTAATAATCGCCGGAGACATGAATTCTAAACACACATGCTGGGGCTGTAAGTCTACAAACACAGGAGGTCGGCAACTCCAAACCTTCAAAGGCCAGGACGCCCCCTAAACCCAACCGGGGCCTCATGTGGCTCCTGCAGCACCCGCTAACCCGCTAACCCATCCCTGACCACATCTACCTCACCCGCTTCTATAGACTGGGCGAAAGAAACATTTGAAACACTCCTAAGAGTAGTTACCTCTGCCCTGATCTGGGAAGCCTTCAGGGGCGGACTGGGTTATTGCATTATTAAGACCTTGACTTCACCGCCCAAAACCACTCACAATTCATGACTTCCTTCATCCAGTAAGTCTCTTCTGTCAACCATGGTTAGGTTACCGGTCCTGATATGGGATGCGAACGGCGTAAAATATAAAGAACTAGAGCTTCTTCGCTATATGCAAGAAACTGACTATAAACTAGCGCTTATTACAGAAACACCTAAACCCCCAAGATAAATCTTTAAAGTTTACGGCACTGACAGGAAAACTAGTAGCCGCGTCGGTACAGCTATAATAATAAATATACGTAATAAACATTTTGAATTGTTACAGCCCACAATCACATGCATTGAAGCAACAGCTATTAGGCTTGAGCTCATGGGTAGCACCACAAAACCCGGGTTCTGTTGATTACACTCGCGATTTAGAAGTCCTTCTACAAACCTACTGTAGAGTAATAACCGCCTAAATTCTAAAGGACCTGTATTCTAAACAAACATGCTGGGGCTGTAAGTCTACAAACAGAGGAGGCCGGCAACTCCGAACCTCCATACAAAACACAACAGCTCTGTGTTGACCATTCCTGAACCAACACACCACAGCACTTACCACACGGAAGACATTTTGGATACAGCTATTACGAAAGGTTTGCTATTGTCACCGCAACTTCAAGTTGTTAGAGATCTGAATTCAGATCACTACCTCATGATAATGACGGTTCCTGAAAGGCCTGTTTGCAGAAAGCTAAGGAAGTTGCTGGACTACAGACTGGCTGACTGGGAGATATTCCGGCGCCAGCTGCACAGCACTCCACTGTGTTGACACACCACTAGACATAGACATAGTCTGCTTGAGAGCACGACAAAACCGCTGATGCAACCGTTACAGCTAAAGTAGATAAAAAAATAAAGTGGGAATTCTCACTAACAAACTCCAGAAAAGCTCTTGGACCAGACACCATCACCAACACAACGCTGAATAACCTCTCGGAGAAACCGATCACTTTTCTCTCAATCATCTACAATGCTATACTCCGGACACAACACTTCCCGGACGCTTGGAAGGAGGCCAAGATCTTGGTCTTCCCCAAACCGGGAAAAGACCACAGCAAACCTAACTCATACATACCGATAAGCTTGTTGAATACGATGGGCAAGGTAAATGAAAAAATCCTGCTTAGACATAACAACAAGCATATTCACACACACACACACACACACACACACACACACACACACACACACACACACACACACACACACACACACACACACACACACACACACACACACACACACACACACACACACACACACACACACACACACACACACACACACACACACACACACACACACAAACAAACACACACACACGCGCGCGCGCGCGGGCACACACACACACACAATATACTGAGGCCAGAGCAATTTGGCTTTAGGACAAAACACTCGGCTACGCATCAGCTGATAAGAGTAGTGGAGCATGCAAGCAAGGGTTTCAACAATTACTGCTCGACTGGGGTAGTCTTCCTGGACATTGAAAAGGCCTTTGACCGGGTCTGGTACAACGGGCTCTTAGAGAAACTATGACACTATGGCTTTCCAGACGGGCTTATACACCTAGTTAGCTCATACCTGTCCAACCGTAAAGTTAGGGTTGATGTAGATCAACCTCAATCTACACTACGGATTATACGGGCCGGAGTCCTTCAGGGCTCAATTATGGGGCCCGTATTGTTCATGATCTACATCAAAGACATACCGACAACACTCAACACACAAGTAACCATATTTGCAGATGACACCGCGTTATCCGCTCAGTCATAGCAACCACATCTAATACACATCAAATTTACATGAACACTTTTTACAGCACTGAAACCATGGCTGAGATACTGGAGGGTCAGGGTGAATGTCGGCAAGTGCCAGACTCTGCTTCTCTCCAAACGTAGTGAACATAAGACTCAACACACCACTAAAACAATTAGGGGGAGGACTTTCACGGGGGGAACCTGGTCAAATATCTGGGAGGCATACTCAACAGGGGCCTGACTTGGGATCCTCACATTACCAACACATTAAAGAAAGCAACACAACTATATCCTATGATTAACAGAACCAGCCCACTTTCACTACGGGCGGCCACTACTATATACGTATTTATGTTGCGCAGCATACTCATTTACGCATCACCCGTCTGGGGTCATGCAGGCAACTCACGCATTCGCAGTTTCTAGCAATTCCAAAACAAGGTTTTGCGAATAATCACGAAGGAACCTAGATGTACAAGATTAACACTGCTTCACGCTGACTTGGAAGTGCCTTTCATCAAACAACATCTCCGACTCTCAGCAACAAGGTTCTACAAACAGGCTCACGCACATACAACATCCACACTCATTTTGTCACTGGGTAGATATGACCCCACCCACGACACACATAGACGGCCGCTGTCCCTACGGACCTAACCTAGCCTAACCTAACCTAACCCAACCCAACCCAACCCTAATTCCAAGGTAACACATATTCGCAAAAATTGTAAAACAACTTTGTTACATACACAAACCCTATACACTGGAGGTTTTTATAAAACATATCCCTGTTATATAATACAAGTGTATGTAGCTATAAAGTATTTTATAAGGATACATTTGGTTGAAACAAAAACCAGGTAAAGTCTACGAAGGTAGGCTATTAGACTTTTTAGGAGAACCCTAAATTATATATTTCTATCATAACTCTTGTATATATATTACACAAACCGACTACATCGCGCATTCTATTCGTAGGAATGACAGTGAAAATATCGTCCTCAAGCTATTAATATAGACTTAAATGTGTTTTACTCCTCCCAGATATTCTAGATTGACTATTCCCTTTAATATTATATAGGGGAGGTGTTAAAACAATTATCACGTACAAAAAGAAGTTTTAAGTTTAAAGTTAAGTACAAGAAATATTTTTAGTCAGAAACATAAAAACACTTCATGTTGAAGTGAAAAAGACTCGGTGTTGGAAAGAGAACTGTCTAGTGAACTTGACGCTAATGGAAAAGTTGAATTAGGTTTATAATGGGTTTATTGGCAAAACGATAATGCCAATAATGTAAACATGCGTCACTGTCTGTAAGCTGTATGCTGCATTAGAGGTCATGAGAACACCATTTCATGCCTAGGAAGTAATAATTCTACATGTAAATTGAAATCAACTACCATTTAAACACTGTTTATCGACGGGAGTAAAGGGTTATACCAGTAAAGTTCTGATACTTCACACAAAGACAAAGATGGTAGTTTACAAGATTAGGTTTTCTACAAGAAAAATAATTCTGCAAAAAAAGGAATTTACACAAAAATGTAACATACAATAAAACGTAATCTAAAAGAAAAATTAATCCACAAGAAAGTGTTGTCTACAAGAAAAGGTTATCTACAAGAAAAGGTAATTTATAAGAACGTTTAATACAAAAGTAATCACGAATGCAATTTTTAGTCGAGATGTGTAAAGCCGCAGCATTATAAAAAATATCAACGAACAGAAAAGGATTATTGAAAAACAAAAGATGAGAAAGCGACGTCTGAAAAGTTTACAAAATCTCACAAGATGTAGATTGATAAAATTTACTGAAATACATGTTGGTAAAATATATATTACCACAATAACGCGTCAAGAGTGTACGATATATACGCCTTTGGCAGTAACGCAGTTCTATGCAGTAAAGCAGTTATCATTAGAGAATACTATTGTGCTCTAAAAGTACTGTTGCTATAGTAGAGTGAGGCACAGTACACAACGTTAGTTCCATTATTCTTTATTGATTTGTCTTAAAGCTCATACTTTAAGAAAAAGGTAATCTATAAGTAAGTGTTGTCTACAAGAGGCAATCCCCAAGAAAGTGTTTCCTACAAGAAAAAAGTAATTTATAAGAACATGTAATATAAAAGTAATCACGAATGCTTTTTTTAGTCGAAATTTGTAAAATCGCAGAATTATAAAAAAATAGCAACGAACAAGTTTGCAAAATTAGGTTATCTACAAGAAAAATTAATTCAATAGGAAGTGTTGTCTACAAAAAAATGTTATCTACAAAAAGAAGTAATCCACAAGAAAGTGTTGTCTACACGGAAAGAATGGTTATCTACAAGAAGAAGTAATTTATAGGAACATGTAATATAAAAGTAATCACGAATGCTATTTTAGTCGAAAAACCCCAGCATTATAAAAAAAACGACGAACAAAAAAAGCTTATTGTAAAAGAAAAGATAAGAAAGCGACGACGCTAAACGCGCGAGCCATGAGATCACTGACCTTATAATTATCAGTTATATGTGAGTGGTTGAAAATAAACTGAAAAGTTTACAAAACCTCACAAGATATAGATTAATAAAATTTACTGAAATACATGATGATAGGATATAAATTACCTAAATAACACGTCACAAGTGTACAATACTGCCCTTAGCAGTAAGGCAGTTCTATGCAGTAAGGCAGTTCTCATTATGGAATACTATTGTGCCATAAAAGTACTGCTGCTAACAGCACACAACGTTAGTTCCATTATTCTTTATTGATTTGTCTTAAAGCTCATACTTTACCCTCTTATTATTCGTTTACGAATTGATAAATATTTCTAAACTGACAAAATGTTTTTTACACACTAAACAACTATCAATACTGTGAAGTCTCAAGGTCCGTGAAGTCGTCTCTTTAAATTGTGTTGCAGCCTCTAAGTGGGATCATTTTATTATATCTGTTGTGAGGCCAAGCAGGGATGTTCCACTTTGCACGAAGGAATATCGGCTCAACTAAACACTTCGCTTTAAGCAAGGCAGAAGACGATAGAAAGAAATGTTAGGCAATAATTTCCTGAATTTTTAAATAAATGCTTTGAGTTTCTTCAATGCATTACTCCGTTATAGAAAATGTTTTGGCAAAATCAAGACCGCTAACGATAAATTGTAAGAAAAAATTATTTTTATTAAGTGCGCTAAATTTTTTGAACAATGAACCATTGCGTTGTTAAAATTCAGGTTGTGTCTCAACAAAATACATCCCACAATGCTAAGGCTAAAGCAAAGAACCTATCGGAGTATATATCAAGCTAGAAACTTTTACTTTACAGTATAATAAATTTACCTTCTCTATTCACTTGAGTTCAAGATCTTCTATTTTCCAAGTGTAAACGTCTACAGGCGCCCCGCAATTTTCCTTTCCAGAGTAAAACTATAGACCCAGCTTGCGGCATGTGTAAGCCTCTATTAGTTCATGCGTGAATCCTCATCTGATACAAATAATTTCATTTAGGCTAGCAACGGGTTTCCTCAGAATTTATAGGTTATGTTTACATTGTTTTCAATGTAAATTCCTATAAATATAGACTATTCGACTACCAGGCTACCAGGCTTTTTTTAAAGTTAAAAGTTTTATATTTTTAACTTTAAATATATATATATATATATATATATATATATATATATATATATATATATATATATATATATATATATATATACTTAGAATAATGTATTAGACAAAAAAAATCAACACGGCCATAATAATAAGTTATATTTCTTGTTACAAAAATGTCGACGTGTTCTATTGATGATTCTTTGTGTATTTTGAGGCTCTGCTTCATTTATTTTGATTGAAATTTTTGCAGTAATTTTGAAGTTATGGTTTTACGTTTTAATGGATTTTTCTGCCTGGTCGGCCCTTTTTTACTGGTCGCCTTTACTTTTATTCACTAAAATTTAGTTTCACCGTTACTTCGTCCGTTTCATCCGCACATCCCGGGAGGGAATCTTTCTGTCAATGTTTTACATCCCGTAAGAATATATTGAAGGTTAGTCTTTGAATGCTGTTAAACTACAGTAACTTCAGTTCTGTTGTACTCAAGTTTGTTAAAATCTTGCGTTTATGTTTGCCTCTAACCCATTTTGCAAACGGCGTAGTTCCGTTCAAACGGACGCGGGTTGGTTACATCCCATAAATTTTGATGATAAGGCCGAAAGGGTGCCGACCCTAGGCCGGCGTCAAAGCAAGAAGAATTTCGATGACTCTGCTGGAAGCTAAATCAGAATAAACAAATTTATTGAAACTTCATGTCTTTTAATTTATCTAAATTATTTATTCGTTTTATTTAATCTAAATTGTATGGAATTAAAATGCATCACACTTGATAAATTTTACGAACACGCCACTATTAGTACAAATTATTTTTATATATAATGATTTGTCTATAGCTACAGCTACGACTTTTAACATCTGATAGTTTTGCATTCTGTACCTTAAATAAAAATAAAGGACTTCTTTTTTAATATTCGCGTCAAATTTAATATTCATATGTAAGAACATTTTCCACCTCAAAGTGAGTGGGTTGGCAAACCATATATCACTTGATAATAAGTATTATAACTTAAATTATTTTGCGTGTGATGTACAATTTAAGTTTAAGTATTTGAGGGGGTCTCCGTCAATGTAGCGACCGATTTTAATTCCAATTTAAACGCTTATCTATAGAGATTCCTCTAATTGCATATGGTTGTTAAGAGTTTGTGATTGTTCCCTCAGAAACGACGCGACGGTATTACAAACATTCTATAAAGTTATCACACCCACATCTTTGAATAAGAAAGTAAAAAGTGTCAGGAACAATCGTAGACGATGGTATCAAATATAAAACAAGTCACATATTTTTATATTTTGTCTCCACGCCGCGAGCTGCATGGTGTGGAAGTTACCGTCCAACAGTGATTCACGAGTGTAAATATCTTCATATATAGTTTTGTAAGCTGAATTTTGAGAGGAAGATTGTGGGAGCTTGGAGGGTCGTACAGAGCTGGGAGATGGCTCAAATTTAAGGTAGTGACGTGAAGGAGCGGGGAAATTATAGGTTTTTCACAATTTAAAACATTTACAACATCCACAACTTTAACGTTGTAAAGGACGATAGATTTTCTTCAAGTAAGAAAAGAAACTTACTACTTTAAATAATAAAAGCAAATCGTATAAATTAAAACATCAACCCCATTTATTCACGAAATACAACGGATAAAATTCACTTTCGCCGTCCATCACTGATATTAACTAACAATTTACTTAGCATAAAATAATTTACAAAATAATGTATATTGATTTACAAATTAAAACAAAAAGTAATTTGTAAATAACTAACATACAATTGAATGTATTGTTTTATTTTATATTTCGTTGCTCACATGAAATGAACCTGTTCTTCAAGAGAATTAGAAAAGGTTGTGTCAAAAAAGGTATTTTAGAAGATTTATCGAGACAAAGAACATGTAAGCGGGTAGACATTCATCTCAGCAATATGCGAATAGAAGATAAATATTAAAAAAAAAATTTAAATGCAGATCAACAGCTTTATACAGCACATCTATGTAATGGTTTTACAATTTACAACACTCTTCTTCCGTACATTATAAAATATAACACTATCATCATATGTTCATGTTAATGCCAAATGCCCCTCAAGTTCTTACACCGGTTGCAAATTGTCTCGCACTGTAAAAGTACGCTATGCACTGATCAGCTGTTGCCATCATCGCGGAGCGTTGCAGGGAGAGAACGTAATAACTAAATACAATAAAACTCCCGCTTATCCGACATAATGGTGACGGAACCTTTTCGGATGAACCATGTTAAGTATCCTAAAGTATATGTCTTCAAGCAAAACCACAAAATACCTGTTCTACAGTAAAATATTACAGTAGTTGTATTTTCTAACAAAACAACCTCCCCCCACGTTTACCGTGTTTGCTTAAAAATCACGTAACAGCCCTATTTGGCCTATTGAACCCAGGTTTCGGTTGAGGGAAATTCGGATAAGACGAGGCTGTACTAACGAACACCAACACACAATAATTAATTCTTCAGTGAGTTAAGATGACAAAGTCATCGTCAGTGAGTATAGCTAATGTAACACGTAAACTTCAAGAATACGGGTGAAATTATAACAATTTTCTACCACTATACTTACACCAGCAAGGAAATACGATTTCTATTTCTCCCCTTAATATTGTGATTTAAACATATCTATGTATATATTTATAATAATTGTCACTATAAATTAAAGAATAACTAAATTAAAATCTTTCTCTGTTAACCTCAGTAGGAATGACTCTAAAATTATTTTTTTCTATATTGTGTTTAAAATTTTGATTACTACTGTGCTTAGACTATATCTATTTCCCACAGGTTGGGCAATATCCCACTGGTTGTAATTGCGTCACAGATAAGTCGCAAGAGTACATCCTAAACAGCTAGGAGCTACTAAAGGCAATAAGGGTCAAGGCCAGTCTATAAACTTATACGCAAGATATGGAGTCTCCGGCTTGGTGGGCTCCCATAGAAGCTGAGAGAGCTTGCTGGGTTCCTAAACTTATTTAGTTTAAAGTCAAGTGATTGCTCACCTCCACCAGTCGTCGTTCCAAACCATATACTTCGAAAGACAACATAGTAAGGAAAGTGGACTCGATCACTGGAGAGGTGAGTTAAGTTAGGCAATGAGAGACCTTGCGATTTATGGAGAAAAATCTCTACAACTGCATAAAAAACACGTCCAACTAACATCTGCAGCTTGAGAAATTTTCAGAATTTCCCACCAAAGCTCAAGATAAAGCGAAGCAGGATTCGTTCTGATAAGTTAGAAGAAAAATTAGTGGCATTAGGTAGCCATTAAAATTTGAAGAGGATGAAACCCGTATGGAAACTATCCAAATGGGAACACGAGTTATTCAAATTACAGGACTCGAGGGGGTGACAGGGTAATTTTGGAACAATTTCTCAATTAAAACTAAAAACGTATACTATACTAAATATAAGTAGTAAGTGATATTAGTGAGGGGAAATAAAGTTTACGTACTGCATAGAAGCATTTCGAGAATAGGAGAGTGAAGTAAAGTAAGAGATATTTTAGTAAGTGGCTGGGCTATCAAGTGAAGTGAAACAAGAAACCATGCTAGAGATAATTCGTTAACTACTATAACTATTAATTTATCTTAAATTCAAAGCCAACTCTTTAAAATAAAAAATATTTGGTTTTTTAACCTTTCATTAATTTCTTTAAGAAATAATGAATTTCAAATATAAACTTTATCAAACCAAGTGCAGCAACATATACACCCCTTAAGATAATTAATTGCAATTTTATAAGTTTTTATTACTAGAAAGAAAAATTATAGGAGTTTTGATGCATATATTCAATTTAAAGCTGGGCAAGTTAATTTATGTATAACTTCCTGTAAATATTACAACTTTGAACTAAAAATTAAAGTAAACTGTCATACTAAAATACTATTAGCTGTGTAATAATTTGATTCCCTGAGAGTCAAATATCCTGTAGTAGCCTACATCTTAAGTAAACTACAATACTCATGGAAGCATTTCTATACAACTTCCAATAGACATTGCATAGGAAAGGTTAATGTAAATAATTTTATTTTTATTTACATACCTAAATATCCATTTATCTATTTAATTGCCATCTATGTTTATGAATATCTACCTAATCTTATCTATTTATCATTTTCACTACACAAAATGTTTATAAATTATATTGTATTTTTTCAGAAGCGACATTTCGGCTTCATGGTTTGGAACGACATCAGGTGAAGGTGAGGAAACATTTTACTTTAAACTAAATAATTTTAGGAAGCCAGCAAGCTCTCTCAGCTTGTATCGGAGCACACCATTCCGGAGACTTTTTATATTGCCGTATACGTTTATAGACTAGCCTTTAGTCTTATTGGCTTTAGTAGCACCTAGCTGTTTAGGATGCACTCTTGCGACTTATCTGTGACGCAATTACATCCTATGGGGTATTGCCGAATGCTACGAAATAGATATAATATTAGTACCATAGTAATCACAGTATTAAAGGAATATTAAAAAAAAAACATTTTAACGCAAATTCCTATTGAGGTCAACACATATGAAACTTATTTTTAATTTATAATTACAAATAATAAAAACATGTATGCACATATTGCAGTATCACAATATTCAGTGGAAAAATACAAAGCGAATTTCCTTGCAATTTTTCATTTCCTTCTCTATACAGTATAAGGTGATGGACTATAATTTTTGTTTGTTTACTGATCATTTGATTTCTTTTTATTTAATTTCTAATTTATGAAGCTGGTGGTGGTCTCCAACTTCTCACTCTATCCATGTCTAGTAATGCTTCATTATTGTATGGAATCTTTCCCTTATTGCATATACATCCTATGTATTGAATTTCTAGCTAAGGGAATGTTACCTCAATGCCTAAGTGCTGGATTTCAAACACGTAGTCATTCAGTTTAAACGCGTCTAAGGCATCAACTTTTACAAATTTAATTAATTAATAAATATTTGAAATAACTGTATTACCATCAATTGCAATCCACTAGGGGTTGAAAAAAAATATTTCATTGGTAGAATAAAGAAGTATTTTTAATAAAAAGACAGTCTATATCATGGGCTAGTATATCTGATGAATTCATCTAAACTAATTAGTTCATTGAATAGTCAAAGCTATAACTAATCTGACTAAACTGGTGTAAATATAGTGGTAGAAAATTGTTATAATTTCACCCGTATTCTTGAAGTTTACGTGTTATATTAGCTATACTCACTGACTATGACTTTGTCATCTTAACTCACTAAAGAATTAATTATTGTGTGTTGGTGTTCGTTAGTCAGCCTCGTCTTATCCGAACTTCCCTCAACCAAAACCCGGGTTAAATAGGCCATATAGGGCTGTTACGTGATTTTTAAGCGAACACGGTAAACGTGGGGGAGGAGCGGGAGGTTGTTTTGTTAGAAAATACAACTACTGTGATATTTTACAGTAGAACAGGTAATTTGTGGTTTTGTTTGAAGAAATATACTTTAAGATACTTAACATGGCTCATCCGAAAAGGTTCCGCCCCATTATGTCGGATAAGCGGGAGTTTTATTGTATTTAGTTATTACTTTCTCTCCGAACAACGCTCCGCGATGATGGTAACAGCTGATCAGTGTATAGCGTACTTTTACAGTGCGAGACAATTTGCTACCAGTGTAAGAACTTGAGGGGTATTTGGAATTAACATGAACATATGATGTTAGTGTTATATTTTATATTGTACGGGAGAAGAGTGTTGCAAATTGTAAGGAAATGAAGATCCTATTTCTTGGATAATTTTAAGATGACAATTAAGAGCGTAGCCAGGGCAATGGTTTGGAGGGGGGCACAACCAGAAGGTTCAGGTGGCGGAACTCCCCTGAGAAAATTTTTAATATCTTTATCTCTAGAATATATAGTGCTATTTTGGCACCTAAAATTATAGAATTGTTGGGTCGTCGAAAAGCTGTTTCTCTAAAAACTTGCGCTATTTTATAGGTTAATGATGTTTGCTAATATTATTTGGTTTGGGGGGACTGGCCCCCTGGCTACGCTCCTGATGACAATTAATTGTTACAGCTTAATCAAAATGACTAAAAAAGGTTTAGCTTTATGCACACACTTTAAAAGAAATACTTCTACACTAGCATATAAAACCATTACATAGATGTGCTTTAAAAAGCTGTTGATCTGCATTTAAATTTATTTTTAATATTTATCTTCTATTCACATATTGCTGAGATGAATGTCTACCCGCTTACATGTTCTTTGTCTCGATAAATCTTCTAATTACCCCTTCCGACACAACCTTTTCTAAATATCTTGACTGGGTCATTTCAGGCGAACAATGAACAGATTTACTTAATAAAATAAAACAATATATTCAATTGTATGTTAGTCATTTAAAAACTACTTTTTGTTTTAATTTGTAAATCAATATACAATATTTTGTAAATTATTTTATGCTAAGAAAAATGTTAGTTATTATCAGTGAATTTTATCCGTTGTATTTCGTGAATAAATGGGGTTGATGTTTTAATTTATACGGTTTGCTTTTCTTATTGAAGTAGTAAGTTTCTTTTCTTACTTGAGGAAAATCTATCGGAAAAGGAGATGACCTGTACCAAAATTCGCGAAAACGCCAGATAGAAGAATTAAACCCAAATTAAAGAAACAGAAAATATTTTATTCATTTTGAAGTAAGGCTGCTTTGTGTGAGAAAGTAAACAAAAGCGGGGGTAAAAGTGGCATGACGTCGTGATGTAGATTTTATAAGCCACCCCATTGGTTCACAAAACATGATACCATACAAGTCTGGTGGGAAAGCGGAAGCCCAGCAGGGTTAAAATCGTCAGCGTTAGACAGAGAAATATAAAAAGTAAGGTAGTAGAAAAAACTTACCGAACTAGTAGATGTAAGATGGGTAAAAACTGTGCATATTTTTTACTAACTTGCCAACAAAGCAGTAGTGTTTTCATTTAAAACAGATTTCTTAAACACTACTAAAACCAAATGGTCATTTAGCCAAAACGATGCCTTCAAAGAACTCATTCCCCGGGACATACGTACCAGAAAGGGTTAAATTTCTGCAAGTTAGGTTTTTTATAATAAAGTCCAGTGACCTGTTCTCTGGCAGATTTTGGCGGGTCATTGCACAGTATCCTAGTTTGGCTAGGATAGGCCCTGTCAGAATTCTGAGCTTGCGGTGGGGTAAGGGTTGCGGCGGTGGAGCTGTGGCCTGTGCGGGCCCGCGAAAAACCCCAAGAGGCCCTCTGGCAATGTCTTAAGGATCCAGGACATGTCACTGAAATTGAAATATTTTTATTTAACCGGTTTGTGCTTCATGAAAAATAAATATAGGAATCTGCTTGCGGTATGGTTAGGACATGTGCGGTATGACGTGAGGCGTGACGTAAGGAGCCTAACATTTCTCCAAAATCATGAACCCAAAGGACATATTCAACTCAACTCACTATAATTGTTGTTAAGTTGTGAGAATGTGTAATTGCATTTTATAATACTTTTTGAGTTATTAATATAATTATTATATTTCTTCTCTGTTTATCGCAAAAAATCAAACTTGTGATACTTTTTTATTCCATTAACTCCTTGTTCCAAAAAAATTTTAATATAAATAATATTATGAAATTCCTCCTGAATCTAGGAGTTGTAGCATGGGGTAAACAATTGTAAATAAAAATAAAGCACTTCTTGAATGTATTTGTAATAAACTTGTGGTAGCGTCAAATTTATCATTAGAAACTATAAAAAAGAACGGAAATAAAACGAAACAAACAAAAATTATAGTCCCTCACCATATACTGTATATAAAACGAAATAAAAAATTGCATGGAAATTCGATTTCTATTTGCCACTCAATATTGTGATTCAAAAATATCTATGTATATATTTATAATAATTGTCACTATAAATTAAAAAACAACTAAACTAAAATCTTTCTTTGCCAACCTCAGTAGGAATGACTTTAAACTTTGTTATCTATATTTCTTGTTTTTAATATTGTGATTATTTCTGTGCTAAGATTATATCTATTTCGGTGGCATTGGCAATATACCACAGGCTGGGCCATATCCCACACGTTGTAGTTGCGTCACAGATAAGTCGCAAGAGTACCTACTAAAAACTAGGAGCTACTGAAGGCAATAAGCTCAAGGCTAGTCTATAAACGTATACGGCAAGATATAGAGTCTCCGGCTTGGTGTGCTCCCATACAAGCTGAGAAAGCTTGCTGGGTTCCTGAACTTATTTAGTTTAAAGTAAAATGATTGCTCACCTCCACCAGTAAACTGTTAGTGTAGTGAAAATGATAAATAGATAAGATTAGGTAGATATTCATAAACATAGATGGTAATTATATAGATAAATGGATATTTAGGTCTGAAAATAAAAATAAAATGATTTACATTATCCTTTCCTATGCAATGTCTATTGGAAGTTGTATAGAAATGCTTACAAGAGTATTGTAGTTTAATTAACATGTAGGCTACTACAGGATATTTGACTATATGGGAAACAAACTAATACATAGCTAATTGTTTTTTAGTATGACAGATTTACTTTAATTTTTAGTTCAAATTTCTAATATTTACAGGTAGGTACACATAAATTAACTTGTCCAGCTTTAATTTGTCAATATACCTCAAAACTCTTATAAATATTCTTTCTACTAATAAAATCTTCAAAAATTTCACTTAATTATCTTAAGGCGTGTATAGGGTACTGAGCTTGGATTGATAAAGTTTATATTTGAAATTCATTATTTCTTAAAGAATATAATGAAAAGTTTATAAAACTTAATAATTTTTACTTTAAAGATTTGGCTTTGAATTTAAGATAAATTAATAGTTTTAGTTGTTAACGAATTATCTCTAGTATGGTTTCTTGTTTCACTTCACTTGATGGCCCAGCTACATACTAATATTTCTCTTAATTTACTTCACTCTCCTATTCTCGAAATGCTTTTATACAGTACGTAAACTTTATTTCCCCGTACTAACACCTCTGACAACTAGATTATCTTCTTTACTTAATATCACTTACTACTTTTATTTAGCGAGTTTACTTCTTTTCATTTTAATTTAGAACTTGTTCAAAAAATACCCTGTCGCCACCCCCCCCCCCAGTCCTGGAGTTTGACTAACTCGTGTTTCCTTTGGATATTATCCATACGTGTTTCATCCTCTTCAAATTTTATATATATATATATATATATATATATATATATATATATATATATATATATATATATAGAGAGAGAGAGAGAGAGAGAGAGAGAGACAGAGAAAAAGAGAGACAGACGGACAGAGAGGGGGGAGAGAGAGAGAGAAAGGGGGTATAATTTAGAAATTGTTGCTGACTTGAACACTTGCATTTGTGTGCGAGCAGATATAGGCTTTTAATAAAGTAACTAAGAATGAAATTTCCATTTTATATAAAACGAAATCATTTTATTTTCATTGCTCATAGGAATTTTATTTATTCTATAAAGAAGATTATATAAAGCAGCCATTTTCTGATTATATGGATCGTTGGAATAATTAGATATTATTTGATTGGTTTTTGTAGGTTTACGATGTATCATATATTCTAAACTCGTTTCATTTCTAATTATTGTGATATCTAGGAAATTTATTTTATCATTATATTTTATTTTATTTATTTTACCTTTTCATATGTAAAATTGATACTATTAATAATTTTATTTATTTCATCTAATATAATTACTAAATTAATATTATTATTATTAGATACATATAACCCATCATCCACATACCTAAACGAATGACCATTTTTATCGTATTTTTTTTATAATTGCATTTATATTACTATCTATTTCTTGTAAAAATATTTCAGACACTATACTAGAAAAAGGGGAACCCATAGCTAAACCATCTTCCTATTTATAAATTTTATTATTATATGAAAAATAGTTTTGATCTAATATTAATTTCAATATATTAACAATTTCTAAAATTAATTTTTTATATTTGTAAATATAATAACGTGAACTAAATAAATTGTTCGATTCAAATCCTTTGGTAAAAAAATACATGAAATCAACTAATTCTTAAGTTATTTGCTGTGGCATTTATTTAGTGTATTATTTATTTAATATTGCGATGTTGTTTTATGTATAGTGATATGTAAATTTCCATCAATAAGGTGGAAAGCCTGGAAACATACCGTTACCCCAAAGCTTAGTTCTAGATAAGATATCTAGTTATGCGAACTTTCTCGCGAGTAAATGTCGACATCAAGTATACCTATTGGTTTTTAGGCCTAACCTGACTTTCCCAATGGTTTATTTGTGATTGCCGTCATATACCGTCTAGGTGTCTGGGATGTATTTTGTTATAACTCAAATACTGGCAATTACGTTGATTGATTTTATACTTTATACTTTTGCTTTTAGCCTAACAAAATATTACTCAATATGTCTTCAGTAAACCATGGTAATGTAAATGTAATGTATGCTTAATTTTTATACGTTTTTATTTGGGCACAGTGATATAAATATTTGTGTAAGTTTTAAAATTACATCATAATTAAGTTATTACGGAAATTTTTCGAAAGGTCATGCTGGGTCGGAAACCTCGGGAAAACGTACCGCTCTGCCAATGTACGGCTTGAAACTCAAAAAAAGTCACAACCGAAAGCTCTCGTTCTGTAGGAGAAGTCTCATCCAATCAGGGTGATCGACAGCCCTTTTGATGCCCTTATGTCCTTCGGAAGAGGCTTGATATTCCTGTGAAACTGGTTCGGTCCTAGCAGAACACTGCACTGTATCTTGAAGCCAACTACATTAGAAATACTGGCTAACAACTACCCTTACATCGAATGGACCCACATTTACGTGGATGGATCTACCACCGCAGAGACCAGCGGAACTGGATTCGATACAACCTTCGTCGAAGTCTTGTTCCCAGAAGGTTTATGACTTTAAAGGCGAAGTTTCAGCCATTTGTTATGCCTCAGAAAGGCTTTCAACTAGCACCGGTACAATAAATTGGTCTTTCTTTCCACTTCAGCGTTGCAGGCTATTTCCTCTCCATTACATCAAAAAGGCGATACCGTCGCAAGGTGCAAGGAGACCATATTCCAACTTTTACATAGAAAAGAGACGGTTTTATAATGGAATAAGTAGACACGCTCGCTTAACCTGGTTATAAACCTTTTCAAGGAAGTCTCCTTTTACGTTATACAGCTTCATTAAGCCTTATAAAACTATTCTTTCATTGATTGTACTTCGCAGATTCCTCTACCTGTCAACTCTGTCTATACCATAAAGTTAAGGTTAATCACCTGGCCATCTCCAGCCCTTGTATCCCTTCAATACAATGATAAAGTCCTCACAGCAATGTCCTTGTTTCACTTTCGTGACGCAAAGCTCCACATGCTCTTCACGTATTCCAACTAATCAAACTAAATATTTGCCTTCCTGTGCACATTTCTTTATTTACAACAAACTTTCCTCTTCATTTATTTCATTTTTATTGAATTGGAAGTGTTGTTTAATTATATTCTGCTGTTTCACTAGAAAAATCGCACTGCAGTCAATATTGCACAAATATTTTGCTTTTAAAAGAGCCATCTTCATCCTAATGATGAAGATAAAATTAAACCCCGATATTAAAGGGAAAGTGTTTGTGAGAGAGAGAGAGAGAGTGGGGAGAGAGAGAGAAAGGGTAGCAGAAAGAAGCATTGAAGGGAAAGACAGAGACGGAAATACAGAGTAAAAGGAGGAGAGAAAGCGACGGTTTGACGAGTGAGAAAGAAACAGTGAAGTTGGGAAATGAAGGAAAAAGATAAGGAAGAAACTGGAAACACAGACAGAGAAAGAATATTTCATAGTAAGAAAATGGGTTTTTGTTTTCCAGAGACACTATTTCCGGAATATGAGAGAAAATACATATTTATAGAAACGGGTATAAAGAAACCTGCAAGAAAGAAATATTTGTCGAGAAGTATGTAGCGATAAGAATACTTGGTGAAAGGGAAATCATTAATGCAAATAATTGAAAACTGGAATAATTTTTAAACAAAAACGATATTCTATATGAAACTACTGCTAGAAGAAAATTTTAGTGGGAAGAGTCAATGAAACGTCAATTATAACGAAGTAAAAAAAAAAAATGTACAGAATGGGAAAGGAATCATGAGGTAAATGCAGAAATAGGAGAAAAATCTTCTAAATAAGAAACCGGCAGTTTCTATGCCCCTGAAACATGACTGTCACACTAAAAGTCACATAATTATGGCGTTTTAAACTTTAACTACTTTTAATGCTACAAAATAATCTTGAGTATTGGTAGAAAGGTGTTCTAAATTCACAACAAATTTACTAAGAAAATCAATTTAAAGAAAATACAAAATACTTTTAAATATTCTAAGAAAAATACCAAGCCATCTAATTAGAATCTATGTGTCCATGAGCATTATCTGTGAAACCTTTTACTTTACGATTAAAATCTAAACTAAATGTTTGAAATATTTCCATACATTCAACTTTTACATACTTTTAGGCTAGACTTACATTACCTGGTAATGTATAAAGGTAATTAACCAAAGTAATTAAAAAGGAATCGATTTATCTTGGATATAAATACGCCACCTAGACGTATGAAGTAAGTGGTGAAAGGTAATGTGGTAAGAGGCAATTGTGAGGGAGGGAACATGGTTCTACATGGGAAGGGAGACAAGGGGAATTAGCCCAAGTGCATAGATACAAAGGCTTTTACTAATGGATGATAAATAGCTTACATGCCTTCAATTACTGAACTAAAGCTAGAGTAAACATTTTTCAACCTTATTTTAAAAAGTTAAACAAAATTCCAAACTGCGTTATTTAGTTTTATTGAAAAAACTCCATCTACATTTCCCGTAATAAGGTGGGATATCCAAAAATTACTATTTACCCGAAACATAAGCCTACATAAGGCTCTAGTTAGGCTGTCTTTTCCAGTTGTAAGTGCCGGCAATCACAGATAACCTAACCTTACTTCAACTATGGGTATTCGTATTTGATACAAAAAGGCGGTAGGATAGGAATGTATTTTGTTGTAAGTTAACATTTCTTTAATTAAGTTAACAAATACTCACAAAGTTTCCAAATGTTTTTAAGTTTCATATTTTTTGTTCTTATTCAAACAAAATATAATGAAAAATTGCTTTACGTAACCATGGCTTTATAAATAAGGTTTATTCTTGATTGTTGCACGGCTTTAGCTCGCATAAATTCTACTAATATTAATAATAATATTTACATGTTTGTTAAGATTTATTTATTTCTATTGGCTTTTTAAATTTCGAACGGATATTATTTTCTATTAAAATAGATGCTTTACTTCCAAAAAAATCTCGCTTGTGGCGCCCTCTACACATTTGTGTCAGAACAACACACAACAAGACAACATTGTTACTCTTATCAGGCTGACTGGCAGGCACTGACTGGAAACAAGCAATATATATACATATATATATATATATATATATATATATATATATGTGTGTGTGTGTGAGTATTGTGGACTCAGCTACTATTTAGATGACCATGTTTATTTTTGTTATTGGGCAGTGACAATGCTCCACTTCTTATTCATACCGAAGTAAGGGGGTTCTCTCGGGGTAGTATACTGAATAGGTTTTTTGAAGTTAAGGATGAGGTCAGAACCTTCCTTCTTTATGCCAAGTGTTTAGATTTACTTAGACATGTCTTGGCTTTGCGCGACTGCTTACTTAGCTGTGTTTGAACATTGGTAGGTTTATATTATAGGCTTACAACGTAATATAGATGTGTTCAAAGTTGAAGACAAGGTTTGTGCCATGTTTAAAAAATATCCGTTGTGAGGAACAAAGGTCGATAGATGTTATTTTACAAATTTTCCGACTATAAATGAATTTTTAGGGTCTTATGATGAAACCTTCCCAAATTAAATAAAGGCAAGCATTCATGAACACCTTCAAAGTTTAGAAACCACCTTCAGGGGATACTCTCCTGAACCAGATCTTAACTAGAGTTGGATTAGAACTCCTTTCTGCTTCTCTGGAATATAAAAGATTCAGAGTCCTTCAGAATAGTTTTATATTTTGTATCTTAAATAAAAACAAAACACTTCTTGAATGTACTTGTAATAAACTTGCAGTAGAGACAAATTTAATATTCTTATGTAAGAAGTTTAACAGTTTCCACCTTAAAGTACGTGGGTAGGCTATCCATAAATGACATATTAATAACTAATGTAACTCAAGTTATTATGTGTGTGGTCTACCACTTAGGTAATTTGTGGGCCCCTTGTCATTATAAAAGGGAGTCCTTGAAAAAAATCACTTTCTCAAACACCTAAGTTTAAATTATAAAAAAGTAATTTAAGATTGTTGTTGAATAAATGCTCTGAACTTGCAAGTCAGGTACAACTATTTATTTGTACAACTATTGGTAACGTCAAAAAGAAAACGTTTTACAGTGATTGTAACTGCAGTAGTGGTTGGGGTGTTTCATGCTGTTGTTACAATTAAATACGTAACAGTTTGTAATTGCTATGTTCATAATATTGTTTTCTAATTTTGTTGACGTTACCCATTCGAACAGGAATCCTTAACTATGTACTTCATGAAAAATAAATAAATATAGGAATCGGCTTGATATACAGTATGATTTCAGAGTAAAATTTTCAAGAATGGAACCTAACATTTTTGAAATCATGAACTCAAAGTACAGATTCAACTCATCTCACTGAAATCATTATTGTCAAGTTATGATATCTTGCAAATACATAATCATAAATTTGAACTAATATTATTAATATTCTTATTACATTTTTATTCAATAGTGTTTCTATGTTTGTCGCAATTGAAACTGACTAAATTTGATTCTTGTGTTTACTACATTAACTCCTTACTCCAAACAAAATATTAATGCTAAACACTTGTAAATATTTACAAACTTGCCTATAGTAGCACTTAAATTTATTTGTTGAGGACGGCTGTTTCGATAGATGTGTCCCATTGTCAACTCGGACCGTAACATTAACATGTTCAATTAACTTCTTGAATGTACTTGTAATAAACTTGTAGTAGCATCAAATTTACTTTTCAAATGTAAGAACAGTTTCCGCCCTAAAGTAAGTGGGTAGGCAAACCATAAATTACTTACCAATAACTAATATATAACTCAAATTACTATGCGAGTATTCTACAATTAGGGTTTGAGATTTTGAGGGGCCCTTGTCAATGTAACGACCGATGCTTTCATTGGGTCCTTGAAAACAATTTGTTGGTAACCACTGGCCTACACGCCTACGTTTACTTTATAGAAAAGTAATTTAAGGTACTGTTATTCTGAGAGTAAAGTTTTCTAGTGATATCTTTTTATTTATTCAGTTTTAGCAAACCATTCTTTACACTCCAGATGACCTATTACCTTCGTGTACATATATGTGTGTCTATATATATATGTATATATATATATATATATATATATATATATATATATATATATATATATATATATATATATATATATATATGAGAGAGAGATAGGGAATAATGGTGTCCACTAGAAATGCATTTAACATAAACATTTATTACCAACTTACAAACAATAAGAAGCCCTTTTAAAATATCGTTTGATATAATAAATTACAAAACATGAAATTGTTTTGTAGAAAATTTCTGGTGCTATGTACAATTACCAAATTCTATTGAATACAAGATTTATAAAAACAATAATGCCAACAACTACGGGCTAAGTAGATTGTCACAGTTGTGCATAATGCAAATAAAATCAAATAAATAGACAAATAGCAATATACCTTGAAGCCTTGTCAACTCATCCCATGGAGTCCCGAGGGAAGATGGTGTGTTACCCAAGTTACAGTGTCCATCCCCACTACCTGCCGGGTTCTTGGGCTGGTTCTGTAAAATGTACAAGTTACCTCATATTATTCATCATTATGTCACCTTCTATGGCATGAGGGAAGTTATACAGTTAGTAACATGACTTAGGCCTTCATGATAGTACCTTGTTATATGTGTAGCTTAGAATTATTTAGTAATTTTTATTGCCAGACTTAAGAAAAGGTTTGTTAAAATGTAAGGTTATTTTGCTTTTGTTTTCCCCTATTCCCTCTATTAGTTCACAATTTCCTTGTATATATCTTGTTAAAAATTTCAATCGTTGTTAAAATAAATTTTATTCATCCATTCAATATTAGCCATATATTTTTAAAATTTTCCAACTTCGGTTAGTTAGATGTAGAACAAGGTCGTTGTTTTTAGGTCGTAAGGATCGTTAGATGTAGTTTAGGTCGTTAGTATTTAGTTTTTTTTTGTCGAATGACACTATGGTGGAGTTGTGTGGGATACAGATGTCTTTAGTTTTGTGGATCGGGCCAATGTCAATGTGTATGGATCTGTGGTTATTAACGTTTGTGTGTGTATTTGGCTAGCTTACGGGAAGTGCCTACGTGTGGTTTATCTGTGTTTTGTTTGTAGTGTTTCTCTTGTACTGGTTTCATGATTTCGGTGCATTTGCTTAAGTGAGTTCTATTTGTGTTTTATATTTTTGTGGAGGGACTTGATGAAGTTCGGTTACGCTGTTTTTGTCATGAATTTATTTACTTTATTGTCAACGTCATGTTGGCGCATTATTACTATAGATCTTAGTTCCCATGGCAACCTAACGTACCTGAAGGCTATAAGAAAAACCACCTGTAACATTGCTTCTCAGGTGGATACATTCGGCGACTGCTATTTCTCGCGCTTGTCCCAAATGTGGCCTTCTACTTGGTCCTTACTCTACACTCTGGACCTTATCTAGGAAACCCAAGAAGGATATGTTACGAGCCTGTTGCCAATGTATTTACATTGTTATGGTGCATTTTGGCTGATCTTATGAGGTCATTATTAATTCTTTAATAAGTACTCACTGACCTAAAATTACAAAATTTATTGACTCAAACTCGTTTCGAAGCCAATGACGTTATCCTCCGTTCGATGGTATCAGTTTGTAATAGTTATAACTCACAGATGATACCATTATAAGCGGAAGTTAATAAATTATTACTCGCGGTTCAATGCGAATTATGAATAATTTTTAAGAGTTATAAGATTTAAAAGCGTACAAATTCAGCCATATCTTTAACTAAACAGTTTGTTCCAATGCCAGTAAAAGAATAATCAAAGAAAACTAGATTCATCTGCAGCAGTTTTTAATTCCACCGAAAATATTTTCAGAATGTGTAACATACAAGCCCACACACATTTTACGCACCAAACTAGCCCAGCTACTTGGGTTTGAGTGACCCGAAAACAATGTTTTTAGAGCGCGTAAGACCTAATCCAACAGACATTTGTACTAGAATCACTATTCAACCCGCAATACCATTTACACGTAATATTGTTGTGAAATATATCTGGCAACTTAAATTTAGGTGACATCAGAAAGATATTGCTCTGGTCGTGGAGGTAGGAAATTGGTTATTCTACGAATTAAATAACTTCTGCTTATTATTATACTTGTAGTTAATACTCGTAATGCATAACGGAAAATAATAAATAACAAATTTGGATTATCCTAAAGCCAATCGCGGTAAAATTGGCGTCGCACATCTGCAAACATATATTGCCTTATTCTTTATTTTTATTATTGTCTTCTAAATTGAGTGTAAACGTTAAGTTTAGTATAAGGTTAATTAGCATCTTAGCTAGTAAGAAGAATTCACAACGGTAAAATTAAACAGTTTACTCTAAATCTTACTACACATTAGTTTATTAAAACAAACAGACTCGTTTCGACAATGATGACACCTTCATCGGTGTTTGGTTGTTTAAAAGTAAAATGCCGTCTCCATACCTATGGTAGTATAATATTTTTTCCGTATGTTTGTTGTTCTACAGGACGTATTATTGTTGGATGTGTTGAAGGAATATTTCAGCTAGGAACCTGAGATGGGGAATCCCTTTGGCAGGCAGACACAATCTTTTCGCATATATCTCAAGTGTTATGATTTCTTAGATGAGTTTTTATGGAGTTTTGTTTGTTGTCAGCATGTTTTCTAGTGTTTGAAGTGTTTGTTTAATGGTTACGTTGGTGTGAAGGGTTTTTATGTCGAATGGTATTATGGTGGAGTTGTGTGGGAAATAGATGTGTTTAATTTTGTTGATGAGGTCAATGTCATTGTGTATGGATGTGTAGTTGTAAAGTTTGTGTGTGTATTTGGCTAGATTACGTGAAGGTGCCTGGGTGTGGTTTATTATTGCAGAATATGTGTTTTGTTTATAGTGTTTCTCTTGTTCTAGTTTCATGGTTTCGGTGAATTTGCTTGAGTGATTTTTAACTTGTGTTTGATATTTTGGTGTAGGGACTGAATGGAGTTCAGTTATTTTTTTTTTGTCATGTATTTATTTACTTAATTGTCAACGTCTTTTTGACGCATTATTACTATAGATCTGCCTTTATCTATTTTAAAATATTGGGGTTAGTTGGTCGTGATTTGTATGATGGGTTTAAGGGTTGTGTGTTTATTAGTTATGCTTGGTTTAATGTTTAATGGTTTATGATGGGCATTTTATATTCAATGCCTTGTCTAATGTATTCATGGGGAGTGTATTCTGTGCTTTTTATTGCTGTTTCTGTGAACACATTTTTCTTCGATGTTTTATAATTGGGGTGTAAGCTTTATTAAATAATTTGTTTAAGTCTTAAATTGTTTATAATAAATTCGATGTATGTTCTGCTTGGGTAAAACTGATGGTGTGTGTAAAAAGTGTTAATGCTATGAGAGTTATGTTTGTGTCTGATACTCTGTTGCTGTCTGTGTGTATGTCCTTTACTGTACTGAACGATTTCTTCGAGTACTAATTGTAAAGTACATACAATTATTTTCAATATTTCTTTATAATATTGATTATTATTATTATTATTGTTTGTATAAACACTGTAGCCAGGAAATAAAACAAATTATAAACTAAATTGTCTTTCATCTCAAAAATATATCGCCAATAATAGGTCAGCTGGTTTTCCAGGCAGGGAAGTGCAATGTGTGTGTGTGTGTGTGTGTGTGTGTGTGTGTGTGTGTGTGTGTGTGTGTGTGTGTGTGTGTGTGTGTGTGTGTGTGTGTGTGTGTGTGTGTGTGTGTGTGTGTGTGTGTGTGTGTGTGGTGTGTGTGTGTGTTTGGGTGAGTGTGTGTGGGTGTGTGTATGTGTCAAGTTAAAGCGCTCCATACAAACTCAGAAATAATACAAACACGAAAGAAAATGTCCTCACGACAATGCGATCCATACTTTTTCATGTAGATTTAAGAACGAATCATACTTCTACCAGTTGTTTAGTTTTACGAAATATTTACACAAACTGTCATTATATTCGCTACACCTTCACTACAAATTGTAGGATTATTCATTACAACTGTGTAAAATTGTACAGTACCTGTTTGTACTTATTGCTTAGATTGTAGAAATGGATGGCCGATATTTTCTAGAATACACAATTTAAGCTTTGCAAAAATCTAAATGAATTAATTACAAATGGGAACATCAGGCTACAAAATTACTTTTGCGTACATATATAAGGTAAATGCTTCAAGGGTTTAATAAACAGTATAAATATTAAGTTAATATAAAATCTCGCCTGAGAAATACATTATCTTCCCTATAACATCATTATTGGCTATAATCTGGTTATAAAAGCACACAAAATTATACATACATGTCTCGGCAACACTACAAGTTGTCTTCTTTATGCGATTTTAACAGGACAATGCTACTTGTAAAATGTAGATATTTCTTTCTATATGGTTAATGTAAAATACTTGACTTAATGGAAAACAATTTTTGCAACCCTTTAACTGAACAAATTATTATAAACTAATTACACTTGACAACAAACTTTCAATTTAAAAAATGCAGACAAAAGGCGAAAACCACTAAATTCTTTAGAATTAAAATCGAGTAAGAAATGATAAAATGAACGCACTGGTCGAATAAACACAGCTGACTGCCCGATTCACTTGCAGTGTAAAATCTAGATCGTAGTACGCTCGATGCACTTTATAATAAAATTTAACGAAAAACATTTCTTTCCCTAAAGTAAATTGTAAACATTTTTAGATCATCCTACCATTAATATTGTAATTGATAAAATTTTATTATTTTCTGTAATTTAAACTTGACCATTCAGTTTTACTATTACAGCCAGAGGAAGCATTGGCGACAACCTGGAGCAGAAGCGCTTAGCACGACCTAAAGAAGGATTCCCAGGACCTCAGGAGAAATGGTAGTTAGTAATGAGAGAACTCAGCACATAATGAGAGGATTTTCTAACCACATTTATTGGTCGGAAAAGAACTTATAGGGAACGGCTACACTCTTTCAAATGTTATCGAATACAACTTTTATTTTTTCCTACAATGAATAGCCTTAATAGCAGAATAAAAAAATCGTACAATATAAACATAAAAATGGCACCTAATCGAATTCGCAATGGTCCATCCATCACGGGCAGTCTTAGAGTACAATGTAAGTGTTCCAAACAGTCGGTAGGGGCGCCAATGATTGTGGACTAGTAATAGTTATCTTTTTCTAGAAAGTGAGTTCTAGGAGGTAGAATGTGTATGGAAAATGGGTTCTAAGGGAGAAGAAGTGGTTTCCAGAAGTTTCTTGAAGGAAAGCAATGTTACACAAAGCAGTCCAAATTCTAAATGAGCGAAAATATTGCTCTACAATAAAGATATCTCTGCAGTAGTTAGCACCATGCCAGAAAAAACTAACTTGAAATTGAATATGTCAAAACGAGTACGTGGTGACAACCAAAAGTCGGCACAGCTGATAGGTAAGGCAACTACAGCTGATTCAGTTTCAGTACGGTTTATTTTGCGGTAAATATAGACTAACCAATGAAGAGATTCAAAATCAATTTTATTTACATACAGCTTCACAAACTAGTTATATTTTTGAGACGACAAGGAATAAGAAGCCCAATACTATACTCAGCGGGCCCCCCCCCCCCAACAACTTTATGTTCTCTAGCATAACATTTCCTTATAAAAATATGTGCGTTTAGATACACAGTAAAAATAGTCCAATATTGCATATACACACCTTTATATTCTCAAGACATTCATGATTAAAGAATTTTGATAAAGGTTTTTATAGTTTGATTTTTATTAAGTTTTTCGGCAAAATCTTTCTTATCAGGTTCTTCCCCTTCAGTCTTCGTTAGTCTCCGGCGCCCGAGAAGAACCCTGTTCCAAGGCAGGTCAAAACGCTAAGTTCATTTCTAAAAACATTTTTTAACACAAACCGTCAGATTTGCAGAAAATTGAGATAGCGTAGCCCCCCCCCAAACCAAATAGTATTAGCAAACAACATTAACCTATAACACAGCGCAAGTTTTTAGCAAAACAGCTTCCCGACGACCCAACAATTCTGTAGTTTTAGGTGCCAAAATATCAATATATATGATTTCTAGAGATAAAGATATTCAAAATATCCTCAGGGGAGTTCCGCCACCTGACCCTTTGGGTTGTGCCCCCCTCTAAACCATTGCCCTGGCTACGCTCTTGATTGTCATCCTAAAATGATCCAAAAAATACGATCTTCACTCCGTTACTCTTTACAACACTCTTCTCCCGTACAATATAATACTAACATCATATGTTCATGTTAATGCCAAACGTCACTCAAGTACTTACAAAGGTTGCAAATTGTTTCGCGCTGTAAAACTATGCTCTGATCAAGTGTTGCCATCATCGCGGAGCGTTGCAAGGAGAGAAAGTAATAACTAAATACAATAAAACACCCTCTTATCCGAAATAATGAGGGCGGAACCTTTTCGGAAGAGCCATGCTACTTAACCTAAAGTATATTTCTTCAAGTTAAACCACATAAAACCTTTTCTAAAAAAAAGGTTGTATTTTCTAATAAAACAACCTCTCGCTCCTCCCCTACGTTTACCGTGTTGGGTAAAAATCACGGAACAGCCCAAATTGGCTTATTTAAGTCACGTTTTGGTTAAGGGTAGTTCGGATAAGACGAGGCTGTACTAACCAACAAAAACACACAGTCAATAAGTAATTCTTCAGTGAGATAAGATGGCAAAGTCATCGTCAATGAGTATAGCTAATATAACATGTACACTTCAAGAATACGGTTAAAATTATAACAATTTACTAACACTATACTTACACCAGCAAGGAAATACGATTTCTATTTCTCCCCTTAATATTGTGATTTAAACATATCTATGTATATATTTATAATAATTGTCACTATAAATTAAAGAATAACTAAATTAAAATCTTTCTCTGTTAACCTCAGTAGGAATGACTCTAAAATTATTTTTTTCTATATTGTGTTTAAAATTTTGATTACTACTGTGCTTAGACTATATCTATTTCCCACAGGTTGGGCAATATCCCACTGGTTGTAATTGCGTCACAGATAAGTCGCAAGAGTACATCCTAAACAGCTAGGAGCTACTAAAGGCAATAAGGGTCAAGGCCAGTCTATAAACTTATACGCAAGATATGGAGTCTCCGGCTTGGTGGGCTCCCATAGAAGCTGAGAGAGCTTGCTGGGTTCCTAAACTTATTTAGTTTAAAGTCAAGTGATTGCTCACCTCCACCAGTCGTCGTTCCAAACCATGAAGCCGAAATGTCGCTTCTGAAAAAATACAATATAATTTGTAAACCTTTAGTGTAGTGAAAATGATAAATAGATAAGGTTAGGTAGATATTCATAAAAATAAATGGTAATGGTATAGATAAATGGATATTTAGGTATGAAAATAAACATAAATTCATTTACATTATCCTTTCCTATGCAATGTCTATTGGAAGTTGTATAGAAATGCTTACATGAGTATTGTAGTTTACTTAAGATGTAGGCTACTACAGGATATTTGACTCTAAAGGAAACAAATTAATACACAGCTAATTGTTCTTTAATATGACAGATTTACTTTAATTTTGAGTTCAAAGTTGTAACATTTATCCAACTGGTTGTAATTGCGTCACAGATAAGTCGCAAGAGTACATCCTAAACAGCTAGGAGCTACTAAAGGCAATAAGGGTCAAGGCCAGTCTATAAACTTATACGCAAGATATGGAGTCTCCGGCTTGGTGGGCTCCCATAGAAGCTGAGAAAGCTTGCTGGGTTCCTGAACTTATTTAGTTTAAAGTAAAATGATTGCTCACCTCCACCAGTAAACTGTTAGTGTAGTGAAAATGATAAATAGATAAGATTAGGTAGATATTCATAAACATAGATGGTAATTATATAGATAAATGGATATTTAGGTCTGAAAATAAAAATAAAATGATTTACATTATCCTTTCCTATGCAATGTCTATTGGAAGTTGTATAGAAATGCTTACAAGAGTATTGTAGTTTAATTAACATGTAGGCTACTACAGGATATTTGACTATATGGGAAACAAACTAATACATAGCTAATTGTTTTTTAGTATGACAGATTTACTTTAATTTTTAGTTCAAATTTCTAATATTTACAGGTAGGTACACATAAATTAACTTGTCCAGCTTTAATTTGTCAATATACCTCAAAACTCTTATAAATATTCTTTCTACTAATAAAATCTTTAAAATTGCACTTAATTATCTTAAGACGTGTATAGGTTGCTGCACTTGGTTTGATGAAGTTTTGTATTTGAAATTCATTATTTCTTAAAGAAATTAATGAAAAGTTTTAAAACCTGATAGTTTTTGCTTTAAAGAGTTGGCTTTGAATTTAAGATATATTAATAGTTTTAGTTGTTAACGAGTTATCTATGGTATGGTTTCTTGTTTCACTTCACTTGATCGCCCAGCCACTTACTAAATTTTCTCTTATTTTACTTCACTCTCCTATTCTCGAAATGCTTCAATATAGTACGTAAACCTTATTTTCCCTCACTAATATCACTTACTTCTTGATTAACTTCCTTATTTAATATCACCTACTACTTTTATTTAGCGTGTTTACTTCTTTTCATTTTAGTTTTAGAACTTGTTCCAAAACTACCCTTTCGCCCCCCCCACCGAGTTTGACTAGCTCCTTTGGTTAGTTTCCATATGGGTTACATCCTCTTCAAATTATATTGTCTATCTTATGCCGCTAATTTTTCTTCTGTCTTATCAGAACGAATCCTGATTCGCTTTATCTTTGGGTTCGGTGGGAAATTCTGAAAATTTCTCAAGCTGCAGTTTTAGTTGGACGTGTTTCTTATTCATTTGTAAAGATTTTTCTCCATAAATAGCAAGATCTTTTGATGCCGAACTTAACTCTCCTCTCCAGTGATCGAGTTTACTCTCCCTACTATGTACTTTTTCGAAGTATACTATTAGTTATGGTACGCGCAGTAACCCTTTTTTGCCGAAGGTTCTTCTACAACTGACTGTCCTTTGATAGACAGCGACAGTTTCCTACAATCTCTAAAACCTAAACAAACAGAAAAACTTAAACAACTAAAACGTAAACAATGAAATTAAAATCGATGCAAATATAAAAGAAAAGGCTCAACTAAACAAAATCACACTCACCACAGCAGACAAAGGCAACACCACAGTAATTATTAATACAAACAGCCTAAATGACAAAATCAATGAATACATAATATATAATAATATAATACAACTACATACAGATAAAACTCAGAAATATCACAGAACCATCAAAAAACTAATAATACATCCACATATATTATCAGTAAAAACAAAAAATACCACCTACAACAAATCCATCCTAAAGCAACTACCCTCCGCGCTCTCCTAAAAATTCGCAAATCCAATGTCCCCATCCGAGTCATCATGTACTTCCAAAATGCCCCTGCACATAAACTAGCAAAATACATGGACAAAATAAATCTAATAACTTTAACACAGAAACACACATAAAAAACGAAACACACCTAATAAATAAAATAAAAGACATGCTTACTACACAATTCAACACTAATATCACTCGACACAACAAACATGTACACCAACATACCCGTATCCGAAACCCTCAACATCCCAGAGACTCAATTAATATAGTACAATATACCTAGAAACCACGTTACCGAAATCCTAAACATCCTCTAAACCATCAGCAAACCAAACCATTTCACCTGCAACTGAAACTTCTATTTACAACCGGATGGTCTACCCATGGGAAGCACTATCAGCAGTGTCCTAAGCGAAATTTATTCCTACAACAAATAGAAAACAGCAAGATACTCACAAACAATACACACGCACACAAAATCATTTACAGGCACAGATACGTCGATGATATCATAACATTATACAGAGGCAACACCCGACAATGCGATAAACTCCTCCCCTACACGTAACCTTTAAGGACCGACACGCCGGTAACTGCCTCAGTTTTGTGAGGCGGACAGAAGTTAGACCGATAAGACGATCCAACCTTCTGTTAGTAACGGTTGGACTTTAAGACGATGTTCCCATTTCCATTTAGGCTTGATTTATATAAAATTTGGTGTAAAGTTTTATATGTCGAATGACGCTATGGTGGAGTTGTGTGGTATACAGATGTCTTTAATTTTGTGGATCAGGTCTATGTTGTTGCATAGGTATGTGTGGTTGTTATACTCTATCTCTGATAACTCTGTGTATTTGGCTGGCTTGTGTGAAGGTGCCGGTGTGTAGTTAGTTAGTGGCGACCGGGTGTGTTTTGTTTGTGG
Organism: Prosapia bicincta; assembly: GCA_036971475.1. Lineage (NCBI taxonomy): Eukaryota > Metazoa > Arthropoda > Insecta > Hemiptera > Cercopidae > Prosapia > Prosapia bicincta. Next base: position 212,634,850 of record JBAIZL010000005.1, read on the forward strand.
ATATTAGTTAAGTGGTTAGGTATTGTTTCTTGGCGTTTTATTTGTTGGTAGTATTTCTTTTGTTCTAGTCTCATGACTTCAATGCATTTATAACTTGTGTTTGATAATTTTGGTGTAGAGTCTACATGGAGCTTGGTTATGTTGGTTTATGTCATGAATAAAATTACTGTATTTTCAACGTCTTGTTGGCGCATTATTAGTTGTGCTTGATTTAGTATTTAATGTGTTTATGATGAACATTTTATATACAATGCCTTGTGGAATGTATTCTTGGTGAATGGAATCTGTGCTTTGTATTGCTGTTTCTGTGTACAAACTTTAGTATTTTATTGCATTTCTTGAGGTGTAAGCTGTATTTAAGTAGTTTCTTTAGGTCCTAATTGGTTTATATTCAATTCGATGTTTATAGTGTTTATTGTGCGTGGGTGAAACTGGTGGTGGGTGTTAAAGCGTTATTGGTATGTGTTGAGAATTTGTTTGTGTCTGATGCTCTGTGGCTGTATGTGTGTATATTCGTTGGTGTATTGAACGATTTCTTCGAGTACTATTAGCAAAGTATCAACGATTATGTTCAACAATTGTGTATATAGTTCATTAAGTAAAACCCATTTATCAAGCAATTTATAAGTAATTCTTTGTGCATCTTAGGAGTTCAAATATTCTAAATAACTATACAAACAAAACACACAAAAAAAATGTATAATAAATATAGTCTTGGGGTACTTAATGGATAAAAATATATCGAATTAAATATACAATTTTTTAAATGATTACTACGTCATTTTATTCTTAATATCAGGTTTACATGGCTTCAGTTTTCTACGTAAATACAAAGCAGAGCAAATTCATTAAACATTATGTTCTCTTTTCGACAAATATGCCTTTTGTATTATTTAAATCGGTAAATAATACAAAATTCTTTGATGTAAAAATATAACAATATTTGCTTGTAAAGATATTAACAATGACTGATGTATAGCTAAATTATTTATATTTTTTTATGCTTACAGATAGCATAAACATGGTACGAATATATTTAATTTTTGCCAGACTTTGTACTAGCAATCATGGGTCATTTTTGCTTAGATTGTTTAATCTTATTATTTCCATTCTTACCAACATGTATACAATGACTCACCATTAGCCTGCAAATGCAATAACAACACCAATTGTTTCCATCTATAACTTTGTATTACTCTATGTGAAGGTAACTTTGCTGGTTAGTATCTTATAGTGCGTTAAAAATAGTCTTAAAAATAGTCGTTTTTCCTTTTATATTAAGATATGTATCTAAAATGATTTTATTTATAATAACCTTTTTTCTTAAATTTTAGTAGTAAATGTTTCACTATAGATTTTTTTTATTACAAATTTTAACGTTACAAACTCTGGAAATATACAAACGCAAGACATCAATATTCAAAATTTCCTTTCTAAATATTACACACAAATACTGCTAGCATAAACTCCAAACATAATCATTTCCACTAAAAATCCACTGTAGTTTTTTTCTCTGTTTTATATCTAATCACATAGTTTTAGGATTGTGTTAATTTTTCCCAAGTTTTATACACTTCTATTAAGAGGAGTTTTAGGAAATGTCTACACTAGTGTTAAATAGCTCTTTTCACACAAAATGGTCCTTCAAAAAAATGTATTGTGTAACACAAAGAATGTTATTCCTTTGCAAGTTTTCCAAAAGCCTATTTCTCAAAACTTCATGCTTAAAGCAATCATAACCAATTATTACTTATCCATTACACACACAACAATCTATAAAAGTTAGCAATTGAATACCAAATTTACATTGGATTTATATATATATATATAATAATAAGTTTTTTTTATTCAGTTACATTAAAAAACTGTCAGTGAATTAAACAGGTTATAAACTCTATGTGTGTCTGTGAATTACAATCAATGAATTACAAATTCAGCTATATTTGCAGACAGGGACGTCCAGTGTGTGTGTGTGTTGGTGTGTGTGTGTGTGTGTGTGTGTGTGTGTTTGTGTGTGTGTATGTATGTGTGTGTGTGTGTGTGTGTGTGTGTTTGTGTGTGTGTGTGTGTGTCTGTGTGTGTGTGTGTGTATGTGTGTGGGTGAATGTGTGTGTGTGTGTGTGTGTGTGTGTGTGTGTGTATGTGTGTGGGTGAATGTGTGTTTGTGTGTGTTGGTGTGTGAGTTTGAGTGTTTGCGTGCGTGTGTGTGTGTGTTGTGTGTGTGTGTGTGAGAGAGAGAGAGAGAGCGAGAGAGTAGAGGAATGGAGGGAGATATTTCAAATCTGTGCTATACATTCACCCTCAAATACAAACACAAATAAACCAATATCCCAAGACAGTGCGATCCATATTTTCTCACGCTGACTTAAGAACGACCCACACGTTTACCAGTTATTTTTGTTTTACCAAATATTTTCTATAAAATATCATTACATTCGCTAAAGATTTTCAACACTAAATCTCCAGGATTGCCATGGATTACCTCAGCAAACATAACATTGGCCACTGCTGCAGATTGACAAAGCAAAGCAAAACGCCTACGCTTACTCGCTGAGAGTGGGCGGAATATATAAAGGTAAACCCTTTTCAGTTGTTTACAGCATTTAAATCTAAATTTCCTTTCTACGTATTTTATATCCATTTTTATACAACGCGATATTTCATCATTTTAATTATTAGCTAAATTTATAAGTATCTTTTTCAAAATTTCCCAATACGCTATGTTGAATTTTCATGGCATAGCCTAGAGCCTAGAGCTATTGTTTTAAAGTGGGGAAAGCGGGCGTAACAAACAAAAAATATTTAAAAATAAATCTCCAGTCTTGGATTAAAACTTAGTGACCTAGTTGTGTCTTTTCATTAAAAGCCTTTACATAGGAGAACACAATGCAACCAAATACCCAACTATTCGTAAATAACAGCAAACAAAGGCATCAATTTAAAAAATAACAATATTTCTTTTTACCAAAACTAGTCATTAAGATTGTAGTATTAAATTGTCCATTTACTCACATGTTTTCATGTTTATTATTATTAATATCACTTAAATTGTACGAAATTTCCTAAATGTTATACAAACAAACACTTACAACATAAACACGTAACAAAAATTTCAAACAAAAACAAACTTTTTCTATATCTAACAAAACGTTTCGAATTTGTGTTCATTCTATTTTTTTATACATTTTTAAAAAACTTTTTCGGATAAAATTCCTCACATTATTATTTAAGCCTAATCCTTCTTTAATATTTTTTTACTTACTTTGTTAATGTAATATATTTGTGTTATTAAAATCAATAAAAAAGACTTTTTAACTAATATCAAGAATTGTGTTTGTAGAATACAGGCCTAACCTAATCATGAGTGAGCATTTAAGTAAAAGAAAAAACAAGAATTTTAAACTTAATATTCGTTTACTTTATAATGATAGTTTTCAGAATTATTTATTTTAAGAATTTTCGCTTCAAGAAATCAAATGATTTGAAGCAAGTCAGGTTACATGAATACCTTATTTTTTGTCATTAATAAATACAAACCGCGTTGAGAATACGAGAGATTTACATTCAGTTTTAAAGATTCTACAGTTAAATGTAAGTAGAAATTAAATCCAATATTTTTAAAGACTGAGAACAGTTGTGAGTTATATTACACTAAACATATTTTGCACACATGTTATGATGTTTACTTCTAATTTGGGAAAGATAATCTCACACAACCGTAAAGCACATAAAAATTAATAATTAATTACTAATATATTAATTAATACTTTACTACAATATACATTTAATTTTATATAGTCTTAGGCTACATAAATATGATTAGGGCGTGATAAAATTATTTGTGTCATTTAAATCTTTTGCTTTATAACAAATATCTTTGTCTTGATAAAAATAACTTTACAAAACAGTAAAGGAAACCTCAAAGATAATTAATATTAGAAAAAATTACACTTACTTTTAATCTGAAAACCTTCACACAAATTGCCAAAATAGCAACCCATTCACCAAAGTTTAATACTAGTGAGAAAATATAACCTACAAGGTAATAAACGCACAGGATGAATAAACAGCTGATTCCATTGTTGTCCAAAGTCTAGATACCAGCGACAAGAATTCGTCACTCTAGTTGGCTGTGCCCGCCTAGACTCTCTTCTTCTTGATTACTAACATAAGTTGATACGTTTGTAACTGTGAATTATTTTTGGTAGCTTTAATTCTTATGAATTGAATCTGATTTTAAATATTGCAATTTATAGTTACATATTTAGAAGATGACCTGCAAAGTCTTATTAAATTGAGATGCAAGGGATTTGTGTGCTCGTTAAATAATTGCTCTCTTAAATCTTCAATTTAAACAAATCAAACATAGTTTATTAACCCAAAAAGATATATAATACAAAGCAAATACATATTACAGAAACACTGCATTAGTTACTTAATTTGACATGAAGCATAACATAAACAATATTAATTTCTCGATTTAATATTCTTTCCAAACAAAAAATGAAATTTTTAAATAAACCTATAATCAACTTTTCTTTTATATTCATAAACATTTTAGGGTATATTGACATAAACACTTTCTACCATTACACAATGTTCGTTCCTTGCTCAATTACATTAAACCACTTTCACTTTATTAATACAAAATCACATTTACTCACTTCAATAGTGTTCTTATTCATTCGGTGCGCACCATTGTCTTTAAATTCTCTTACCTTTTTTTTCTTTTACATACGAAGTTTACATACAAGATTTATACATAATTACTTAATTTATCACTCATGTACTTTTCAAAAACATCATTTAGGTATTTGTTGCAAATTGTTCACTTTTGCTTGTTAAATTTTTATTAATTATGTATCGTTTAATTTATAGTAGTTGTGAGATATGCACCTTGCGTATCTCATTTAAATTTTCTACCCCTTGTATTAAAATATTTACAGGGTTTAAGAAATATAATAATTTGTATGGACCTTTAAATTTTACATCTAGCTGAGCTTGATATTTATCTATCTTTTTTGATAATGACGGATGCTTTACATACACCTTATATCCTACTTTAAAAGGATGCACATTATCACCTTTATAGATACCATACTTTTTATTTCTCTCAATTGACATTTTAATATTCTTTTTGGCTTTGTTAAGTCGGCTTGCTATTTCTGTTTTGGAAATTTTATTTTCTACAATGTCATTTAAACTCCACAAATTGGTTAACAGATCATTTGGTTTAAAATTAAACATTAATTCAAAGGCTGAATGGCCAGCGGATTCATTGAAGGCTGAATTTAGACAAATTTGCAAATAATGAAGTCCTTCATCCCACATTGTTTGTTTATCATGAAAAAAGCTCCTTAACAAAACCTTAATATTTTTAATATATCTCTCTGATTTATTAGCTCTTGGTACATATGGTAGGGTTTTGATATGTTTTATCCCTTTATTAAACATAAAATTTTTAAACTCAATGGCTTTAAAACATGCTCCATTATCAGACACCAAGAAACGAGGCATACAAAAATTAGCAAAAACTACAGCCCTCAACTTGTTGATGACATTTGCATCTTTGGCATTTCTTAAAGGCATTATATAACAGAATCTACTTAAATAATCTACTGCAATTAACAAATGATTATGACCGTTCTTACATCTTACTAATGGTCCCATTATATCTACATTCAGCTTTTGCATAGGTTTGTTTGATACAAAACTTACATGTTTCCCATTATAAATTTTTGGTGCTTGTTTACAAGTAGCACATATTTGTCAATCTTTAATTTTTTGTTTTATAAAATTGCATAAATTAGGTCTATTAAAATATTGGGTAATCTTTGACATGGTTTTTAACTGACTAAGATGTCCACCAAGAAATAAAGTATGATAATATTCGAACATCATGTCTTTTAAATTAACAGGCAAATGGATTTTTAATTTGTTTTTATCTCTCTACATTAATAGGCCTTTGCTCATATAAAATTTTTTATTGTTAGTTTTAGATTTAATACTTTCCACATTTTTGTTATTTAAGGATCTGTTTTTTGATGTACCTTTAAATCTAGGTAACCTAAAGGTATTTGCGAAATTACATTAGTTTGAGGATTAGGACCTTTGTTGTTGTTGACGGATTGGATTTCTTCCCCTGTTTATCATTTTTAAAGATTTCGTCCTTTGACTCTATCTCCACTATTTCTATATCAATACCTTCCCCATTATTGTGGATTCTATTAAGAGCATCGGCTACTACACTCTGTTGCCCTTTTATATGAAATATTTTAAAAGGTAGACTTACAATTCTTTCTAACTATCTTTTCATTTTGTCTAACATTCGGGAATGTGTAAGAGAACACGACAATGCTTGATTATCTGTTAGTAAGTAAAAGGGTTGTACCTCTAAGAATTTATAAAATTTTTTGATTCTAAGAACAATGGCTAAAGTTTTCTTTTCTTATACTGAAAGAGCTCTCTCTGAATCTGTGAATTTCTCTGAAAAGTAAGCTACTGGTTTCTTTTGATCTGCAACATTCTTCTGTAACAAACATGATCCAACACCATATTCACTGGCATCTGTCATCAGATAGAAAGGTTTGTTGTAATCCGCAATTGCTAAACAAGGTGGACTAGAGATACAATTTTTTAAGGTGTGAAAACTTTTTCACACTCTTCAGTATACTGGAATTTAACTCTTTTCTTCCTCAACTGGTTCAATATACTAGCAAGTTTTGCATAATCTTTAATGAAACTACTGAAAAATGACACCATGCCTATAAATCTAGACACTTCCTTAGCATTTTTTGGTCTAGGAAAATTCTTTATTGAATTTGTTCTTTCTGGATCTATTTTATTCTGATTATGGCTTACTTTATTACACAAAAAATTAAATTTTACATACAAATTTTGCCTTGCTCAAATTTACAGTTAAATTATTTTTACTCAATCTACTAAATACTTCTCTTACATGTTTTAGATGTTCTTCTAAACTATTACTATAGTTAAGGAAGTCATCAACAAAGTTTAGCATGTATTTAAACTTTATATCACTAAAAATTCTTTCAGTATACAAGCTTAATATTCCACTGCCTACATGCAAACCATATGGAATTCTCGTGTAATTATATTGACTGAAAGGTGTTGAAAACGCTGTATACATTTTGCTACTTTCGGTAAGCGGTATCTGGTGGAAACTGTTACAAAGATCAATACAACTAAAATACTTTTTAAATAACAATCGGCCATGTCGCCGATAAGATGTGAAACTCTTTCTATCAATTGCTTCATTTTGCCATAATTCACTACAAGTCTATCTTTATCTCCTTTTGAAACTAAAAATGAAGGACTCATATATGGACTAATGGAATGCTCAATTATTCCTTGTGCTAATAAATCATCTATTATTCATTTTAGAATATTTATTTTAGGTGAACTGATGGGATATGGTTTAACTTTTACAACTTCATCTGATTTTACTATGAAGTTGAATTTAAAATTTAAGACCTTGCCGATCTCATCTGTGAATAAATTAGGGAACTGTCTTACTTTTGCTTTAATTTCTTTAATTCCTTCTGGACTACCTATTTGTATTTTACCATTACTCATTATATTGTTATTGCTTATTGATTTAAAATTAATAATTTTTATTTTTATAGTAGGATCAAAACTAAAATAGCATTTTTGTTTTGATATGTATATTATTAACCCTGTTTCATTGATGAACGAGTTCCTAGTATCAGGGGCCATGTTACATTATTTACAATATAAAATTTTACATACCAACTGAAGTGTTTTATTTTTATTTTTTGACAAAAACCTTTTACTTTGATTTCGGCGTTATTGGCAGCTATTATGGTTTCCATATCTGACTTATAAATTGTTATTTTGTTTAGCAATTTATTCTCTCAAATATACTATTCACTAACTAAATTAATTGAGCTTCGTGTCAATTAGGGCTTCACTTTCATTGCCTTTTTTTAAATTTATTTTTACATCTATAGTTGGTAACATAATTATTTTAGATTGGATTTTCATTCATTTTCTATTTTCCACCATTTTCAAAATTTGAGGCATTTATTTTTCTTTCTAATGTTTTTATCTAAAATATTATTTTTATTTTTCACTTTTCTCTTACAATTATATTGGCAATGGTTGACCTGATCCCAATTATTATTAATTTTATCACTTATTTTAAAATTTGTGAGTGACCTTTACACTTATTGTTAAATTTATTTTTTACAATGTTTCGGGAGGTATCCCTAATGAACGCCTCCCTCTTAATTAGATTTTTGTATTGGTTCTACACACATTAGCTCTGTGAACTAACTTTCCACATTTAAAACATTTTATTGTTTTATGATTATAATTTTGATGATGAGGTGGTCTTTGATAGCGATCATTACTATTGTTATTGTTAGAATTATTATTGTTATTGTTACCATTACTAGAATTACCATACACATTAAACTTCTGAAATGCCCTGAACTGTTGTTCATTATTTCTACTTCTGACATGATCATTGTACGTTATATTTTGTATTTGCACAGACATTTCGTTAAAATCATGTAAACATGTCGGGTTCCTAATGAATGACAACTTATTCCTGGTTTCTGGATTCATGCCTAATTTAATTAGTTCTACTAAATCATTTTCAGAATATTCACATAACAACAATTCATTATTTTCTTTCAAAGATTTCACATAAAGAGGCCGGAGTTCACCCATGCCTTGAGGTCTATTAATCAAATCTCTTTTTAAATTTTCCCTAAGATTAATAGGTACAAACATTTTTAAAATATTCTGGTGAAACTCTCTTAAATTATTATTCTCCTCTAATCCTAACAATAATTTGTCCAACAATGAACCGGTTGCATAGTTCATACCTAGTTCTAGGATTTGATTATCAGAAAGCTTTACTTCGTTTTTAAATTTCAATACTACTTTAATAAAATTTCATAGTTTTTTAGATTCTAAATCTGTTGTAATAAACATTTTGAAATATCTCTATAATTGGTTTGTCAGCTTATTATATAATCTGAAATCGAACACTGCATTCTGGGGTCTTATATTAGTACGGATATTAGCTTTATTGGATGTTATTGAGGCTTCATGATTACTTAAAAATGCATCTTCTACATTTTCCTCCGACATGTTTTCTTCGGATAATTTTCTTACTGCTTCTACCTTTAAACTTACATCTACATTAAATTCAGTTAATACCTTATTTAACTTATTCAACCTTTTTAATATGTCATTAATTTCATCCCTCATCTGCTGTCCTATCTTAAATTTTAACAAAACATTACATCTGGTTGTCAAATGAAATAATTTAGTATCTGATCTAACTGTGTCTATTACTCTAGGATCATCTTTTATTTCGTTAACATTTTTCATTAAAGTTTTAAATTTTTCTGAAATAACTGCAAATTCATTAGTTGCATTTAATTTGTCTTTGAAATTATTAGGATTAGCTACAATACTAACACCTTTTAAAACTTTCCTTAAAAATCTTCTTGCATTTGACAACCAAAAGCTTCATGTGATGACTATTTGAAAAATTATCTCTATTTTGATGAAGCCTTGATCTGGCAACTTTGAAATGTAGCCTTGCTGTTTTTTAGTACTATTAACAATGTTTGGTTTGCTATCATACCCGTTGTATGGATTCAAACCATGTGCTAGTCCAACAATATCACCAACTGAGGCTAAATTAGCCTCTACATGAGATTACGCTATGTATGTTAAGATTCTGTAACATTATAAACTTAGTGAGTAACAGTTGAAGTCCCTGCTGGATGCAGTAAAAAAACAAAAGGTAGAGTAAACCATTACCAAACTAATAATAAATTCTCAAAAACCTGGTAACCACAATACTTTTTGATTTTATCCTCATGCACTTTGCATTTAAAATGTAACCATTTTCCAAGAAATAACGTACCAAGACCAAGAGTTATTAATATTTAACCACAATGTATTTCTAACAAATAGTATTAGCAAATTTAAATGTATCCAACAGATGTACGCATGAAACAGAGATGTGAAGCTACGTATTAAATCGATAAACTGTGCCAAGTTGTGTACAAATGCTACATGACCATCAAGGATGGCAGCCTTGTACTAAATTCATTTGCTCGTAAGATCAGAATTAGAAGCATATCAGTCTTGTATCAAATTGTTATACAGGGGCTACTATGATATATATATATATATATATATATATATATATATATATATATATATATATATATATATATATATATATATACACACTTGTGTTAAATTGATGCATATAGTAAAGAATAATACTAATACACTTGCCATAGTGATACACACGACCAACATGAACAACTGAATTTTACATCAAATTTATAAATACAACCAACAAGGGTAAACAAAATAAAGTGAGCAAAGATAGTGAAAACTGTGTTCCATAGTAATTAGACAAACCAGAATAGACTTTTTTTTCACATATACGTCATCAAAAATATAAGTTTAAATGGTAGCAAAGTGACATTTAAACTTCTGTTTGTGTTTACTGTACTGATTATAGATAAAACAATGCAATATTGATAAACTAGCTTAATAGAACAATCGATAGTAAAATATTAATTCTGTACTCTATGTATAACGTAAAAAAATAACAGAAAAATAATTAACAATAACACTATGAGATATTTAGGGTGCGTTGCTCAATCAGAGGTTTATTATGTTGTATACCAAATAGAATACAGTTAATTCATTAAAAATAAAGAGAAATTAAATTATATAATTGAAATTTCATACATGAAATAGGATTTGTAAAATAAAGAAGAAAATTAAAAATTATTTAATGTAAATACAACAAATATATATGGAATATTAATATATTAGATATAATACAAAACTTAAAATTAATTTTAGAAACATTACAACAAATTAAATTATTTTTAAATTTTACCTTTTAGATATATTTAAAAATTGACAATAATTGGAAGACAGATTTTCCAAGTTCAGTAATTTTTTATATTTTAAAAATAAATTGGGATATCATTTATGCTATTGGATAAACATATTTTAATATAATCATCATGTTAGTATGGTGAAAACGTATTTAAGGAGCATGTGCTTTAAACTTAACTAAATTTGAGACAGTACAAGCCTGCCAACTTTCCCTTTCAAAATCTATAATCCAAACAACACCCAAAAGTGTACTTCTGTTATTCGTACACTAAACATATTGGTTCTAATACATTTAGAATTTTATCCAGATAAATGTTTAGAAAAATATATTATAATTAACTAAATTAGTTACTTAGAATACTTTACTGTAATGTATAATTAATAAATAATACGCACAGCTTCCAACAGACAAATATTTTTACTCTAGTACTATGTACATTCCAGGTACAATATAAACATCCTAAAATACATGACAATACATACTGTGTCATGTCTCTGAGGATAGTTACTTTGTATCTGAAATGTACGTCTACATAAGATTGGAATAAACATATTTATGGTTAGAGCTTGTGTGTATTATTTATTAAAATAAACCTGTAAATATTTTTTAATATTAAAATATAAATAATTCTAAATAAGTAAACGTTTATTCTGTTATAGCCGCTCTAGTCCTTTAGAACAGTCTGTGATTTGACAGCAACACTTATGGCAATAGCTATATGTCAAATTATGTAAGCTGGCACTTGAGTATTAGATAGAAATTGTGTATTAGACCTCTAGAAAACATCAAGCTCAGTCACCCCTGATTGGGGCTTCAAATCGAAGATAACCATTAGACAATCCTATTAGCATACTTCCATGAATAACCTATTTACGGTTGTTGCTATTTTTACTATAAATTAAAAAGTATTAATAAGTAACAAAATAATGTTCCAAAACTATGAGTCAGCAGAATTCTAAGGGTTAATGATTTTGAAAATGACCTGCGAGCACTTCCACCCACACCACGCCCTTGGACTCTCATCAAGGCCCTCAGCCCCCAATAGCAAGCTTACCAACAAATGTAAATTACTAATTGTTAATTTACCAAAAATGTAACATATTTAAATGCTGCAAAAGTTGGCTCTAATATGAAGCTATTTTGCTTTTGCTTCTTTAAACACTATAGTCATTAAATGAAACAAGTAATAAATTAAATTTTCACTTATCCCAAAATTATGCTATTGCCAATAATGGGTCACCTGGTTTTGCAGGTGTGTGTGTGTGTGTGTGTGTGTGTGTGTGTGTGTATGTGTGTGTTGGTGTGTCTGAGTGTATTCTGCAACGTCCCCCCACCTCACCTCTACCATCCCTACCGCCGCAGCACTACGCGGTCGTTTGTTGTTTAATGTTTAAATCCTTTCTTGCAGAATATTAAAATTTAATTGTTTACAAGAAAACATATTTATAAACAACCAAAACTCTGCCTATCACCCTGCTGGTAAAACCGTGCTAAACTCCCAGAGTTAAGTGTATGTTTCCTGCTCGTAGGGCCAAACCCACAACAAGCCTATTCCCGCTGACTACTATTTAAAGTACATATAAACCCTCCTAAATAAGTTTATCAATTGTGTATGGTCTAAGTATAGTCACACATGTCAAATTAATAGTCAGCTGGAAAAAACACATTTAGAATAATACACATAAAAAACACAGAGTCTTACCACCTGATGATGATCTGCAAAAACAGCAAGGGAACGTGCAAAATATGATTGTGTTTAAAAATACCTATTTTAAAAGGCTCCTGTGTCCTCTTAAACACAATCTGCCAGTAGATAAATCTCTGGACTCTTATTACAAAAAACCAACTAATCTTTAGACTAGCTCATGAAATTAGTAGAGAGAAACTCTTTAAAACATTAGGCTTTATCTATTGCCATTTAATGAAATTTAATTAAATTTGTTTACTGATTTGATAATCATTTTTATATTAGTTGGAAAAAGCTAAACAGTTTTTATTGGTTATTTGACACAGGATGGAATGCAAATAATGTTGATTTTTATGACATATTTAACTATTTATTGAAATAAAAAAGAAAATTTATCCTTCAAAGTATTACACAATTATATTAGCAAAACAATTCACTGAGTTACTTCTTGTTTCTTATGCTTTAAAAAATTATACTTTGCATATAGATTGATAACATAGACATAACATAAAATTATTTCCAAAATTACACATAATAATATTTTATCTCCTATATGGAATTGGTAAATTCATATTTTACGACCTTTAATTTTTAAATTTATAATATTCGAAAATTTCTCATTTTCTTTAAATAAACGGCTCACGGCCAAAAACCTTCTGTAATTTTAATATTCATTATTTTAAATATTCTGAGCACATAAATTCATTTACTTAGCATACAATTTATTAAAATTTTATAAAGAGTGAAGTCATTGTTTTAAGCTTGCAAATTTGTTTGAATTTAATAAAATTAACTAACTAAATTTGACGTGACTGATTTCGAATAAAGAAAATGACTTGCCAAAGATGTTCTTGCCGGTCCTTGGGGTCCCTCGTCTGGATTCCCTGGTCCTTGGACACCGGAAGTCGCCATCCCTGGTTCGTCGGTGGTGGTTTCCCTCTATTCGAGCGTCCTGGAGGCTGAGTCTGGAGCCTTCATCCTTGGTGGTCCTGGATGTCGAAAGCGCTGAGGTTATGGTCCATCTGGCCTGCTGACGGTCTCTACTCGCGGTCCAGCATAGCGTCCCGCGGCACCTCGTGTTAGAAAATTTTTACAGACTGTCTCTAAAGGCTTAGAGACCAAGTATATATAGCGGTGAATTTAACCTACCGCACCCTGCCTGCAAGTTTGCTATCGCTCGATTTATTCCTTGTACAGGCAAGTCGGGCAACGAAACTGTTTTAGCTTGCATAGTTTGATAATTAATTTTAGAACACTGAAAAATGTCTATTTTATTTAAACGGCTGTAACTTTTTTGTTTCTTAAGTTTTTTGAATTCTGTTTTCTTTAATGTTCATTCTAGGTTATTGTGGTTCTTTTAAAATGTCGATGAAAGTTCTACGTGGTTTGGTTCGAAAAATAGCTTTTTTAGGCACTTAGAATTTTTTCGCTTCACTCTCGATGTTCAAATTTAGTTAGTTATTACAAATTTATTTTATAACATTCTTTAATTTAGCTTAACTATTCTATTTACTGTTTTATTTAATTTTTCCCTCTTTATTAATTGTATAATTCCCTACTTGATTATTTTAAAAACAGCTTTATTTCTAAAAAACAGGAAATTACTTATTTCCCACTTGCGACGGTCTCTCACCCCGTTGCAATTTCCCCGTTTGAGAGGTTAAAAATGTTTTACTTTGTTAAAATATTTTTTACCAATTCCTTATCTTACTCTTACTTAAACTATCTTATTCTATTACAAAATTTTCTTATTATTATTCTCTTGTCTCTTGAGAAGTTTTCACCCTGAAACACTTCAAACACAAGTCAATTAGCAATTTATTAGTCACTTTTGTTTACACTAACTTTTATTTTGTCAAATTACACATTATTCACCACACTGATGGCTGTCATTTCCTTTATATATTTACCACGTCAATTTCATTTATACTAGTTATGGCTTTAAAAACAATGACTTGCAATTAAAAACCTAACTAATCCTACAATACTATTTTTTAAACATATTTCTCTTATATCTTAATTATTACGTCTTATTGTGTCAGCTGTGGAAGTACAGTTTATCAAGTTTAATTTGTTTATTTTCCGATAAACCTTTCGTAGTGGCTAACTATTGCGTGGATTCCACATTCCAAACTACCTGGCAAGGTCAATGAGCTAGCTTGTAAACATTCTAATAGAGTACAACAACAATTCTACTTATCATATTAAACGGAACGAAACTTGCCTTTTAAATTCTCTATCTTTAGATTGTACAGTTTATAAAACTGGCTTGTGTCCAGGTTATCGAAGTCCACTTGATAACTCTTGATTGCTTCTGATTTTAATGCAAAGTTTCTTATTGTTGCGACCTTTATCGTTAGTACACAAGTTTTCTTGTTTTATATTGTACAGTGATAGTCTGATCTAACGACCCACTATTTCATGCACACAAATTTCTTGTTTGATTTTGCAAAAGTCTGTCCGCGTATTTGTTGTACAAGTTATTAAGATTCGCCTGCTATCTTTCTGATTGTTGCTTGATTTAACCCGCTTGTTTGATTTAAGCAGTGGATGTAGCTCGCCAATGTTTGCTCAATACACAAAGACTTCCTGAATAATACTTTTGTAATGTTGATTCAGTTATTAAATAGTTTGTTTTACATTTTAAACATTTGTCCCTTTACAAATGAGTAGCTAATCTTAAAGTCTAGATTTAGCCTTATTCAACTACTGCTTATACTTGTTTTTACATTAAATCAGTTTATTAATCTTTCTGACAATTTAATTCCTGCCTAACTTAGCTTATCGCTCGCGTACTGGTTCTATTATTGCAGCAATATTCTAATTTGGCATTTCCGTATTTTTAGGATTATGATCGGTGTAAAGTTCACATTCTAGAATCCCTTTACTCGTCATAACGCTTCTTAATGTTTTTAACATCATATACAATTTTACAGAATACATTACAAGATATTTTATAATTGTTAACACAGTTTATTTGATTTATTGTAACAAAACAAGTTATTGTTCCTGAGTTTGCCTTTTCTCTCGTAAACATTTCCCATTAAACGTTTTTGGAATTTCCGTAGAACATCCTATTGACATTGTCCTGTTTTAAATACATTTAGGCTTTTTTGCCCTCTACTATTTTGGTACGTCCGGCTTATTTTGTTACAAGGAATGTTTTTATAAACTCGTTCCCCGCCCGTCCACCGGATATTTCATTGTGGCCTTGTTTACAAACACAAGTGATTGCCCTTAACCTTGAGCCCTTGTTTACATTTGTTCGACTCGCTGGGTATTTCATTCAAACATCTGAATACTTTATTATAAATTATTTCAACCTAGACCATTCTAATTTATTTAAAGGACAGCGGTTATTATTGGTACTGCCTTTCTTAATAGTATTTAGTTTAGAATATTTTTTACTCGTTCATAAAACCTTTCATTAAACACGTCTGAATAACTGTTTATCAATTCTGGTAACTTCAACATTTCTTGTTTGTTTACTATGCAATGATTATTTGTATTTTCCAACTTAATCGTATTTATTTTAAGACATGTTTTACGCGTTCTGATTTTCTTTCTTGCGTTTTGTGTTACGCCATTGTGCGTAATTCCTGTATTTTATTTTTGTTTTTGATTTATTTTTACTTGGTTTATTTTGATAATTTTTATACTGGTGAGATTTACTTCTAAATTTATTTTTAGCAAACAATTTGGACTTCGTTTTCAAGCAAGATTGATTAGAATTAAAGTGCTTTGGAACTCTTGTTAAGTCTAACGGATTTGTTTCCCGACAATTAGGTCTTTCCCTAACTTGTTGGAATTTTATTTGTTTCGGCTTGTAGCCATTTTTATTTAATTCGTTGAATCCTCCCTCGTCATTATTTAATTTGTTTGTTGTAGGCTTGGTTAACCCATTTTTTGCTTTGTTTAATCCCGTTAGCTTACTTGATTCCGTTCTTTCACAGTTTAATAATTCACTCTTCCTCGAATTTTCGCACAATTTGTTATTTAAATTTTTGGTAACCTCGTTCTTAACCTTATTCGTTGACAATTGTTTTAATTTTATTTTTTGTTCCCCGCTTGTATCGGTGGAACATTTTACATTTTTAGTCATATTTTTGTTTCGTGTTTGTTTATTTTTTAGTTTGTCATCGCCTAACTCGCACAAGGACCCATCTTCCCTATCCTTGCCCGTGAACAGCCCCTCCTGTTCGCTATTCACTATCGGGCACTCCAATGTCGGCTCTACAGGTGTTAATTTGCCGTCGTTAATTTGCCCGTCTATAACAGACGAATCTATTATATTTATTTCCTGTTCCCCGCTTGTAACGTCGGAACATATTACATTTTTGTTAGTATTTTTGTTTGTTATTTTATTAATTTTATTACATCCTATCTCTTGTTTTATATTATTTTTATTATTATTCGATACAAGAAACTCCTGGTGCAGCAGATATCCATCAATTTCATACGTCATGAACGATCTCTCCATGTTTATCCGGGCTTTTAACGCACACAAAGTATTTGCTCCCAAGATGAGGTCAATCCGTAGATTGTCCACAATCAAGAAAACAAATTCCTTTGTGTGTCCGTTTAATGTTAGAGGTAGCATCGTTTGTAACTTGACTCGTTTACAGGTTGACCCTAATGCTGTGACTATCGCTAAGTTAGCTATAGGTAGCTCATAGAATAAATTCCCGTTTTGTTTTAGGGCTATGTATTTTTCTGTTTTAATCACAGACATTTGGGCACCTGTATCAACTTGTGCAATTAACTTATGGTCTTTAATTTCGCACTCTATCACTGGACACTGGTCTATATTCTCTAGTGTTATAACCGAGTCAATTCTTTCCTCTAACAAATCGTCCCTAATAGACATGGAAAAACCGTCTAGGCTGATCTTATTATGACGGTAAACCGGCTTTTCCTTCGGTCTCTCGCTCTGAATTATTTTTGCCTTCTTTGTGCTTCGGATCTCTAACCTGGTTAACTTATCTCCCTGATTGTTGCCAGAGATCCTCATATTTAGTTTTTTGGCTTGTGGTCGCTTGGTCCGGGGATAGGCGATTTAGGATGAGGGTTTCTAGGATACTTGGTATCTTGGTATTTTGCGGTATCACCATGGGACCTTGGGTTAGGGTTAGGTTGTTGGTTTGGAGCAACCTGCCTCTGTTGACTTCTTTGAGCGTTCCCATTACCATTTCCGTTGTCAGTAACGCTGTCTAGCTGTTGTAGGAAAACTATCGCTTGTTTGATGTTACTTGTGGGGTTTCCCACACTAGCTAGCTGAACGTTACTCCCAAAGTGTTTCATTAACATGAAAATTAGATGGTTCTCTGGGATTATCGGGTCTAAGTTTTTCGCCCTGTTTACCATCATAATAAAATACTCTGCCATAGAGTATGGTCCATTATTATGGTAGCGCCCTTGATTTATCTGTCTGCGTACCCTATCCTGCTGGCGATAACTCCAGAAATGCTCCGTGAATTCCTGCCTGAATTCAGAATAAGTTTCTGTATTGTTCTTTATGGCTTTCCACCATGCATCCGCTGCCCCTTTCAAATATCGCTCTACAATTCTTAATTTTGCAGTCTCGTCCATAGTATTGTCTATTTCAGAAAATAGATCTTCTATTTCCCCTAGGAATGTCATTGGATCTTCCTTGTCATTCCCCCAGAACTCAATCCTACGGTACGTAGCCTCCCCGTTCCTGTCTATTACCCTTGGTAAGCAAACTTGTGTTACTATTCCCGCTCCAGCTGTTTGCTTTACCTTTGCAACTTGTTGCTTTACCGTTTTAATGTCCTCTTGGATATCCTGTACTTTCTCGTTTAATTTAGCCGTTTTTGTTTCCGTTTTAGTTTTTAGTCTCTCAATTTCTGTCTCATGTTCGCATAACTTTTCGTATATATGACTTGTCTTAGTCTCATTTTCTTTTTGATAGTCTTCGAATTTTAATTGGAAAGCCTCCCATAACCGTTGTCTTTCCATTTTCTCTTCGGCTTTTTCTTTCTCTCTCAATTGTCTCTCTTCCTCTCTCAATCGTTTCTCTTCCGCCTTCTCTTTCTCTCTCAATTGTTTCTCTTCCTCTCTCCATTGTTTTTCTACCGCCTTCTCTTTCTCTCTCAATTGTTTCTCTTCCTCTCTCCATTGTTTTTCTTTTTCATCTCTCTCCTTCGCCCTTTGTTCTGCTTCCTCTCTCAATTGTTTCTCCTCCTCTCTCAATCGTTTCTCTTTTTCATCTCTCTCTTTCTCTCTTTGTCTTGCTTCCTCCTTCTCTTTCTCTCTCAATTGTTTCTCTTCCGCCTTCTCTTTCTCTCTCAATTGTTTCTCTTCCTTGAAAAAGGCCATCAATTTCTCCATCTCGGGTTTAGACATATTGATATACTATTTATTATTCAATTATTTATTTATTTCCTTATTTCTTTCTTTTTGATTTGGTTTAGGCCAGATGGTTCCTACCCGCTCTTTCGACTACATCTTCATTCAAATTTATTTATTTATTTATTTTATTTTTATTCGTATGCTCTTGGATTTGTTCAATTTATATTATTATTTAAAAATTTAATTACATTATTCAAAACATTTTGACTTCATTTATTTAAGCTATCTCGATTTATTTCTATTATTTAATTATTCAATTTTGATATAGGGAACCTGTTCAAAGTCCCTACCGTCCGGGCGCCAATTCTGCAACGTCCCCCCACCTCACCCCTACCATCCCTACCGCCGCAGCACTACGCGGTCGTTTGTTGTTTAATGTTTAAATCCTTTCTTGCAGAATACTAAAATTTAATTGTTTACAAGAAAACATATTTATAAACAACCAAAACTCTGCCTATCACCCTGCTGGTAAAACCGTGCTAAACTCCCAGAGTTAAGTGTATGTTTCCTGCTCGTAGGGCCAAACCCACAACAAGCCTATTCCCGCTGACTACTATTTAAAGTACATATAAACCCTCCTAAATAAGTTTATCAATTGTGTATGGTCTAAGTATAGTCACACATGTCAAATTAATAGTCAGCTGGAAAAAACACATTTAGAATAATACACATAAAAAACACAGAGTCTTACCACCTGATGATGATCTGCAAAAACAGCAAGGGAACGTGCAAAATATGATTGTGTTTAAAAATACCTATTTTAAAAGGCTCCTGTGTCCTCTTAAACACAATCTGCCAGTAGATAAATCTCTGGACTCTTATTACAAAAAACCAACTAATCTTTAGACTAGCTCATGAAATTAGTAGAGAGAAACTCTTTAAAACATTAGGCTTTATCTATTGCCATTTAATGAAATTTAATTAAATTTGTTTACTGATTTGATAATCATTTTTATATTAGTTGGAAAAAGCTAAACAGTTTTTATTGGTTATTTGACACAGGATGGAATGCAAATAATGTTGATTTTTATGACATATTTAACTATTTATTGAAATAAAAAAGAAAATTTATCCTTCAAAGTATTACACAATTATATTAGCAAAACAATTCACTGAGTTACTTCTTGTTTCTTATGCTTTAAAAAATTATACTTTGCATATAGATTGATAACATAGACATAACATAAAATTATTTCCAAAATTACACATAATAATATTTTATCTCCTATATGGAATTGGTAAATTCATATTTTACGACCTTTAATTTTTAAATTTATAATATTCGAAAATTTCTCATTTTCTTTAAATAAACGGCTCACGGCCAAAAACCTTCTGTAATTTTAATATTCATTATTTTAAATATTCTGAGCACATAAATTCATTTACTTAGCATACAATTTATTAAAATTTTATAAAGAGTGAAGTCATTGTTTTAAGCTTGCAAATTTGTTTGAATTTAATAAAATTAACTAACTAAATTTGACGTGACTGATTTCGAATAAAGAAAATGACTTGCCAAAGATGTTCTTGCCGGTCCTTGGGGTCCCTCGTCTGGATTCCCTGGTCCTTGGACACCGGAAGTCGCCATCCCTGGTTCGTCGGTGGTGGTTTCCCTCTATTCGAGCGTCCTGGAGGCTGAGTCTGGAGCCTTCATCCTTGGTGGTCCTGGATGTCGAAAGCGCTGAGGTTATGGTCCATCTGGCCTGCTGACGGTCTCTACTCGCTGTCCAGCATAGCGTCCCGCGGCACCTCGTGTTAGAAAATTTTTACAGACTGTCTCTAAAGGCTTAGAGACCAAGTATATATAGCGGTGAATTTAACCTACCGCACCCTGCCTGCAAGTTTGCTATCGCTCGATTTATTCCTTGTACAGGCAAGTCGGGCAACGAAACTGTTTTAGCTTGCATAGTTTGATAATTAATTTTAGAACACTGAAAAATGTCTATTTTATTTAAACGGCTGTAACTTTTTTGTTTCTTAAGTTTTTTGAATTCTGTTTTCTTTAATGTTCATTCTAGGTTATTGTGGTTCTTTTAAAATGTCGATGAAAGTTCTACGTGGTTTGGTTCGAAAAATAGCTTTTTTAGGCACTTAGAATTTTTTCGCTTCACTCTCGATGTTCAAATTTAGTTAGTTATTACAAATTTATTTTATAACATTCTTTAATTTAGCTTAACTATTCTATTTACTGTTTTATTTAATTTTTCCCTCTTTATTAATTGTATAATTCCCTACTTGATTATTTTAAAAACAGCTTTATTTCTAAAAAACAGGAAATTACTTATTTCCCACTTGCGACGGTCTCTCACCCCGTTGCAGTGCGTGTCTGTGTGTGTGTGTGTGTGTGAGTGTGCGTGCGTGTGCGTGTGTGATTGTGTGTGCCTGTGTGTGTGCATATATATATATATATATATATATATATATATATATATATATATATATATATATATATATATATATATATATATATATATATTTGTGTGTGTGTGTGTGTGTGTGTGTGTGTGTGTGTGTGTGTGTGTACGTGTGTGTGTGTGTGTGTGTGTGTAAGTGTGTGTGTATGTGTTTTGGTGTGTGTGTGTGTGTGTATGTGTTTTGGTGTGTGTGTGTGTGTGTACGTGTGTGTGTGTGTGTGTGTGTGTGTGTGTGTAAGTGTGTGTGTATGTGTTTTGGTGTGTGTGTGTGTGTGTGTGTATGTGTTTTGGTGTGTGTGTTTAAGGGTTACGGGGTTTAGGGTTAATTAATCACAATTGAGTATAACCGCTCCGAAACTGATGGAGTTTATTGCTTAGAAATTAGAAATGGCTACACTTTTCAGTTGTTTACAATTTTTAAATCTAAATTTCCTTTCTGTGTATTTTATATGCATTTTTATACAACGCGTAATTTTATTATTTTAATTTTTAGCTAAATTTAAAAGTATTTTTCACAAAACTTCCCAATACGGTATGTTGTGTTCCCATTGCATATCCTAGACCCTAGAGCTATTGTGTTACAGGGAGGAAGGGGGCGTAAAAAAAGTCATGTCAAAATAGACTTGGATTAAAACTTACTGATCTAGTTGTGTCTTTTCATTAAAAGCCGTTACGTAGCAGAGCACAATGCAACCAAATACCCAACCACTTAATAATAACACTTTATGCTCTCCTATATAACCCTGTTTTACATAGATTTATGTTCACTATGTTGTCTCTGATATTAAAGCAACCTATAGGCCACATTACCCTGTTACTTGAATTGCCATTTGAAAATAACAATATTACCCTTTTACAAAAATATTCATTCGAATTAAAATAAATTAAATACTTGAATAATTAACTGTGGCTCATTATTATTAAATAATACACACAGCCGCAAACCACAAATATTGAAAACTATTAATAAGTAACAAAATATCGAGTCAACAGTATGAGTCAGCGGAATTCTAAGGGTCTATTTTTTTGAAAATGACCTGCCAGCACTTCCACCCACACCTCGTCCCTTAACTCTAACCTAGGCCCTCAGCCCCCAAGGGCCAGCTTATAAAGCTTTACCTATACTGACATTGTTATCAAGTTAACAGCAAACACTGTCTATCTTGTGATTCTTCTATTTACGTGAAAGTGAGACTTTTTGTTATTTGTAAATAAAATGTCATTAAAAAGTACTAAATGAGAAACAAATTGTTATATTATTATTTGCGAGTATAAAAAAATGTAGTAAAAGTCCTTTCCAAATGTTCGTGGTCCAATTTGCACCGAGTAACCTTTTTTTAACGCCAGGCCAATAGGAAAATAGCTGCAAGATGGAAATTGAAAAAATGTTTTTTCAACTATTTAGTCTAATAGTTGTAAATCTGTTAGTATATATCGTTCAACTTGTTTGTTGGTATATTCCAAATTAAAACTAAATATTTAAAACAAACAGTCTAAATAGAAAGTCCTGTCTGAAATCAAAAAAGACTAGGTAAAACTCCAACGACATTGAAAATGCCCTATTTTTCTTTTAATTTTAAAAATATTAAAATACAAATAAGTAAAATGGTTATCATAGGCATTCCAAATCGAAAAAAACTACAAAAACAAACATTCTAGATAGACAGTTTTTTGTGAAGCAATACAAGACTGCCTAAAAACTCTGACGACATTGATAACAACAATTTGTCCTATTTTGAAAAATGTTAAAAGAAAAAAAAGTAAAGTGGATATCAAGGGATTGCAAAACTAAAACTAAATAATAAAAACAAACAGTCTGGATAGATAGTCCCGTATGAGGTAAAATAAGCCTACGTAATTTCTGACGACATTAATCATGTCTTATTTTGTTTTTAATTTAATAAATGTTGAGATATTAATAAGTAAAGAGGATATCATTGTGATTCTAAAACTACAACGAAATTTGAAAAAAAAACAAACTATCTATGTAGAAAGTCCTATGAGAAACAAAACAATGCTGAGTTAAACTCTGACGACATTAAAAACGTAATATTTTTCTAGTAATTTCGAAATTAATAAAATACAAATAATTAAAGTGAAATCATGGGGATTCTAAATCTAAGGCTAATCAAAACAATCGTAACAAAAACAAACAGTCTAGATACAAAGTTTTAAGTGAACCAAAACAAGCCTGCGTAAAACTCTGACGACATAAAAAAAGTATTATTTTTTTATTAATTTTAAAAATAATAAACTACAAATATGTAAAGTGGATATATTGAGGATTACAAATGTAAAACTAAATAACACAAACCAACAGTTTGGATTGAAAATCCTGTGTGAAGCAAAAAGATTGTTTAAAATTCCAACGACATTAAAACGTACTATTTTTTTAATAATTTAAAAAAATTTAAGATACAAATAAGTGCAGAAGATTACACAGGGATTCAAAAACTAAACCTAAATAATAAAAACAAACAGTCTAGGTAGAAAGTCCTGAGTGAAGCCAAACAAGACTCGGTAAAACTCCAACGACAATAAAAACGACCTTATTTTTCTATTAATTTCAAAAATAATAAAAGACAAATAAGTAGAGTGGATATTAGACCCATTCTCAATCTAGAAAAAGTTACAAAAACAAACAGTATGGATTGAAAGTCCAGTGTGAAGCTAACAACACTGGGTAAGACTCCGATGACATTAAAAACGTCATATTTTTCAATTAAATTCGAAAATAATAAAATACAAAATAAATAAAGTGGAGTCATGAGGATTCCAAATGTAAAACTAAAAACAAAAACAAACAGTCTAGATAAAAAGTTCTAAGTGAAGCGAAACAAGACTGCGTAAAACTCTGACGACATAAAGAAAGAATTATTTTATTATTAATTTTTAAAATATTAAACTACAAATTGGTAAAGTAGATATCTTGAGGATTACAAATGTAAAATTAAATAGCAAAAACTATCAGTCTGGATTGAAAGAACTGTGAGAAGCAATAAAAGACTGTTTAAAATTCCGAAGATATTAAAAACATCTTTTTTTTCTCTTAATTTCAAAAATTGTTAAAATACAAACAAAAATAGTTGACATCATGGGGATTCTAAAATTGAAACGAAATTAAAAAACAAACAATCTATGTAGAAAGTCCTGTGCGAAGCAAAACAAGCCTCCGTAAAGCTCTGACGACAATAAAAACGTCTTCTTATTTATTAATTTCAAAAATGTTAAAATACAAATAAAAAAGTGGACCTCATGGGGCTTCTAAAACTAAAACGAAATTAAAAAAAAACAAACAATCTATGTAGAAAGTTCAGTGTCAAGCAAGACAAGAATGCGTGAGAACCTGTAGACATTAAAAACATCCTTTTAAAAAAAAAAGATAATGAAATACAAATGAATAAAGAGGATAGCATGGGGATTCAAAATCATTATTAAATAACAAGATACAACTTTACCTCAGTAACATGGGCCACTGCTGCAGATTGACAAAACAAAGCAAAACGCCTAAGCTTACTCGCCGAGTGTGTCATAGTATAGTTAAGGTAAACACTTTTCAGTTGTTTACAATCTTTAAATCTAAACCTCCTTTCTGTGTACTTTATATGCATTTTTTATACAATCATTATTTATTTTATCATTTAAATTTTTGACCAAAATATATTTTGGTAAGTATCTTTTACAACACTTCACAATACGGTATATTGTATTCTCATGACATGGCCTAGAGCATAGAGCTATTGTGCTACAGCAGGGAAATCGGGCGTAAGAAAAAAAAAAATATTTCAAAATAAAACTCCAGCCTTGGATTAAAACTTACTACTGACCTAATTGTGTCTTTTCTTTAAAAGCCTTTACATAGCAGAACACAATGCAACCAAATACCCAACTACTCATACATTACAGCAAACATAAGCAACCCACCAACTCACCTTTGCACACTGCATGATGCAGGGAGGCTCTTGGGAGCTCAGAGGGGCTCTGGGGGCAAGTCATCCTCTACTCTTTTTTACGTCATCCTCTACTTGGCTCACTATCAATTTACACTGCAAATTTTAATAATAACATTTTATGTTCTCCTCTATAACCCTCTTTTACTTGGGTTTATGTTCACTATTTTATCCCTGTTATTAAAGCATTAGACTAAATTACCCTGTTACTTAAATTACCATTTGAAAATAACAATATTTATCTTTTAAAAAAATACCCATTAAGATTATACTATTGAATTGTCCATTCACTCACATTGATTCATTTTTATTAATAATATCACTTATATTTTACGAAATTTCCATAATGCTATACAAACAAACACGTATGCCATAAACACGTAACAGAAATTTCGAACAAAAACAAAATTGTTCTATTTCCAACAAAAGCTTTCAAATTTGTGTTCATTTTACTTCTTTATGCATTTTTTAAATATGTTTTTTTCTGAAAAACAAAATTGATCTATTAAAATGAATTTTTCCTGATACAATTCCTCACAATTTTATTTTGGCATAAACTTATTTAAATATTTATTGATGTATTATGTAAATGTAAAATCGTTTTGTATTAATTAAATCAGTAAAGAAAACTTTATAACTAATCTCCAGGTTTTTCCAATTAGAATCACGTGTGAACATTTAAGTAAAATTGAAAACCACAAGAGTGTTAAACTTAATATTCGTTTACTATATAATGATAGTTTTACAGAATTATTTATTTAAAGAATTTATGCTACAAGAAATCTAATGATGTGAATCAAGCCATTTGGGTTACATGAATACCGACATAGTTTTTGTCATTAACAAATACAAACCGTGTGGAGAAAACGAGATATTTACATTCCTTTAAAGAATCTATAGTTAAATGTAAGCAGAAATTAAAACCGATAATATCAAAGGATCTGAACCATTGTACGTTACATTGCTCCAATCATACTTTGCACACGTGTTAGAATATTTACAATTATTTGTAATTAGGAAAAGATAACCTCACACTACCTTAAAGCACATATAAAGTATTTGCTACACATGATTTGTAAAGAATAGAAATAATATCAAATTATACTTATCAAATAGAGTATGGTTTCTATAAGATATATATATATATATATATATATATATATATATTTATTTATTTATTTATTTATTTATCTACACTTAGGCTACATATATGCGATTCAGACCTGGTAAAGTAATTTGTGTAATTTAAATCTTCTTCTTTATAACAAATGTAAAATCTTTCGCTTGATAAAAACAATTTTACAAAACAATAAAGGAAACGTCAAAGGTAACTAACATTAGGAACTATTTACACTTACGTTTAATCTGAAAACCTTCACACAAAATGCCAAAATACCATCGCATTCACCAAAGTTTCAAACTAATAAGAAAATATAACCTACGAGCTAATAAACGTACTGATCAAATAAACAGGTGATTCAATTATTGTCCAACGTCTAGATTGCAGTGATACAATTCCTCACTCCAGTTGGCTGTGGCCGTCTTGACATTCTTCCTTTTTATTACTAACATAAGTTATTACATTGGCAATGAGTGTGATATCATGAACGGTTTGTTTTATATTTAGACAGTTAAAGTTATTTCGTTGTATATTTATGCTGGCTTTTACTGTAAATCTTGAATATGGTAAAAATATAAGAAGAATAAATGTGACAAATATTTCGATAAACGTGAACGTATCCGAATTGTTGAGAAGGATCATGGAACTCCCCCCCCCCTCCCCAGTGGTTTTGCCTAGACCTCGGATAACCAATCTTAACATTATATAGTTTTAAAAAATAATAAAGAAGATGTACACCCCAAATTTTTAATGACTTGTGTGAGCAACCTATTTAACCACCCCAATAAAAATACAATTTTAATTTTAAAATGTTAAATATTGTAAGTTAAATACTTGAGATATTCAGTCAATGGCGATAGGAAATGAAATACCTTTTTTAATCCCTTCTATTAGTTTCCACTCCACATATACGAATATTTCACAAATTTCAATCATTAATAAAATACTTTTTATTCACCCACTAAAATTCAAATACATTTTTTAAAACTTGTACCGGATGTCAATTGATTTTGCTACAAAAATTCTCTTTAAGAGTTCTCCTTATAGGTCTGCATGAACCCGGAGAATCAATAATGCTAACGAAAAATCCCCTCTCACTTAACGAAGCACTTAACATGCTTACAAATGATTTTAAATTTAAAAATAATAAATTATTTCAAAGTGTTAAACAAAATACCCCACCTAGAACCTAACAATACCAGCCTATTCGTAGACCCACTCCTAACAAACAAACCTTCCAAAATTATAGACAGAATTACCAATATAACATTAACTAGTTCACTAAAAAAACTCCTACGTACAACCAAATCAACCTCAAAAAGGACAATTAACCAATAATAGTAAACCTCATTACCCTCAGAGTAAGAGTTATCTACCTACCCCTCATATCTACTAGACAGACAGACAGGCCATCTAGACAAAGTACTAATCTTCATCAAATGACCGAACAAGAAACTGAAGTCGGGGAATATTCAATGTACCAAATTAACGAACAAGAAACATGCTTCTGACCAAAATTTCGAACGGGACGAGTATTTTGCTGATCACCAAAACTTACCTGAAGTCTATGATAAAAATGAAGTGAACATTCAAACCGATCAAAATAATTTTTTAGGTTGTACAAGCCTCAGAACCAATTTTCCATAATGGATTTGCGGTGTGAAAATAATGAATTACCTTTCATATATGACGCAAATACTAAATTAAAGATATTAATTCATATGAATTAATATTAATTATTAGTACTCGATCGTTTATACGAAAATCACTATGTTCGAAAAATTTTAAAACGTGTAAGAAATGAGCTGTATGACGTAACCACTGCACACGGCACTTCAAAGGAAGATTTTTGCTGCAAATTACCAATGTTTTTTAAAAGGCAATTAAATTTTACCTATTTGATTTTCATCAGAGTTTCGACCTATTACTGGGTCTGGATAATATAAAAGATTTAGGAATAAAATTAGACTTTGTAAGCAATAAATTACTATTTTGTGGTGTAGAAATCCCTATTCAGTATTTTAATACAGAAAAAAGAAAATACGATTAAAACTGACAGCACGTCAGTAAAACAAGAACAATTGAGTTATGTTATACAAGCCCGCACTAGCCAAATCGTTAAAGTTAAAGGACAAAATAATAATAATGAAGTAGGACTTCTATCATACAAGCACTTAAACTGGTTAGAAATTCCACAGTTCATAGTTTCAGTGCATAAGGGTGAGGCCTATTACCTTATTGTAAATAACACAGAAGAAAATATAAAAATAACATTAAATGCACCACTAGAATTAAAACCTTTAAAAGATTACAATGTTCTTTAACCTAATGCAATTCAAACAAACACTAATTTTAATATGTTAAGTTACAAACAAAAAAAATCAAGAGGAAAAGATTTAGACTCAGCAAAATTCAAAGTAGAACACATGAATTTTGTAGAAAAAACTGCCATAATAAATTTAATAGAAGAATATGCAGATATATTTCATATTGATGAAAATGATTTGACTTTCACCAATCAAATAAAACATGTTATTAGGACTAAGGACGAAATTCCCGTATATTCTAGAAATTATAGATATCCAGAAATTTACAAACATGAAATTAATAAATAAACTGAAGACATGCTTAAACAGGGAATCATTTGACCTTTTAACGCACCACAAATTAGACTGTGAAATGTCCATTATCAGAAACAATAACGCCAATTGCGAGTATACTGCATTTGAAGTCACAGACAACATAATCAACTGCATCCCAGAAATCAACCATTACCTGGCGACTTTCCCCAATAAAGAAGACACCAACAGAGGACTTCGCCACCCCCGAAGTGTAATTTAGGGATGAAGGAGTTATGTGAACTAGACTAAATAAAATGCTTACTATAATAGATTCTTGCTTACGCAGACTTTTTATTGTGCAGCTGGTAAAACAGCTTTAGTTTTAGTGTGTAGGAAACTTGAAGAGTACAGTTGTAGGCACTCCACAACTGAATGTATATCAGAAACATTTTTGGTAAGCTAAATTAATGTAACAGTTTTCAAAATTAAAAATATCGTAATTAATAAAGGTTTATAAAAATATAATTATTTTTAAAAACCTTTCAACACGTAACTTGCACGTATGTATGTATGAGCTTATGCATAACTAAAACACTGATCCGATCGCTATGAATTTCGGAAAAATGTTGAGTAGGCCTACATTCCTGGGAAGGTTTCTGGCGACAACAACCACAAAATCAGATATGTATTAATGTGCCAAAATAGCATAAAATATGACTTTATATCTTATCTTAGGACTTTTCATTGATTTCATTCCAAATTTTGTAGCTAAGTAACACCCAAAAATCTAAAATTATTTTCCAACACATTTCAACCAATTTACAAAAAAAAAAAATATTGTATATCCAAGTGCACTGCAATAAATAACTTCAATCAAGAACTTTTATTGTCACGCTTTTCTCCATCGACTACTATAAGTTCATCTATCATTATGTTAATAAAACTCTAAATGAAGTTTAACTAATATTCATTGACTTTTAGGCGATACGAAGTTCACCGGGTCAGCTAGTTATTTAATAAAATGTAACTAAAGTAAAAATTGTTCTTGGTCGACCTAAGTAGGAATTAACTTTAAACTATTATGTTTGTATCACTATAAACGCATGTAATATAATAAACAGAGTAATTGTTTATAGAAAACGAATAATTTTCTAACGGATTTGTACTGCATAAATCACTCTTGTATCTAATAGTTTAGAAAATATCTGCCTGACATCAATATCTAACGGTACGTTGTAACAATAATTTACTTACACAAAAATGTAAATAACTCGAAAACTAGACAAAATTCTGAAAAACAACTAACACTATGCTCTTCTACGTTACATATTGAAACTATCAATGGATTTAACTAAAATTGTGATTTTACTACGTTTTTATTAGTTCGGTTTCCTTCATATCTGTCTGTCTGTCAGGTTGAAATTTTGCAATCAAGTTTAAACTAGCTTCCCAATAAGATGGAGACCTGAAATTTTATACATAGGTCACAATTAGATGAAAATGCCACACTCACTAGGTTTCTTGTCTCTACATTGGTTTAAACCATGGTTATCTAAACAAATCTAATTTGGGAGATGAGCTAGAGACTCGGAATTTTTCAAATAATTGTGAGAACTGAATAATATCCTGGCAATCTCTCTGCTCCTGGTCCGGATAAAGATGTCACATCAAGGGATGAGAAATAATACTCACTGGGAGTATTAATAATAAGACTGGGTCTTTTCATTATTAGGACCTTGTCTTCACCCCCCAAAACCACTCATAATGCATGACCTCCTTCATCCAGTAAGACTCTTCTGGAAACCATAGATAGGTTACCATGTAGGTAACGGCGTAAAATATAGAAGAACTAGAGCTTCTTCGCTATTTGTAAAGAACCGACTATAAACTAGCGCTTATTACAGAATAACCTAAAACCCCAAGATAAATCTTTAAAGTTTACGGCACTGACAGGAAAAATAGAAACCACGTCGGTACAGCTATAATGATAGATAAACGCATTAAACATTTTGAATTGTTACTGCCCACAATCACATGCATTAAAGCAACAGCTATTAGGCTTGAGCTCAACGGCAGCACAGCAACACTTGTATCAACTTACAAACCCCAGAGTTCTGATCATTACACTCGCCATTTAGAAGTCCTTCTACAAACCTCCTGTAGGGTAATAATCACCTAAATTCTAAAGGACCTGAATTCTAAACACACATGCAGGGGCTGTAAGTTACAAACACAGGAGGCCGGAAACTCCGAACCTTCTTACAAAACACAACAGCTATACTGCTGGCCCATCCTGAACCAACACACCACAGCACTTACCACACGAAGACATTTTGCATCCAGCTATTGCGAAATGTTTGCTATTGTCACCGCAACTTCACGTCGATAGAGATCTGAATTCAGATTATACCCCGTGATAATGGCGGTTTCTGGAGGCCCTGTTCGCAGAGAGCTAAAGAAGGTGCTGGACTACAGACTGGCTGACAGGGAGTTATTCAAACACCCCTGGACATAGCCATAGACTGCTTGAGAGCACGTTCCAACCAAACGACCAAACAGCTGATGCAACCGTTACAGCTAAAGTAGATTTAGAAACAGCACAGTTTGTCTACTACATTAACCAAACACTGACATTACTGTCACAAAGATATAGTGAGATATCTCTCAAACAAACTCCAGAAAAGCTCTTGGACCAGACACCATCACCAACACAACGCTAAAAAAATCTCGGAGATAGCGATAACTTTTCTCTCAATGATCTATACTCCGAAGACAACACTTCCCGGACGCTTGGAAGGAGGTCCTCCACAAACCGGGAAAATACCACAGCAATCCTGAATCATACAGACCAGTAAGCTTGTTGAATACGATGGGCAAGGTATTTGAAAAAATCCTGCTTAAACATATCAACAAGCATATCCACACACACAACATACTGAGGCCAGAGCAATTTGGCTTTGGGACAAAACACTCGGCCACGCATCAGCTGGTGAGAGTGGTGGAGCATGCAAGCAAGGGTTTCAACAATTACTGCTCGACTGGGGTAGTCTTCCTGGACATTGAAAAGGCCTTTGACCGGGTCTGGCACAACGGGCTCTCAGTGAAACTATGACACTATGGATTTCGAGACAGGCTCATACACCTAGTTAGCTCATACCTGTCCAACCGTAAGTTTAGGGTTGATGTAGATCAACCTCAATCTACACTACGGACTATACGGGCCGGAGTCCCTCAGGGTTCAATTATTGGGATCGTATTTTTCAACATCTACATCAAAGACATACCGACAACACTGAACACACAAGCGACCGTATTTGCAGATGACACTGCGTTATCCCCTCAGTCATGGCAACCACATCTAATACACTCAATATTACATGAACACTTTTCACAGCACTGGAACCATGGCTGAGCTACTGGAGAGTCAGGAAGAACGTGGGCAAGTGCAAGGCTCTGCTTCACTCCAAACGTAGGGCACAAACACTCAACACACCACTAAAACTATTAGGGGAGGGCTTTCACGGGGGGTACCTGGTCAAATATCTCGGAGGCATAGTCAACAGGGGCCTGACTTGAGAACCTCACATTACCAACACGTTAAAGAAAGCAACAATTACTTCAACACAACTATATCCTATGCTTAACAGAACAAGCCCAATTTCACTACGAGCTGCCACTACTATATACGTATATATGTTGCGCAGCATACTCACTTACGCATCACCCGTCTGGGGCCATGCAGGCAACTCACGCATGCGCAGGTTCTAGCTTTTCCAAAACAATTTTTAGCGAATAATCACGAAGGAACCTAGATGTACAAGAATAACACTGCTTCACGCTGAGTTGGAAGTGCCTTTCATCAAACAACATCTCCGACACTTAGCAACAAGGTTCTACAAACAGGCAAATGCAAATACAACATCCACAATCATTTCTCACTGGGTAGATATGACCCCACCCACGACACACACAGACGGCTGCTGTCCCTACGGACCTAACCTAACCAACGTAACATATCCTAACCTAACCTATCCTAACCTAATCTAACCTAACCTAACCTAACCTAACCTATCCTAACCTAACCTAACCTAAACTAACCTAAGCTTACAACTTCAAACATAATGCAAAGAATAAATAGATAAATATATATAGTGCCCCCATGGAAGTACTAATTTTGACTGCATGCCTTTTCAGTTTCGAATAGGAAGCAGAAGAAGAGGTGCATGTTATTCCCTGCCATAGCCTAACTAACATGGTATTTGTAAGGTAATACCCCTTATTATCTCTTAGCATAAGGTGATCCAACCCTTCTTAGTTTCCAACCATAGCTTAGAAAAATATAAAAAAACAATATATTACGTAGAAAAAATGTAAATAATTGTTCACAGTTTTGAAAAACTATTGGCACAACGTCATTCTGCGTTAAATACTGCTACAATCTACGTATGTAACTGAAAATCCGATTTTTATCGAAATTTAGAAACTATTTTCATCGAAAATAATGCAACTAACTTTAGTACAAAATTTTGAAAATCCTTTATCACCTCGTCATTCTACGTTAAAGTTGAACTATTAATCTACGTGATACGCAAAACTGCTTTGTTCGAACGTTTTACAGAAACTACAATCTCACGAATAAGAAGAAAAGCTCTGTTTTACCATGTCTTGCCCTGGGAGCTTTGTTTCAGCTTCACCCAGAAAGAGTTGACACTTTTACCGTGGATTTGTTCATGTTGTTTAATATTTTCTAAAGCGTGCGTAGTATTTACAGTTGTAGTCAGAGTTGTATCTTGACAAGATTCAACCAAGATGTAACGGCTAGGGCAGTGACTATCTACGTGAACATTTTATTCTAACTTGGTACAGCTGAGCAGAAAGTAGTTTCCAAGCAATCCTCAGAGACGCATAATTAAACTTATTTTATATCTCCTGACAATGTGTTATTTTGAGTCGTTATAGTTAGTTTTAAATAGTAGAGACAACGTTATATCTATGTAACGTCACCAAAATTGCTAAAACCTTATACCTGACGATGCACAAAGTCAACGGAAACACGAAACCTAATTCCAAGGCTCCACAAATTTGCAACAATTGTAAAATAACTTTGTTACACACACAAACCCTATACACTGGAGGTTTTTATAAAACGTACCCCTGTTATATAATACAGATGTATATAGTTACAATGTATTTTGTAAGGATAGATTTGGTTGTAACAAAAACCAGGTAGAGGCTACGAAGGTAAGCTATTAGACTCTTTAGGAGAACCCTAAATTATATATTTCTATCATAACTCTTGTATATATATATATCACGCATTCTATATGTAGGAACGGCGGTGAAAATATCATCCTCAAGCTGTTAATATAGACTTAAATTTGTTTTACTCTTCCCAGATATTCTAAATCCTCCAATCCTTTTTGGGTTATATAGGTGAGGTGTTAGATCCCACAGGAGAGCCTACAATTCGTTTGTAAAGTACATTGTTAACCGAAAGTGAGCATTATTAGGTAAAATTGTAACTAATTCCAGAAAACTTGCTTCATTAGCGTTAGTGAGTTCTCTTATTAAATACCAACCTTGTAAACAATTAGTTGCCACGTTTTGAACAATGCAATTTGTAAAACAATTCTAATGTTACATGGTTTTAAACTTTACACTGCATCTTAGAAATAGCCCCAACAATTCTACTACATGCAACTACATCTTCAAAATTATCAATGAATGCGTATGGGCAAATAGAAGGAGCAATATATGTAGCCTAATACTGTATTAAACAATCTAACATGTTTTTGTCCTTTAAATAATAACTATTACAGGTATTCAAACTGTAAATAGAGAGGAATAAAAAGGTAGGCATAATAATGTGGACAAATTTGATTGCAGTTGCGCTTCCATATCCGCGGATAATAAGGACGAGGTGGGTTATACACTATACATACAGACAATTAGAGTGCACTGTGGTACATGTACATAGATACGGGAATTGCATAAGTACTTATATACTGTATATTATGTAAAATATTACAATACAGTACATTAGTATTGCTATGTACAGAAGAGCCATTTTGATTGCTATTAGTACTTACCCTCACATAGTGTACAGAACTCCATTCCCCTTGTAGCTACCAACAGTAAGTGTTTGTTATCAAACGTGGAGGCAATTATTTGACTTTGAGAACCTATTTAAGCGAGTTGGACAGAGAGTATGTATGTGTGAAATGGTACACTTCTCAATTTACACGTTAAAAAAATACTATGTACGAAAAGAAGTTTTAAGTGGAAGTAGAGAAAAAAAATATTTATTTAGAAACATCTTAATCTGAAAGTGGAAAATACTCGAAAAAGAACGGTCTCTTACGATTAGTGATGCTGAC
Source organism: Prosapia bicincta (assembly GCA_036971475.1). NCBI lineage: Eukaryota > Metazoa > Arthropoda > Insecta > Hemiptera > Cercopidae > Prosapia > Prosapia bicincta. The sequence goes on from JBAIZL010000005.1 coordinate 212,670,261, forward strand.
GATAACTGGCATAACTAGAACTTTTTTTCTACTTTAAAAAACATTGTGATTGGAGATTGATTTTTGTTCATTTCACTGAACAGTTGCTGAAGAGGCTGCATCTTTATCCAGTGCAATGGCAATTATTTGACTTTAAGAATTTATTTAATAAAGCTCTACGAAGCGTAGGTTTAAGCATGTCTGGAATGGTACAATTTGCAATGAACAAGTTAAAACAATTATCACGTACAAAAAGTAGTTTTAAGTTAAAGTTAGGAACAAAATATATTATTAGTCAGAAACATAAAAAAACTTCACGTGGAAATGAAAAAGACTCGGTGTTGGAAAAAGAACTGCCCACTGAACTTGGCGTTAATGGAAAAGTTGAAATAGGTTTATAATTGGTTTAATCAACTACCATTTAAACACTCTTTATCTACGGGAATAAAGGGTTATACCAACAAATTTCTGATACCTCACACAAAGACAAAGATGGTAGTTTCCAAGATTAGGTTTTCTTTAAGATAAATTAATCCACAAGATAGTGTTGTCTACAACATAAGGTTATCTATAATAAAAAGCAATCTACAAATAAGTGTTGTCTACAAGAAAATGTTATCTACAAAAAGAAGTAATCCACAAGAAACAGTTGTCTACAAGAAAGGAATGGTTATATACAAAAAGAAGTAATTTATAGGAATATGTAATATAAAAGTAATCACGAATGCTATTTTAGTCGAGATTTTTAAAACCGCAGCATTAAAAAAAAAACAACGAACAAAAAAAGCTTATTGTAAAACAAAAAATAAGAGACGGACGACCCTAAACGCGCAAGCCATGGGTCACTGACCTTACAACTATCAATTATATATGAGAGGTTGAAAATAAACTGAAAACATTACAAAATCCCACAAGATGTAGTTTGATAAAACTTACTGAAATACGTGTTTGTAAATTATATATTACCACAATAACGCGTCACAAGTTAACAATACACACGTTCTTAGCAGTAAGGCAGTTCTCAATAGAGAATACTATTGTGCTATAAAAGTACTTCTGCTATAGTAGGGTGAGGAACAGCACAAAGCGCTAGTTCCATTATTCTTTACTGATTTGGTATAAAGCTCATACTCTACCGTCTTGTTATTCGTTTACGAATTGTTAAACTTTTTTAAACTGATAAATGTTTTGCACACACTAAACAACTATAAAAACTGTGAAATCTCAAGGTCCGTGAAGTCGTCTCTTTAAACTATGTTGCAGCCTTTAAGTGTGAACATTTTATTATCTCTGTTGTAAGTGAGGCCAAGGAGGGATGTTCTCAAAGCTTATTTGTAAAACAAAAGATAAGAAAGCGACGTCGCTAAACGCGCGAGCCATGAGATCACTGACCTTATAATTATCAGTTATATATGAGTGGTTGAAAATAAAACGGAAAAGTTTACAAAACCTCTCAAGATATAGATTAATAAAATTTACTGAAATACATGATGGTAGGATATAAATTACCTAAATAACACGTCACAAGTGTTCAATACTGCCCTTAGCAGTAAGGCAGTTCTATGCAGTAAGGCAGTTCTCATTATGGAATACTATTGTGCTATAAAAGTACTGTTTCTAACAGCACACAACGTTAGTTCCATTATTCTTTATTGATTTGTCTTAAAGCTCATACTTTACCCTCTTATTTTTCGTTTACGAATTGATAAATATTTCTAAACTGACAAATTGTTTTTTACACACTAAACAACTATCAATACTGTGAAGTCTCAAGGTCCCTGAAGTCGTCTCTTTAAATTGTGTTGCAGCCTCTAAGTGGGATCATTTTATTATCTCTGTTGTAAGTGAGGCCAATCAGGGATGTTCTACTTTGAACGAAGGAACATCGGCTCAACTCAATACTTCGCTTTAAGCAAGACAGAAGATGATAGAAAGAAATGTTAGGCAAAAATTTCCTGAATGTTTAAATAAATTCTTTGAGTTTCTTTAATGCGTTACTCAGTTATTGATTATTTTTTGGCAAAATCAAGAACGCTAGCGATAAATTGTAAGAAAAAATAATTTTTATTAGGTGCGCTAAATGTTTTGAACAAGGAGCAATTACGTTGTTAAAATTCAGGTTGTATCTCGACAAAATACATCCCACAACGCTAAATCTAAAGCCAAATGAACATATAATAGTAAATATGAAGCTGGAAACTTTTACTTTATAGTATAATAAATTTACCTTTCCCATTCACTTGAGTCCAAGTTCTTCTATTTTCCAAGTGTAAACGTCTACAGGCACCCCGTCATTTTCCTTTTCACAATGAAACTTTAGATCCAGCTTGCAGCACGTGTAAACCTCTATTAGTTCATGCGTGAATCCTCAAGTGAAATAAATAATTTCATTTAGGCCAAACAAAGGCTTTCCTCTAAATTTAGAGGTTATGTTTACATAGTTTTCAATGTAAATACCTATAAATATAGAAATTATCTATATGCTAAATGCATATATTTATAGCCTATTTACAGTTAGGAACTATGTGATAAAATTTAAATAGGAACTACAAACAATAATAAATAAAATAAAATCTAATAATTTTTAAAATCTTAACTTTTTACCTGTACTAAAATCCCAAATTTCTGATATTTCTCAGCAAATTATAATTTATTGTCTGGTTATAAGGAAATATTGCACTCTATTTTGTGTGTTAATGCATTTCCTTAAGGGAATTAGTGTGAGTACAATAAACTATAGGGCTGATACTACTGAATATTGATAATTTTATATTAAATATTGTAAGTTATTAGGTTGAAAGAGGAGATTTATCAGCATCCACCTCTATTCAACTGAGCAGTATTTGTTAAAAATACCTGGAAAGTTTATATACAATTATTTCTGAAAATAGACTAATACACAAGATCTCTCTCTCTCTCTTACACACACACACACACACACACACACACACACACACACACACACACACACACACACACACACACACACACACACACACACACACACACACACACACACACACACACACACACACACACACACACACACACACACACACACACACACACACACACACACACACACACACACACACACACACACACACACACACACACACACACACACACACACACACACACACACACACACACACACACACACACACACACACACACACACACACACACACACACACACACACACACACACACACACACACACACACACACACACACACACACACACACACACACACACACACACACACACACACACACACACACACACACACACACACACACACACACACACACACACACACACACACACACACACACACACACACACACACACACACACACACACACACACACACACACACACACACACACACACACACACACACACACACACACACACACACACACACACACACACACACACACACACACACACACACACACACACACACACACACACACACACACACACACACACACACACACACACACACACACACACACACACACACACACACACACACACACACACACACACACACACACACACACACACACACACACACACACACACACACACACACACACACACACACACACACACACACACACACACACACACACACACACACACACACACACACACACACACACACACACACACACACACACACACACACACACACACACACACACACACACACACACACACACACACACACACACACACACACACACACACACACACACACACACACACACACACACACACACACACACACACACACACACACACACACACACACACACACACACACACACACACACACACACACACACACACACACACACACACACACACACACACACACACACACACACACACACACACACACACACACACACACACACACACACACACACACACACACACACACACACACACACACACACACACACACACACACACACACACACACACACACACACACACACACACACACACACACACACACACACACACACACACACACACACACACACACACACACACACACACACACACACACACACACACACACACACACACACACACACACACACACACACACACACACACACACACACACACACACACACACACACACACACACACACACACACACACACACACACACACACACACACACACACACACACACACACACACACACACACACACACACACACACACACACACACACACACACACACACACACACACACACACACACACACACACACACACACACACACACACACACACACACACACACACACACACACACACACACACACACACACACACATACACATACACACACACACACATACACAAACACTGTTGAACGTGCTTGTCTGGAACCACACTGATCGTTAGAAAGAAGTTTCTTTGTTTCTAGGTAACAGACAAGACATCGGTTGACCATCTTCTAAAGTAGTTTGCATAAACAGCTGGTCAGAGAGAGATGGGTATGTAACTGCTGGGATTAGTTTTGTCCTTTCCTTATTTTAAAATTGGAATTATTGTCGCTTCTAACCGTGCATCGGGAAAATCTTGCTCTTTGAATATACGGTTGTATATTCGAAGGAGAGCTTGTTTTGCCGACGGGGGAAGATGAATAATCTTGGATTGTACAATATAATCCAGACCTGGAGCTGAATCTTTCGTTGACGAGAGCTGACTCTAGTTCGTCAAGAGAGAAATATATATTCAAACAAGAACCTCCAGACAATCCAACAGTGAAAGGTAGGGCTTCCCGTTTACGCTTGTACACCTGGAAAGCGTCTTTGTATGCAGAAGATGAAGAATATTTTGAGGCCGATAACGTCAGCACATTGGCAATTTTCTCACAATCTGTGGTCAAAACTCGATACTCGATCCGAAATTAATGGCATCGGAAAGGAAGTGCCACGAAAGGAATTATCGTAATTTCTTCCATGTATATGGAGCTGTTGTCCGTGCACAGGTGACAACGTACTCTGACCATTATTCTCGTTTACATTGCCTAAGTATTCTTCGTGATTTCGCAGAGAAGATTTTATATTTTCCCAGCTTTTCACTCGTCGGATGTCTTTTGAACTTGTTCAAAGCTTTTCTTCGTACGCGATGGATTCATAATTTTACCACGGTACAGGTGGTCGTCGTGGTTTGGACGAGGTTTTCGGAATTCCCTTTCCGGCAGCAATCAAAAGTTTTTGTAAATGAATTGACAATGTCATCAACAGGAGCCAGGTCACTCACGTCCAGTGGTTCTACATCTTGTGGAAATTGTACAAATAAAAAATTTTAAAACGCTTTAATAATTTTGTAAATTTAATTTATCTCACTTTTCTACCAAACCACAAACTTTTAATGAAATTTTTATCATTCAATGAGTCTTTTATCTAACTTACCATAGTTAATTCGTAGTAGTACATTCATAATTCCACATAAAATAACTGGAAAAAACATAATTTTACCCAGAAAATCAAACATAACATAATTTCGAAAGAAATCAAACAAAATTATAAATATTTATGTATCATAATTATATCAGAAATGTTCACATTTGGAATCAAATAACTAACCTGAAAATCTTATTCTATCTTTGTATGTTGCCAAAACAATAACTTATTACTATGATTTTATAATAACATTCATTTTCGTTTGCTATGGTTATTACTTTAAGGATCATTAACCCCATTTCCTATCTAAGGATAAACCCTTAATGATCTTTCCTTCTAAAATAATATTTATGGGCCCTGGAAACTAAACAAACTGTTCGGTTAAAATTACTATTAATTTTGTCCTATTTTTAAAGTTTCTTCTTTAATCTTAACAGTGAATTTATTTTTCAAAACAGATTACGTTAAGCATGAATATAATTAATTTCAAACCCTTATTTAAAGTATATATAAATTATTTCAAACAATTCATTTATGTTGCCTGACATTTCTGCATTACCCTAAATTTTGTTTATTTCTAACTGGCATTGTATACATTGGATTTACAACTGATTTAACAACTGTCCTAATTCCTAACCAACAACTAACCATTTCATTTTTAAATTACAAGAACATAATTAAATACAAATTTTCTATAACCACATTTATTTCTAAATCAGAAACCCTCTAGACATATTAATTATTTTATATAAACAAATTTCCATCAGTTAAGTTCCCTAGAAGTAGCATAATTATATATGTTAAGGTTCCTCATGTATTCCTGACATTTTTGTAAAAAACCCTTTATTTATTTACTTCTTAATTTGCAACATTTTACAAACATTTTTACTTGTTTTAATTAGTATACTCATTTAAAATTATCTTTATTTAAGGTTGAAGTGATTATTTCAAATTTTGCCTTAATTTCTTTTGTTTACATCTGACAAGTTTAATTCCGCCATCTTGGTTTTATGACGTAATCCAGTATAGTGTCGCATTTGTCTCAGCGTTTATTCGTTCTAACAAGATGAAGCCACTATACTCAAAAATATGACATTTTCATGAAAATTTCCTTCAATAGAATTTTTTAATTCTCCATTATAACCCCAAAATATTAAATGTTTTACTTGTTAGAAAGAAAGAAGAAAGCTCTAACCTTTTATAACTGGAGTTGGTTTCCAGCGTCCTTGTAAATCTTGGTACTAGTTTGGAACAGACCTCTCAGGTTGTTTTGGCCGATCTACTTTGTAATCTGATTGAGTCCTTCCCTTTGTATTATTTCAAGTTGGTTATCGCTCTTCTGCCTCAATTCTTTCTTTACTGTTTTACGTGTTACGGTAATGCAAATTTAGTTTTTAAAATTCAAAAGATCGAATGTATTACAAGGTTAATAATTTCTTGCTTTTTGCAATTTCTTGCATAATCTTTATGCTCTTTTTTATTTATGTCAATTCATTTCCGACTTTAGGCTTAAGTTTTAGAATTTGGATTTCGTTACAATTTTCTTGACTCGAAAAGATTGAAATTTATTCTTGGTGACTTGAAAATTAGTCACTATTCTGCTTCTACACATGTGAAATACAAATTTCTCTCTCTTTATTTTTACCGACTTCAATACTTAGAAAACACAACACACGTACTGTTAAAAAGACCACATTTAGAGAGTAAAATCCCTGAAAGGGTTGGGAAACTCACATATTAGGCTACCAGGCTACCCCTACAAACGAACTCAGACCTAATGATCCTTCTATACTTTAATTTAAAAAGCGGATTTCGAAACGACTGTCCGGGTTAACTACTCATAGCACCCTAAAACAGCCTTCGTTGTTTTCGGCTTCCCTCTCTGGCTACCCCTGCTGAGACTTCCTCCAGTCACCAAATTGTTAAGATATGGGGTGACTTATCATAGGATATATTCTTGCTGGTATTTTCCAATGACAATGATCCTCCTAGCTGCATTTCCATTTCCTTTCCCTGTTTGTATTCTACTTCTCTTCCAAATTAACAAAATTGTTCCTTCTTAAGAATAGTTTTTCTTTACACATTCTAGTTATTAGGTATATGGATAGGGCATGATATTTGTAGTTAAATCCTATTTCTATTATGTTTTAAATTTTATATTTTTAAATTTAAATGTATATATATACTTAGAATAACGTATTGGACAAAATAAGTCAACACGGCAAAAATACAAAATTATAAAGTCATATTTCTTGTTACAAAAATGTCGATGTGTTCTATTGGCGATTATTTTTGCGTTTTAAGGCTCGGCTTCATTTATTTTGATTGAAAGTTTTACTGTAATTTTGAAGTACTGGTTTGATGTTTTACTAGAATGATGTATTTCTGCGTGGTAGGCCCTTTTTCACTGGTCGGCTCAACTTTTATTCACTAAAATTTTGTTTCACTGTTGCTTCGTCCGTCTTCTTCCGCACATCCCGGGAGGAAATCTTTCTGTCAATGTCTTACATCACGTAAGAATTTATGGAAGGTTAGTCTTTGAATGCTGTTAAACTTCAGTAACTTCAGTTACGTTGTACTCAAGTTTGTTAAAATCTTCTGTTATTGTTTGCCTCTAACCCATTTTGGAAACGGCGTAGTTCCGTTCCCCGGGATGTACGTGTGCGGTGCACGGACGCGGGTTGGTTACATCCCATAAATTTTGATGAGAAGGCCGAAAGGGTGCCGATCCAAGGCCAGTGCCAAAGTAAGAAGAATTTCGATGACTCTGGTGGAAGCTAAATCAGAATAAACATATTTATTGAAACTTCGTGTCGTTTAATTTATCTTAATTATGTATTCGTTTTATTTAATCTAAATTGTATGGAATTAAAATGCATCACACTTGATAAATTTTCCGAACACACCACTATTAGTACAAATTATTTTTATATATAATGATTTGTCTATAGCTACAGCTACGACTTTTAACATCTGATAGTTTTGCATTCTGTACCTTAAATAAAAATAAAGGACTTCTTTTTTAATATTCGCGTCAAATTTAATTTTCATATGTAAGAACATTTTCCACCTCAAAGTGAGTGGGTTGGCAAACCATAAATTACTTGATAATAAGTATTATAACTTAAATTTTTTTGCGTGTGATGTACAATTTAAGTTTAAGTATTTGAGGGGGTCTCCGTCAATGTAGCGACCGATTTTAATTCCAATTTAAACGCTTATCTATAGAGATTCCTCTAATTGCATATGGTTGTTAAGAGTTTATGATTGTTCCCTCAGAAACGACGCGACGGTATTACAAACATTCTATAAAGTTATCACACCAACATCTTTGAATAAGAAAGTTCAGAGAAGACGAGTCTAAATTCGCCTTAAGACATTTGTAGTGAAAAGTGTCTGGAACAATCGTAGACGATGGTATCAAATACAAAACAAGTCACATATTTTTATATTTTGTCTCCTCGCCGCGAGCTGCAGGGTGTAGAAGTTACCGTCCAACAATGATTCACGAGTGTAAATATCTTCATATATAGTTTCGTAAGCTGAATTTTCAGAGGAAGATTGTGGGAGCTTGGAGGGTCGTTCAGAGCTGGGAGATGGCTCAAATTTAAGGTAGTGACGGGACGGAGCGGGAAATTATAGGCTTTACACAATTTACAACATCCACAAATATTACGTTGTAAAGGACGATAGATTTACTTCAAGTAAGAAAAGAAAGTTACTACTTCAAATAAGAAAAGTAAACATCAGTCCCATTTATTCACGAAATACAACGGATAAACTTCACTTTCGCCGTCCATCACTGACATTAACTAACATTTTACTTAGCATAAAATAATTTACAAAATAATGTATATTGATTTAGAAATCAGAGCAAAAAGTAATTTTTAAATGACTAACATACAATTTAATGTATTGTTTTATTTTATTAACTATTTCTGTTCGTCGCTCACCTGAAATGACCCTGTTCTTCAAGAGATTTAGAAAAGGTTGGGTCGAAAGGGGTAATTTTTAGAAGATTGGTCGAGACAAAGAACATATAAGCGGGTAGATATTCATCTCAGCATTCTGTGAATAGAAAATATATATTGAAAATAAATTTAAATGCGGATCAACAGCATTTTAATGCACATCTATGTAATGGTTTTAAATGCTCGTATAGAAGTATATTTTTTTAAAGTGTATGCAAGAAGCTAAACCTTTTTTAGTCATTGTGATTAAGCTGTAACAAATAATTGTCATCAGAAGCTTAACAAGAGGAGGAAGTGCACCCCAAACCTAATAATATTAGCAAACAACATTAACCTATAAAACAACACAAGATTTTACCAAAACAGCTTCCGATGACCCAACAATTCTGTAATTTAAGGTGCCAAAACATCAGCTATATATGATTTCTAGAGATAAAGATATTCCAAATTTCCTCAGGGGAGTTCCGCCACCTGATCCCACGGGTTATGCCCCCCTCCAAACCATTGCCCTGGCTACAATCCTGATTGTCATCCTAATGTTCTCTTCTCGCGTACAATATAAAATATAACACTATCTTCATATGTTCTTGTTAATGCCAAACACCACTCAAGTTCATACAATGGTTGCAAATTGTCTGGCGCTGTAAAAGTATGCTATGCTCTGATCAGGTGTTGCCATCATCCCGGAGCGTTGCAGGGAGACAGCGTAATAACGAAATACAATAAAACTCCCGCTTATCTGACATAATGGGGGCGGAACCTTTTCGGATGAGCCATGCTAAGTATCCTAAAGTATATTACTTCAAGTAAAGCCACATAAAACCTCCTCTACTGTAAAATATCACAATTGTTGTATTTTCTAACAAAACAACCTCCCGCTCCTCCCCCACGTTACGGCGTTGGCGTAAAAATAACGGAACAGCCCTATTCGGCCTATTTAGCCCGGGTTTCGGATAAGGGAAGTTTGGATAAGACGAGGCTGTACTAACGAACACCAACACACAGTCAATAGTTAATTCTTCAGTGAGTTAAGAGGCAAAGCCATCGTCAGTGAGTATAGCTAATATAACATGTACACTTCAAGAATACGGTTAAAATTATAACAATTTACTAATACTATATTTACACCAGTTTAGACAGATTAGTTATAGCTTAGACTATTCACTGAACTAATTAGTTTAGATGAACTCATCTATGATACTCGCCCATGATGAAGACTGTCTTTTTATTAAAAATACTTTTTTATTCAACTAATGAAATAATATCTTTCAACCCTTAGTGTATGGCAATTGATGTTAATACCGTTTTTTCAAATATTTATTTACTAATCAAATTTGTAAAAGTTGATGTCTTGGACGCGTTTAAACTGAATGACTACGTGTTTGAAATCCAGCACTTAAGCATTGAGGTAACAATCCCATAGCTAGAAATTCAATACATAGGATGTATATGTATTTATAAGAGAAAGTTTCCTTGCAAAAATGAAGCATTACAAGAGATGGATAGAATGAGAAGTTTTAGACCACCATCAGCTTCATAAATTAGAAACTAAATAAAAAGAAAGCAAATAAACAGTAACAAACAAAAACAATAGTCCATCGCCATATACTGTATAGAGAAGGACATGAAAACTTGCAAGGAAATTCGATTTCTATTTTGCCACTTAATATTGTGATTCAAACATATCTATGTATATATTTATAATAATTGTCACTATAAATTAAAAAAACAACTAAACTAAAATCTTTCTTTGTTAACCTCAGTAGGAATGACTTTATAAAGATTTTTTTCTATATTGTTTTTAATATTGTGATTACTACTGTGCTAACATTATGTCTATGTGGGTGGCATTGGCAATATCCCACAGGTTGTAATTGTGTCACAGATAAGTCGCAAGTGTACATACTAAACAACTAGGGGCTACTGAAGGCAATAAGACTGAAGGCTAGTCTATTAACGTATACGGCAAGATATAGAGTCCACGGTTTGGTATGCTCCCATACAATCTGAGAGAGCTTGCTGGGTTCCTAAACTTATTTAATTTAAAGTAAAATGTTTGCTCACCTCCACCAGATGTCGTTCCAAACCATAAAACCGAAATGTCGCTTCTGAAAAAATACAATATAATTTGTAAACATATAGTGTAGTGAAAATGATAAATACATAAGATTAGATAGATATTCAGAAACATAGATGGTAATGAAATTGATAAATGGATATTTAGGTCTGTAAATAAAAATAACATGATTTACATTAACCTTTCCTATGCAATGTCTATTGAAAATTGTATAGAAATGCTTACATGAGTATTGTAGTTTACTTAAGATGTAGGCTACTACAGGATATTTGCCTCTAAGGGAATGAAATTAATATACAGCTAATTGTTTTTTTAATATGACAGCTTTAATTTAATTTTGAGTTCAAAGTTGTAACATTTACAGGTAGTTATACATAGTTAAACTTGTCCAGCTCTAATTTGTCGATATGCATCAAAACTCTTATAATTATTCTTTCTACTAATAAAATCTTATATAATTGCAATTAATTATCTTAAGGCGTGTATAGGTTACTGCACTTGGTTTGATAAAGTTTATATTTGAAATTCATTATTTCTTAAAATAATTAATGAAAACTTTATAAAACATAATATTTTTTACATTAAAGAGTTAACATTGAATTTAAGATAAATTAATAGTTTTAGTTGTTAACGAATTATCTCTAGCATGGTTTCTTGTTTCACTTCACTTGATCGCCCAGCCACTTACTAATATTTTTCTTATTTTACTTCAATCTCCTATTCTCGAAATGCTTCTATACAGTACATAAACCTTATTTCCCCTCACTAATATCACTTACTACTTATACATAGCGAGTTTACTTCTTTTCATTTTAATTTACAACTTGTTTCAAAATGACCCTGTCACACCCTTGAATCCTGGCATTTGACTAACTCGTGTTTCCTTTGGGTAGCCTCCATACGGGTTTCATCCTATTCAAATATTATTGGCTACCTTGGCTGGCGCTAATTTTTCTTCTTTCTTATTAGAACGAATCCTGCTTCGGCTTATCTTTGTCTTCGGTGGGAAATTCTGAAAATTTCTCAAGCCGTAGTTGTTAGTTGGACTTTTTTAATGCATTTGTAGAACTTTTTCTCCATAAATCGCAAGGTCTCTCGACGCCGAACTTAACTCTCCTCTCCAGTGATCGAGTCCACTTTCCCTATGTAGGCTTTCGAAGTATATTATTATTTATGGTTCACCAGGTACGCGCAGTAGCATTTTTTTGCCGAAAGTTCTACAACTGACTGCCCTTTGATAGACAGCGACAGTTTGCTACAATCTCTTACAGTTCAAATATTTCATAAACATTTTTCCTAACCTATATGATATCGTGTAAAATTTCCACATTTCCCCCAGAGAAAGAGAGAGAAAGAGAGAGAGAGAGAGAGACAGAGAGAGAGAGGGGGAAAGAGAGAGAGAGAGAGAAAGGGGAATGACTTTGAACTTGTAGCTGACTGGAACACTGGCATTTTTGCGTGAGCAGATATAAGCTTTAAATATGAATAGAATTTACATTTTATATAAAAAGAAAAGAACAAATATAAAGTCACTTACAAAACGACTGAGTCCTGTAGAACGCAGGCACTTCAATTTTTAGCGGAAATAGTGCAGAATCACTTGTAGAAAATATTGCAGCTTTTTTATAAACTATTTCCGCTTCCTCTTCTCCTTCATCGTCCTCAGGAATCACCTCGAGAATGGAAACGAACTTTATTCTCGGGTATGCGTTGACAAATAGCTGAACATGTCTTCATCAAAAACTGCTGTAAAGTTGGAAATATGAATAAATATTGTCACATAATACAATATTTATAAACAATATAAATACCATATTAAACTGTCAGGTAAAGCTAAATATTGCAGACATACATATCGTGATATATATATACAAAATAAAACACACTCTTTGATACTATCGAAAACCTACCTTTAAAACCGTCACCGCTTGACCCAACATCTCCAAGCAGAAGACACTGATGAAGATCGGCACATAGCGATCGAAAACCTTCTGTCTCAGTAAGTTTTAACAAATTTACTAAATTTAAAATTCGGATGATAATTCGCATAATAATTTAATTATTACGGAAAATTGTTGAAAGGTCATGCTAGGTCGAAAACATTGAGAAAATGTACCGCTCAGCCAATGTCCGGCTTGAAACTCAAAATAAGTCCCAACCGAGTGCTCTCGTTTTTTAGGAGATGTCTCATCCAATCAAGGAGAGCGACAGCACTTTCCCTCATATCCCTCGGGAGTCGCCAGATATTTGTTCGTTTTCCTGTGAACCCGGTGCTACCTGGTAGAACACTGCATCGTCTCTTGAAACCAACTACATTACAAATACTGGCTAACAACTACCCTGACGTCGAATGGACTCACTTTTACATAGATGGTTCTACCACCGCAGAGACCAGCGGAGTTTCATTCTGTACAACCTTCGTCGAAGCCTTGTTCCCAGAAGGTTTATCACTTTACAGTCGAGGTTTCAGCCATTTGTTATGCCTCAGAAAAGCTTTCAACTTGCACCGATACAAATAAGTTGGTCTTTCTTTCTACTTCAGCGTTGCAGGCTATTTACTCACTATTACCTCAGAAAGGTGATGCCGTCGCAAGATGCAAGGATACCATATTCCAACTTTTACACAGAAAAGAGATTCTTTTATAATGGATTAAGCAGACAAGCACGCCTAACCTGGTTAAAAACCTTTTCAAGAAAGTCTCCCTTTACGTTATCCAGCTTCATTAGGCCCTATAAAACGGCCCTTACATTGATTTTACTTCGCAGATTCCTCCACCTGTCCTCTCTGTATTTACGATGTTTCTAAGTAAATATATTTTGCAAACATAATTAACGACATTAGAAAACGTTCTGTTTCAGTAAGTTTTTACAAATTTACAAAATTAAAGTTGTGATAGCCATAAAATAATGTAAAAGTGAGTAATTAAGTTTTACCGAACGTAAAGAACTACAAAATTCAAGAGATCCCCAGAAGGTTCCAACAAAACAGATTGTCTAAAGAAGTTACGTAAACTGATTGAAACAAGTACATCTTCTGGAGCAGTGAAGGAAGACTGGTAGCAGTATTTCCCTTATTGTTTAAACAAATGCGGTTAATTTGCAAGTCAGGTACAACTATTTATTTAAACAGGCTACGGTATTGCCATCAGGGCTGCAATACATAATGTATTAATGACAATAACGTAGCTAATATTAAAACGTTGCCTGTTTAAAGAAATACTAGAATTTTTTTAGTCCATTACGTTCCGTGATACTTAATTAATCACTTTTATATTAGTATATGCTTATCCAAACTTTAAATGTTGTAAATTTGTAAAAACTTACTGAGAATTAAATCTTGTAAGACCTTACTGACGCAATAAATTTTGTTTTTACAAATTTAGAAAATTTTAAGTTCGAATACTAATATAAAAGTGATTACTTAAATAAATAGTTGTACCTGACTTGCAAATCCACCGCATTTATTTAAAAAAAACAATCTCTGCGAGTGTAAACATGATTAATAATATTTCTCATAGTCGATGTTGGTCCCCACAAACTTTGACAAATAACAGAATTTTACAAATTAACTAGCTCACATAACATTACAATGCACTTCATTGTTAAGAACTGAAACATCATAAGGTAAACTTGCAAACAAAATACGGTGCATTAAAATGTTGTGTCTAGAGTACAAGAAAATAGAGTGCAATTGCAGATAAACATAGGACATGGAACATACTATCCTGTTTCAAAGGAATGTTTAACGCTGTAACCAACTTTTTCTACAACTGAGCAACTGTAACAGTTATTCTTCAACGAGGAGATTGAAAACATGTCGAGATCGAGGATGACTGACAAATCTATTTAAAGGTTTTGCTGTAACTCATAACATGTTATCAATTTATTTGAAAAATCAAAAAAAAAGAAAATTGATATTTTGTAGAATAATTTGAATAGAAAACATTTTAGCTCATATTGAAAATAAATCACTTCCAAAACTATAAATATTTATTGTCTTTAATAAATTAGCTACATAATGAAAATATGGTAAATTTTATACAATATCAAGAGCACAATGGTAAAATATATTGCAGCAAAAATATTGGCAAATAAACAAACCCACAAAAATAAGTAATATTACCTAAATTACCTATGAATAACCTTTATGTATACCTAAGTTACCTTTATGTACATTTCGATGACCATGTCGTAATCAGAGAATCCTACTAAATTACCATCCAGAATACAATAATGCTCTATTTAAAGGTCTTGCTGTCATTCATAATGTGAAGCCATGTGTGCAGAAAATACCTTTCTTTCTATAGTGGGGAAATGTGAACTTAATGGAGAAATCATTGAAACAGTTGTGATTCCAATAGACAACACTAAACCATTTTAAAATTAGTGAGTTTAACAAAATGATGTGGGGAATCTTGAAAGTTTTAATTCTAGTGAAATTTGTGTTTTCTTAGTTTAGTTTATGTAATTCTATATATCAGATTAAAGATTCTAAAGTGTTATGAGAATTTACCCTGGTGAACTGGGCATAGGCAGAGTGAACCCACGAAGCAAAAGTGACAGAAAAAGTTAGAAGATAGAATTAATGCGAAGTAAAAACACACATTACAATTGTACGTCATTGTGTCAAAATATTGTAATAATATTTATTCTAAACAAATTTACTAGGTATTAATTACAAATCAAAATTTGTACATCCTAATTAATATAAAAAGCCGCCACCAAAGACCAAGACTCACTTCGACATGACATAAAAACCCTAAACAGACACAAAAACATAAGCAACTAAAACGTAAACAATGAAATTAAAATCACTGCAAACATAAAAGAAAAAGTTCAACTATACAAAATCACACTCACCACAGCAGACAAAGGCAACACCACAGTAATTATTAATACAAACAGCCTAAATGACAAAATCAATGAATACTTAATAAATAATAATATAATACAACTACATACAGATCCAACAGAGAAATATCACAGAACCATCAAAAAACTAATTAATACATCCAAATACATTATAAGCAAAAACAAAAAATACCACCTACAACAAATCCATCCTAAAGCCACTACCCTCCGCGCTCTCCTAAAAATTCACAAATCCAATGTCCCCATCCGAGCCTCATCGACTACCAAAATGCCCCTGCACAGAAACTAGCAAAATACATAGACAAAATAAATCTAATAACTTTAACACAGAAACACACATAAAAAACAGAACACATCTCATAAATAAAATAAAAGACATACTTACTACACAATTCAACACTATTGTTTATATAGGTCATCAAATAAAACCCATTTATCCAGTTTTACATGTAATTGTTTGAGCATTTTAGGATATCAAATCGTCTAAAAAACTAAACAAATGAAAACACAACTAAAAAATTAATTATAAATAGAGCCTTGGGGTACTTTGTCTATAAACATTTATCGAATTAAATATAGAATTTGTTAAATGATTACTACGTCATTTTATTCTTAATATCACGTTCAAATGGCCTCAGTTTTTTACGTAAATACAAAGCAGAAAAAATTCATTAAACATTACTCTTTGATGTAAAACAACAATATTTGCTTGTAAAGATATTAACAATGACTGATGTATGGTTGGCTAGTAGCATGCACTGAGGTTACGCTACTGCTTCCATGAAAACATTCACTGCTTCAGGAACCAAGGCATGTCGCTAGAGAAGAGTAAATCTTATCTAGGTGTATAGCTAAATTATTTATATTTTTTTATGGTTACAAATAGCATAAACGTGGTACGAATAATTTTAATTTTTGCCAGACTTTGTACCAGCACTCTAGGGTCTTTTTTCCTTAGCTTGTTTAATCTTAGCTTGTTAAACCAAATACCCAACTACTCATACATTACAGCAAACATAACCAACCCACCAACTCACCTTTGCGCACTGCACGATGCGGAGGGGCTCACTCTGCTTGCAGTGTAAATTTAATAATAACATTTATTGTTCTCCTGTATAACCCTATTTTACATTAGGTCTATGTTCACTATGTTGTCTCTGACATTAAATCAACTACTTATAGGCTACTTTACCCTATTACTTAAATAGCGCTTTGAAAATTACAATATTTCTCTTTTACGAAAAATATTCATTAAGATTTTATCATTGAGTTATCCATATACTTACATGTTTTCATATTTATTATTAATGTCTCTTAAATTTTACGAAAGTTCCATAATGTTTCACAAACAAACACTTATAACATAAACACGTAACAAAAATTTCAAACAAAAACAAACTTTTTCTATATCCAACAAAATGTTTCGAATTTGTGTTCATTCTATTTTAAAGACTATTTCTGATAAAAGTCCTCACATTTTTATTTAAGCATAATCCTTCTTTAATATGTTTTTTATTTACTTTGTTAATGTAATATATTTGTGTTATTAAAAAAAATAAAAAGACTTTATAACTAATATAAAGAATTATGTTTGTAGAATACAGGCCTAACCTAACCATGTGTGAGCATTTAGGTAAAACAAAAAACGAATTTTAAACTTAATATTCTTTTACTTTATACTGATAGTTTTACAGAATTATTTATTTTAGTAATTTTGCATCAAGAAATCAAATGATTTGAAGCCAGTCATTTGGGTTACATGAATACCTTAGTTTTTGTCATTAATAAATACAAACAGCATTGAGAATACGAGATATTTACATTCAGTTTTTAAGATTCTACAGATAAAATTAAGCGGTAATTAAAAGCGATATTTTTAACGGATCAGAACAGTTGTAACTTACATTGCTTCAAACATATTTTGCACACATGTTAGGATATTTAAAATTATTTGTAATTTGGAAAAGATAACCTCACCCAATCTTAAAGCACGTATAAAGTAATTGCTATGCATGCATAGTTAAGAATAGAAATGATAACAAATAATACTTACCAAATACAATATCTTTCCTAAAACATAGGCTACATATAATTTTATAGACTTAGGCTACATAACTGTGATTAGGGCGTGATAGAGTTATTTGAGTAATTTAACTATTCTGCTTTATAACTAATGTAAAATCTTTAGCTTGATAAAAATAATTTTACAAAACAATAAACGAAACCTCAAAGATAAATAATATTAAAAACCAATTACTCTTACTTTTAATCTGAAAACCTTCACACATAATGCCAAATTACCAACGCATTCACCAAAGCTTCAAACTAATAAGAAAATATAACATGCATGCTAATAAACGCACAGGTCGAATAAACAGCTGATTCTATTGTTGTCCAAAGTCTAGATCGCGACGATAAGAATTCGTCACTCTATTTGGCTGAGGCAGTCTCGACATTCTTCCTTTTGATTACTGACGTAAGTTAATACGCTGACAATGAGTGTGGTAGCATGAACGGTTTGTTTTATAATTAGACAGTTAAAGTTATTGCGTTGTGTATTTATGGTGGCTTTTACTGTAAATCTTGCATATGGTAAAAAAAATAGGAAGAGTAAATGTGACAAATATTTCGAAAAAGTGACTGTATCCGGATTGCTAGAAGGATCCTGGACCCCCCCCCCTCCTCTCAGTGGTTTTGCCTAGGCCTCGGATAACCAATCCTAACATTTTATACTTTTCAAAAATAAAAAAGACGATGTACACCCCAAATT
The DNA here is from genome assembly GCA_036971475.1 of Prosapia bicincta. NCBI lineage: Eukaryota > Metazoa > Arthropoda > Insecta > Hemiptera > Cercopidae > Prosapia > Prosapia bicincta. The sequence goes on from JBAIZL010000005.1 coordinate 212,689,378, forward strand.
CTTTATGACCTGATAATATTCTATCTATTTTATTTACGCTTCCAAAACTTGAAGCAAGGGTACATGGAAGTGATAGCAGTATAACAATAAAGGGTGATATTAGGTGCTACTATCAAAGTATAGGGAACGGAGAAAGTTTATTAAGTGCTATTTCTAGAAAGAATGAAGAAGAAGCTAAAAGGATCCTAAAGCTAAAAAAACAATAATGTTAATTGCTATAATGAAAATGGAAATGAAGCTTTAAATCTTGCTGTCAAAAGGTCGCTGGTATCATTGATAACTTTGCTTCTAAAACATAAACGCGAAAATTATTATATAGATGTTTTCACAAAAAAAATGCAGGGAAAACTTGGTGGAATTTAGTTGATAGCCTAGACATAAAAAAAGAAATTGAGCAGGTCTTAAGAAATCGTTTATTTGATGCCGTTTATGATGATGATTATAACATAGTTGCAAGTACATTAGAGGCCTCTAATATACAATTAAAAAATGGAATAAGTGTGCTAGATTGTGCTGAGCATCTTTGTCGTAGTTCTATTTGTAAATACTTAAAAGAAAAAAATGTAAAAAATACAGAGCTTAGTGATGATGGTAAGAAAATTCTAGGTTTAGAATATAAATTGCATACCGCAAAGAAAGAGCTTAAAGAGCAAGTTGCAAAATTAAACAAAGAAATTGTAAAGTTAAATGAAGTTTTTGGTCAGCAAATTTTCTCATTGACAACTCATGCAAGAGAAGAAATTCCAAAATTAAAAGAGATTTACAGCGGAATACAAAGGTGTACTTTATATATAGAAAAGCAGCTCAAAAATAGGCAGCAGAATATTTATTATCATAGCACTAAAGTGAGATATTGTATTAGTCTAGCTATAGTAGGAAATGTGACTATGCTAGTTGCATATGGACCTTTTATGACGGGAAATTGTTATGAGTATTTTAAAAATCTGTTATTAATACCTATTATATGTGGCTTAAGTAGCATTGCATGGGTTATACATCTTAAAAATCAAGTCATTACCACTAATGAAACAATTGATGATTATACTAATCTTTTAAAAGTTGCACTTTCAGAAAGTAATATATGCCTTAATAACGAATTGACTTACAGAGCTTCGGTAGACACAGAAAGTGATAGGAGTATATACATCTCAAGCTTAGAGAGAAAACTACAAGATGTAACAACAGAGGTGAGAACAATTCAATTAGCCTTAAAATGTGAAAGCTTTCGTCAGCGTATACAAAACAATGTTTCAATACTAAAGTGTAAACTTACGTATCCATTAGGTCAAAACGACTTTAAGAAGATGACAATTATTACTCTTCCTGGTATTATAGGTTCTATATTACCATTTTTAGCCTTTTTTCTTTACTTTCACGAAACGGCCAATGCCATTTTACTGGGCGTTTATGTAGCATTATTCTACCTTACTGTACACGTTATAGCTTTATGTATTGGTTTTGCTATTATTGGCACCTATGATTTGAAAATTGATATGCCTATCAATCAAGAAAAGTTTAATATTGAACTTCCAAAAAGTTGTATAGAGTTAGAAAGTCTATTAGCCTTCACAGAAGGAAGTTTAAAGCTTGAAGGGAAAGGTTCTGTGTAGTATAAACATTGCTAGGTATATTTGATTAAAAAACTCAGCTCTTAAAGTAGTTTAGAGAATTTGAATTATACAGAAATACTAGATAAATAAAATTATTAGATGAAAAATTATATGACTATGCAAGAAGTCAACAATCTCCGCATGTTCGCTTTAATTTTTCCTACTAAGTACTAACAAGTTACCTATACAAAAATAAATTGGCAATATTTCAAGCCTGCCAAGCAGCATCAAAAACGATAGAAATAGCTTTACTCCACTACTCAAGGAGGAATAATTACCTAAAGGACCTATTAGGTTACTAAATCCTGGACCAGAGTTTGTCAGCATTGCAGAAACTGAGCTGATGCTAGTTATAAAGTCCGCATTGCTCAAGTAAGACATCACTATTGATGATATAGCGAACGTTAACATGTAAATCGCAAAAAATAACGATGGATTGAACTTCATCATTTTCCAGTATTTTACCATTGAGTTTTACTCTATCGCCTTCACTTGGATTTAATAAAGAGCTAAAGTAATTCCTTATAGACTTTAGAAAAATGACTAAACGGAAGATTTTGGTTCCACCACTAGCAGAACTACCACATCCAACTGCTAAAAAGAAAGCTAAGACTGAAATAAAGCTCCAATTCAAGTAGTTGCACACTACATAGCCAGTTGATATGATAAAAGAGGTAATGGTGAATGTGCTGTACCTAAACGACAATAACACTTTTAAGTCAGAGTTTTGGCGCAACCAAAAATAGGGAAATAAAAATGAGATCATCACTATCTTAATAAAATAAGAGACTTGTTCATCATAGAAAACGTCTAATTGTCTTATAATTTTTAAATAGCTAAGAAAAGGCAAAGAGCCTAAAATCATAAAAATAATTGTTATGACTTCTAGTACAGGATCATCATAGTGCCCTATGGAATCGTTATAGTTAGCAAATCCACCAGTTGACACGGTAGACATCCCGTGACATATTGCGTCAAATAATGGCATGCCAGCTAGATAATATGAAAGTATGCATAATAAAATTAGGGCATAATATATTTCTGCAATATGTATCACTACGCTTCGCTATGTGGTAACTTTCTTTTAAGAGCATCTGAGTACTCAGAATAGAGTAAATTATTTAAACTCAAAACCTTAAATATGGGAAAAATTGCAATTCCTACTGTAAATACTCCAAAACCCCCTATACCGTGCAGCATTGCTCTCCACAGTAGTATCCCCGGAGATTGTTGCTCGATGTAATTTAGAACAGTTGCTCCTGTGGTTGTAATCCCAGATACTGCTTCAAACAGTGCATCAATGTAGCTTAAACTATCAAGATAAAATGGAATAGCTGCAAATAGAGATAATGCAATCCAGGTACAACTGGTAATCACAAAAATTGCCGGCATTCCATGTAACCTACTTAGTTTACCCAGTAGAATAAAAATCGCACTAAATGTGCAGGTAACTATAAATCCAACCAGAAAGTTTTTCCATTTGTATCCTAGATAATTATTAGTAATAGCAGGAATAAGCCTTGCTACGCCAACAGCAATAGAAAAATTCCCACAATAAACGCAATTGAACGTAAAACTTGCAGACTTTCCATAGAGAGTACTGTGAAAGCTATATGTTATTAAAACTTCAACCGCTTTGCTAATTTTTTCTCTTAACTTGATTATAAATACGTGTAATTATAGCGCTAAATTTGCCATAATGAGGTAGAGGTAAGTTATGTTATTAACTGGCAGACAAAAAAACATTCGAGATTCCTTAATTAGTGAAGCTATACAAGGCAACTTTGAGAATATCAAAAATAATTACGATAGCGATATACAAGAATTGCCTAGCGATGTACAAGAAAAGTTTGAAGAGGATTTGCCTAAACCTTGTACTACTTTACAGTTTATTACATTCCAAAAAAATCAAAAGGAAATTAATCAATGTAAAGAAAATTAAGCAAAATATTGAGAGTATTTCACGTGATATAGCTATGCAAGAAGCGAAAGGAAGTGATGATTCACATATGCAAAAAGTGAAAAACTTAAAGAGAATAAGATCTTCATCACAAATTCTTCAGCACGTCAAGCAATATATTATTTAGATGTTAAAAAAGTTAAAGCAGTATTAGAAAATTGTGATACAAATCCAGCAATGATTTTAAATAGACCTATACATTCACAGAGTAAAACTACCCTTTTACTTTATCCTCTGCAAGTTGGTCTTAATAAACGATATATAGGTGATAGTAAAAGATTGAAACAAGATCTGGGAAATATAAAAGAATTACTAAACTCCTTTGGGATAAAGCTTCTTCTGAGATTCGCGGTTCCTGGCTCAAATTTCATCAAGATCAACAAGAAGAAAGTTCAAAAGACACAAAGCAACCCTTGAAACTCATTTAAAAAACGCTTCTCTTGATATTCGCGGCTTGTGGCTTAAAAATCAAAGAGCTCCTGAAAGTCAAGATGCAGCTGTAATAAAACGTCTTAAAGGTGAGCAACAACGACATGCCAAGATAGGTAGTGAGAAGTGGCTTGAAGATTTTATTCAAGAAGTTAAAGATTACACAAAACAAAAAAGCATAGAAGAAAACTTTGAAATAGCTACAGAGAAACCTACAACAAAATCTGTTCTACAAGACTCACAACTTTCTCAAATAAATAGAACTTGTTGTATTTTGTAGTAAATAGGTTCTTAGGAAATCTAAGCATGATAACAATAAAAACAAGAAATTTAAACGTTCTATTGTTAACATAGTATCCAGAATAAAAACATACCAAAGTTATCATATTATATCACGAACCTTTTCCAAGACTTTTTTCATATTTTCGCTTGAAAGTGGAATTAAGCCAAGCCTAGGTAAATATCCACCTTCAGTACTAATAGAGTCTACAACTTCTCTAATAAATTCCCTCAATCCATCAACAGTATCTAAGTGTCTTTCTTTATATAAAGATATAAAGCCCTTGCTAACATATACTCCCACGATGATATATTTTTATAAGTTGGCTCAATTCCTGCGATTGTGCTTCCTTGAATCTCATCTTGGTTTTTCGCTAAAAAGCTGAAACTAAATATTCCTAAAGCATTTTTATTGCTCTTCAATTTTTGTATTATTATGTTTTCATTAATTTCAACTTCTATATATATCTTCCATCATCTCTGATATTACTACATGCTTTCTTTCTTTTTTCTTGGTCTTGATAATTCTCTTTGAAAATCCTTGAGTTCATGCATGAATATTGATCAAACATTATAAAACAATCAAAGTTTCATTTATACCTGTATTTTGATGTGGGCCATTGATTTTAATTTCTGTTTTTGGTTGAGCTTGATTTACATCAGACCAAAATTTCTTGTTATTCTTTACTAATCTATCATTGTCTTCAGAATATGAAGATAAAGTTTCAAACAGGTCATTTTTTGTAAAATCAAATCTATGGCTTTGATTTGAATTTGCAATAACAATTCCATCATAGCCCATTATGATCTCTATTACTTCATTCACTTTATTTCTTTTACATAATTCTCTCTCTACTTCCTTCATAGGGCTAGATGAAGTAGTGATATCTGGTGTGCCTTCCCCTATTCCTGAACAAAACATTTGAACCCTGATCCACTCCTATCGATTCTGCAACTGGAGTTTTAAAGGAAAATATACGGCTGAATTCTTCAGATATAAATGAGATAAAACGAAAAACAGTTGAAGATCCAACAATTCTGATATATCCTCTGGCATCAACATTTGACAGTGGGATGAGTAATACAAATGCAAAAATAAGGAAAAGGCGTTTCAGCATCGTTTTCGCTCAAGAGTGTAAACTTAATTATCGTATTAAAAAATCAAACTGAAAAGCTTTTTTTCTAGATTTCCAAAAGGTATAACGATCAAATGTGTGCGTAATGATGAGATCTGAATCACAGCATTCATACAACTGTATCTATATCGAATCCTCTTATGTTTTTCAATACTGAAAAATTCTTTCATACTAACTTAATTATGCAATCCTTTTCTTTAATAGATAAGTCATCATCGACTTTTTTACATTATCATCAGTAATGTTTTGTATTTCCTTTTTGGCAACATGAAAATCATCTTCTGAGATTTCCTTATTTTTCATCATTTCCTCTATTTCTTCCATAACATCTCTGCGTATATTTCTAATTGCAACTCGTGCATTTTCAGAAAATTGATCCAATAATTTCACTAACTTTTCACGAGTTTCTTGTGTTAAGTCTGGAAGAACTATACGTATAGTATTTCCTTCAACAACAGGATTTAAATTCAGGTTAGCATTGATTATCGCATTTTGTACTTCACCACTAACAGTAGCATCCCAAACTTTAACTGATAGAGTTTTGTTATCTATAGCTAAAACGCCTGCAACTTGGTTCAGTTTTTTTTGTCCACCATAGATATTTACAGCTATAGCTCAAGTAATGATGAGTTAGCTCTACCAGTACGAACACCTTTCATATCATCATGAAAAGACTTAATCGTTTTTAGCGTTCTTTCTTTTGTTTTAGCTTTTATTTCGTTTAACATAAATCACCTAATATTTATAATCTGAGACTATAGTATAAGTACCTTGACCTTTAATAATATCACTTTTCAAAGAAAAAGCTTTAATTGGAAGAGAATTTTCAAGAGCAAGTGAAATTGCTGACGTATCCATAACCTTCAAATCACGAGTTAACAAATCTGTGTAAGAAAGCTTATCGTACATTACAGCATTCTCATTTTTTTTTTTTTGGATCAGCAGAATACACGCCACTTACTTGCGTACCTTTTAAAATAACATTACAATTCATTTCAACAGCACGTAAAGCTTCAGCTGTATCCGTAGTAAAAAATGGATTACCCGTTCTTGCTGCAAAAATTATCACCCTGCCCTCTTCTAAATGATGAATAGCCTTCCTTCTTATATAGGGCTCACATATAGTAGTCATAGGTATAGCAGACAACACCCTAGAGTCTATAAAGCTTTTTTCTAAAAAAATTTGCAAAATTAAAGCATTAATGACAGTGCCAAGCATTCCAATATAATCACTACTTGCTCTTTCACAGCCACTTAAAGATGCTGATGCACCACGAAAAATATTCCCACCACCAACAACAATACAAACTTGAACTCCGAGATTACAAACCTTAACTATGTCTTTGGACAGTTTATCTATAACCTCCATATCATGGCCAAATAGCTTTGATCCCATCAAAGCCTCCCCAGAGATTTTGAATAACACTCTGGGGTATTTTACTTCTGAAGTTTTGTAACTTATTTGCACCATCCAAAGTAAGTAACTTATAATTAGCTAATTTAACAGCACTTGATTCTATAAAATCAGCAATCTTCATTTTATCATCTTTTATAAGCTTCTGCTCTAGCAGAACAACTTCTTCATAGTATTTAGCCATTTGTCCATCTACTATTTTTTTCGCTACCTCTTCAGGTTTATTTAAGCTCTTTACTTGCTCCTCAATTATAGAACGCTCATTGTCTAATTTTTCTTGAACTAAATCATCTATAGATAAAGCTTCAGGTTTCACAGCAACTACATGCATAGCTATTTGCTTTCCAATCTTTTGTTTATCACCAGATGATTGCAATATTACTAAAGCACCAATCTTACCTAAGCCATGCATATCACCATGTGCATAGCCAGCAATAATCCCATCCTTAGTCTCTAGGTAGCAAAGATTGCTTAACTCTAACTTCTCACCAAGAACCGATGTACCACTCATAATAGCTTCCTGCACTGTACCAACATCTTCATATTTGGAACTTTTAACTCATCAAGACTAGTACAACGTTCTTGACAAGCAATTGATGCTAAATTTGAAACTAATGCTATGAACTTCTCATTTCTAGCAACAAAATCAGTTTCACAATTGACTTTAACCAATACACCATAATTTTTAGCCAAGCACATAGCAATAAGCCCATCCGAAGCTACTCTATCAGACATTTTGTCAGCTTTAGCAAATCCTATTGTACGTAACCTATCAACGGCTTTCTTAATATCACCATCACACTCTTCTAACGCTTTCTTACAATCCCTTAAGCCAAGCCCTGTTCTATCGCGTACTTCCAATATACTACTTGAATCCATCTTCATTTACTTACTATTACCTCCCATTCTATTACAACCTTAATACGCTTCTTTTTAGTTCGCACAATATCATATTCTTTTTCTTGAATAAGCTCATCATCCTTAACTCGAGACCTTGTCAAACTAGACTCTATTCCAGCTAATATAGAATCAGCAACTAATTTACAATAGAGTTCTTTTGATTTTATTGAATCATCATTTCCTGGTATAGGATAGGCAATACCATCCGGGTCAGAATTGGTATCAAGTACTCCAACTACGGTAATACCCGGTTTTTTAGCCTCTTTAACCACTATATGTCTTTGTTAGTATCAATAATAAATAAAATATCAGGAACTGCTCCCATTTCTCTAATTCCACCCAACTCTTTATCAAGCCTTTTTCTTTTCTTTTCAATGTTTCCTAACTCTTTTTTTTGTTAAGATGCTATCTTCATCATTGGACATTTTCTCATATTGTATCAAAGTTTTTATCGAAGAAGAAACAGTGTTCCAATTAGTAAGCATACCACCAAGCCATCGATCATTTACATAATACTGACCACAACGAACTGCTTCACTTGCAACAATATCTAAAGCTTGAAATTTCGTACCAACAAATAAAATGCGACCATCTTGAGATGCAACATCGTATAAAGCTTTCATCGCCGCCTCTAATAATGGTAATGTTTTTCGTAAGTCTTTTATATTCTGTTGATGCATACCATATATATATATATATATATATATATATATATATATATATATATATATATATATATATATATATATATATATATATATGGGGCCATTTTCGCATTCCAGCGACTAACGTTATGGCCAAAATGCACACCAGATTCAGCTAAATCACGTATAGTGACTTTAGGCAAATTTGTCATATCTACTCCTCCAAATAGTTTATCCTCCATGGCATAACCCTAACGGGACTATTTGCATAGGCCATGTGTGAAATTAAGTTATTTACATAGTAATAAAAAAAAAACAAAGCGAAACAAAAAATATTGACAAGTGGCAACACGTTGATTAGCTTTAAGGTTGCAAACGTTAAAAAGCAATGGGGGGTGTAGGTCAGTTGGTTAGAGCGCATGCCTGTCACGCATGAGGTCGTGAGTTCAAGTCTCATCACTCCCGCCATTACACAGAAACACCTTAAAATTCTTTAAGTTTTTTATTAATTTGAATTAATTTCTTTCAGAGACTTGACATGATATTGTAATTGCTGCTTAATCTATTTAATTTTATCGTTAATAATTGGGATTAAATATGTTCATTTCTGAGGTTTATGCGGCAGATGCGACTAACAATGTATCAGCATCTGTTGCTAGTTTTATTCCACTCATTTTAATATTTGTAGTATTTTATTTTCTCATTATTCACCCCAATCACAAAAAACTAAAAGAACCTAGATGGATGATAGATCAAATAAAACGTGGTGATACGGTTATTACTTCTAGTGGAATAATAGGTGAATGAAAAAAGTTGACGAAGCAAATGCACAACTAATACTAGAAATAGCACCAAATATTGAAATAAAAATCCTAAAGTCTGCTATATCTGAAACCTTAAATAAAGAAATTCAAAAGCCAGTAGCTAAATCTATTGAAAAGAGCAAAGTTTAAACGAATGGCAAGAAAAATAAACTAGAGGAAAGTGAAAAAGACAAAAATGCTTCATAATTTAAGAAGTGTGTGGAATATTAGGTATAGTAAGTAGCGGTGATTCAGTAATACCAACTTTACTAACCGCGTTGCAAAAATTGGAATACAGAGGGTATGACTCTTCAGGTATAGCAATTATAAATAATAGAGGTGAGATAGAAGTAAAAAAAATCAGAAGGCAAAGTTGAAAGATTGTGTGAAGTTGTTCATGAGAGCAAGATATCTAGTAGCAAAGTTGGTATAGCACATACTCGTTGGGCTACACATGGAGCTCCAAATCTTAAAAAGAATCTGGAGGAAAAGGGAGTATCTTTCCACACCGATACTGATACAGAAGTGATACCAAACATATTATCTTCATATCTTGATGAAGGGTTATCACCAGTTGATTCTATATTTAAGTGTCTAAACAACTTACAAGGTTCATTTGCTTTGATTCTATTATTTGCAGAATATTCAGATGCTTTGTTAGTTGCGAAAAGAAATTTACCTTTGGCAATAGGATATAACTATAAGAAAGTGTTTGCTGCTTCTGATACTAATACTTTGAGTTCATTTGTAGAAAAAATATTGCATTTAGAAGATAATGATATTGCAGTAATAAAATCTAACGATTCAGTATATATAATAATGGTATACAAGTTAAACGCAGAACAGAAAATAGCAGTCGAAGAAATTTTCTAATTAGTAAAAATGGTTACCCTAGCTTTATGCTAAAAGAAATTTTTGAGCAACCGTATGCATTAAACAAAACAATAAATCAATTTTATTAACAATATAAAGAAATCAACAAAGTATTATTTTCTGAACTAGGTTACATTACTGTAGTTGGATGTGGTTTATCCTATTTTGCCGGACTAATAGCAAAGTGTTGGCTGAAAAGTATTGCTAAAACTCGGATATATCTAGAAATCTCGTCAGAATTTAGGTATTGCAGCGTCAAGCTCAAAGAAGGTAGTATCGGCCTATTCATTTCTCAATCTGGTGAAACTGCAGATACTATGGAAGCACTACGTTATGCGAGGTTGCAGAAACAAATGATCATTAGCATAATTAATACATTTAATAGCAGCATAGAAAAAGCCTCAGATAATGTATTGCATACTCTTACTGGACCTGAGATTGGTGTTGCTTCGACAAAAACCTTTTCTACGCAGCTTGCAATATTAGCATGCTTTGCTGTAGAGCTTTGAAAATTAAAAGGTATACTGGGTAGAGAGAGGATAAAGGAACTAAGCGGTTCTATTAATTCTATTCCCGAACATGTTGAGCAAGCTTTGAATGTGATGGAAATACAACATATATCAGGCAGTATATTAGAGCACAATAATATAATTATAATTGGGAGAGGAAGCTCATATGGAGTTGCAATGGAAGGTGCATTGAAGATAAAAGAGCTTTCTTATATCAACACACTTGGTATTGCAGCGGGAGAAATGAAGCAAGGTTCTATCGCTTTGATAGACTCTACTGTACTTGTTATCGCAATTATTCCTTACGATAATTTATTCTTTAAAACGCTATCCAATTTACAAGAGATTATTGCAAGAAAAGGTAAAGTAATTGCCTTTAGTGATACGCAAGGAGCACCGCTCTTAAAGGGAATTTGCATAGATGTGGTGCAACTCCCAGAAGTTGACAATTTTGTTTCTCCAATTATCTACAGTGTTGCCATGCAATTTCTTGCTTATTCTATTGCAGAAAAGAAGGGTTAGATGTAGATTGTCCGAGAAATTTAGCTAAATCTGTCACAGTTGAGTAACTTATTTAAAGTGAGTTGCTAATTAACAGCTCTAATTTTCAGTTATTTACTAATAAATTCATTGCTATCATTAGCCCTCTGTGAAAGAATATGCAACTAATGTAAGGATGAGAGAGGCTAAAATCCACGCCTCAAATTAACAAGATTTGCCATTATGGTTACCAGACACAACTTAACCTAGCAAGCAAGAATTAACTAACAGAAAAATTGAAAACTAATATCAGTCTCTTATGTAATGCTACTAATATTTTTCTAAAAAGCCATGTTTTCTATTCAGGAATGTCTACGTCGCCATAACAATATTTACTAGAATGAGGTCTTGTCTCACTGGAAAAACACAACCAATGATCAACGTCTTTCTGAAGATCTTCTAATGAATTGTAGATTGTTTTACAAAAAAAGAGGAGTAAATGAGAGTTCAGTAACTTGATGTAGAGTTGTACTGCCTTTTCATATTTGAAGCAAGTTTTTATTCCATCTCAAACCATAGCACAAAATAAATATGGCAATTGATACTAAAATTTTCTGTTTATGAATTATATTATGTAAAGATACTATTTGACCTTGAACTTTAAAGATATTATGTAATAGCATTGTTTAATATGCGAAGTTTATTATGGTTAAAGTAAGTGCTGGTGGAAACTCAAAAAAGATCAAAATTAGCAAAAATCAGCATATGTCACCAAAAAAGTTCAAAGGCAGTCAGTTTATGTCACCAAAACGGAGTCAGAATTCTGGGGAAAAGCTATGGAATGCATTAGATTCATTACAAGAAGCAAAATCAGAGTTAAAGAAAAGAAAGTTTGAAATAGAACTAAAAAAAGACACTGAAATATCAGACGAAAGAATAGAAAAAGTAGTGGAATTGGAAAGGAAAACAGAAAAAGAGATAGAAGAAATAGCAATGCCAATATCAACGTTACTACTTAAGGAAACAATAATAACATTACAAGGAGCAAAAATAATAGAAGAAGAAGATCTAAATAAGCTCAAGGGCGTAAAGAAAGAATCAGAAAAGTATTACAAAGAGTTAGTAAGCTATACGTCTAATGCGAACCCGATAATGTTGTACACTGCTGTTATTGGTGTTGGTCTTGCTGTTGGACGTAATCAAATACTATACTTCAGCACACAACTAGACTAAGTATGTTAGCAATAATTATCATAGCTACAGCATCTGCACTCGTAGCTGGTGGTGCTACATACGCAACACTAAGACCTAATACTAAAATAGATGAATCAAAAGAAGTCTAAATAAAGAGTTCTCATCACTCACTTTCCTAATCACACTTTAATTCAAACTTTATCAGTTTTATTCAAGCTGCTTCTAAAAGGAGAATGTCAATGGTGATCTCCTTACTGATTTGGTTAAAATGCAAAAAACGCCTATGTCAAAATTTACATAGATGTTAAGTGCTGCCACTAATTCCCAGTTAGTACAATTTTTGTATCTTATTGACATATTTAATTTATTCTGTTACAATTTTTAGTAGTTAGATGGGGGTAAAACAATGAAGAGTTTTAAATGGCTACTTAATCAAGTCAGCCTTTCATGGATTAGCCTAATATCAAGAGTAAAGAACTTTTTTCAAACTAACAATACACATAATCAAACAACCGCTAGCAATGGAAATGACCATACAAAAAAAAAAAATAAGTATAGAGAATAAAATAGAAACGAAAGGTAATGATATTGATTTAGAGGATCAGCAGGATTTGTTTGAGGATGCTCTAACAGGAGAAGAGCTAGATGAAGAATGTGTTTATGCTGTTGAAAGTTTTGATGAACAGGAAGTTAATGCTAGTAGAGAAAAAAAGGAATATGAAAAAAAATCAGTACTACAGTTTACAAGATAGTCTACAAGAAAAAAATGAATTTGATCATGCAACGCATACTCTTACATTTGATTTCGAAATTGAAAAGCCATTTCCAGACTCTGACCTTAGTAAATTTAAGTTAAGCGAACTTAAGCAAAATGGTGATAAATATACGTTTGTCTTAGAAAATGATCAGAATAATTGAATAGAATTACACTCTGAATATCTCAATATTTATTTTCCTAAGTATTTTCAGAAACACAGTAAAAAAGGAGCTTACACCGAACTTTTTTCTCAAGAAGAAAATAGAGTTAGCAATGATATTATAATACCGCTAAAAGTTCCGAAAGAAGCAAGCATAGTTACCGAAGAGTGCAATTGGCTAATAAGAAAGGTTGTAGGTGAAATACCAGATTATCCAGTGGACAAATCGTTTGAATACTGCAGGAGTCGTGTAAATTTCTTTCTCAACCTAAACAATACTATGTCTTTTCCTCTAAAATCAGCAAAAGCACAATATGCAGCTATGCTATCAGGTACTCCAACAGAAACAAACTGGCCAATAAAGGGTATTCTAGACAGAGGTAGTTTTAATAATCAGCATATTGATAAGCAAACTAGAGTTGAAAAAGGGATTGAGCCTTATATTGATAAGCATACTATAGTTGAAGAAACTTTTGAAGTAGTTAACGTAGAATGTGCATCAGAGCTGAAGATTTCTCAACCTAGCATATAGTCTTATATTCTTTCATCAGCATGATATAATTTTGTGCAGATTGTGTAATATGTTTTATTTCTTCATTTAACATTTTTTTGAAGAATTGTGCTGGCCTACCAGCCCTTACTTCACCACTTTTCATCACTTTTCCATGTGCCACCAGTGAACCAGCAGCTACCATAGCTTCAGACTCCACAATCGCATGATTCATTATAACAGAGCCCATACCAATAAATGCTTTATCATGTATCGTGCATGCATGTAACACACAAGAATGCCCAACCGTCACCATACTACCAATAATCGTGTCACCGCCTGGATTTCTATCTACATGAATTACGGTGCCATCTTGAATATTCGTTTCATCACCTATTTTTATTGATCCAACATCTCCTCTGATCACACAATTAAACCAGATACTCGCATTCCTTCCTATTTCAACGTTACCTATGATACGCACACCATCTGCGATAAAAGAACTTTCATCAACTTTTGGTTCATAATCCTTGTATTTTAAAATGTGATAAGCTCATAACTTAAATAAGGTTTAATACATGCTTGGATTCCAGTAGTCACGTTACTCGGGTAAAGATATTCTTGACTTATGATCTTTATGCTCTTAAAATCTTTATTTTTAGCTCTATTCATAATGTCAGTAACAGTACATAGTGTACTTCAAATAATATTAGTTGTTGTATTGGTAATTTTAGTGCTCCTGCAGCCATCTGGAAGTAGTTCATTAAGTGGCTTTAGTAATTCACAACAGGGAATGAATTCAATAATTCCTGTAGAGTCTTCTGAAAATTCACTCAGTAGAATAACTTCTATAGTTGCTGGACTGTTCATTATAAATACACTGTTACTATCAGGATTATGTTCAGAAGATGTACATAAAAAATCAATTGCAGAGAAGATTATATCAGAAAAGAAGCAAGAAGGCCAATCAATTTCTGTTCCATTTGAAAATTAATGAAAGAAACCAAGTTTATCTTTGTTACAGGTGGAGTAGTTTCATCACTTGGTAAGGGTTTAGTTGCTTCAAGTCTGGGAGGACTTCTTCAAGCTCATAGATTCAATGTTCGCATGAGAAAGCTTGGTCCATATCTCAACATTGATCCTGAAACAATGAGCAAAGCTCAGCACGGGGAAGTATTTGTTACTGAGGATGGTGCTGAAACTGATTTAGACCTGGGACATTGCGAGCGTTTTACTAAAATTAAAGCAACCAAGGACGACAATATAACAACTGGTAAAGTATATAATAAATTATTAAAGAAGGAAACGTGTGGCAATTATCTAGGCAAAACTGTGCAAATAATTCCTCATGTGACAGATTTAATCAAATCTTTCATTTTTTACGGTACAGAAGACTTAGATTTTGTAATATGCGAAATAGGCGGAACCGTAGGTGATATTGAAAATCAACCGTTTTTTGAAGCTATACACCAAGTTAATTATAAACTAGGAAAGCAAAATGTTATCCTTATTCACTTAAATATAATACCATATCTCACTGCAGCACAAGAATTACAGACAAAACCAACACAGCATTCAGTTCGAGATTTAAACTCTGCGGGGTTACAACCAGATATTATATTATGTCGCAGTGAAAAAGAAATTTCCGATAATCAAAAAGAAAAGATACCCTATCTTTGAAATGTTTCTTTATCTAACGTAATACCTGCTCCTGATGTAAACCATATATACAAGTTGCCGTCCTTCTATAATCAATGTGAAGTCGGGACACAAATTTTTGATCACTTTCACTTAAGTAAGCCAAAACCAAGCTTACCTGAATGGGACCAAATAGTACACTCTATGAGACATCCAACACAAGAAGTTATCGTTTCCATATTAGGAAAATATACTGAATTTCCTGACGCATATAAATCACTGATTGAAGCATTAAACCATGGTGCAATTAGTAATAAAGCTAGAGTGAAGATAAATTGGGTCAACTAAAGAGAAGAGAATGGAAAATCTATAGATGCAAAATTTATCAGAGAAAAATTACAAAGCTCTAATTCAGTCCTTGTTCCAGGAGGATTTGGTAATAATGGAATAGAAGGTAAAATATTAGCAACAAACTATGCCCGTGGAAATAACATTCCTTTTTTAGGAATATGTCTTGGTATGCAGCTTGCAGTGATTGAATTTGCTCGTAACGTTATTAGGCTAGAAGAAGTACACTCTGAAGAATTTTATACTTGCAAACACCCAATCATCATGCTCGCTGATGGTATGAACGTCGATCTTGGTGGAACCATGAGACTTGGAACATACAAGTGTAATGTAAGTCCAAATTCAAGTGAAATTAGTGTCACTATTCCAGAAAGA
The DNA here is from genome assembly GCA_036971475.1 of Prosapia bicincta. Lineage (NCBI taxonomy): Eukaryota > Metazoa > Arthropoda > Insecta > Hemiptera > Cercopidae > Prosapia > Prosapia bicincta. Next base: position 212,705,377 of record JBAIZL010000005.1, read on the forward strand.
CACAGACACAGATATATAGTTAATTTAGATTATAAAAATAACTTAGAAGAGAATGGAATGGCATGCAGTGCGTTTATCTAAAAAATCACTCATGGTTTATTGGTGTGCAATTTCATCCAGAATTTCAATCAAGACCATTTTCTCCTCATCCTCTCTTTACATCATTTATTAAGGCAGCTATTGTCAATAGAGTTTAATAGAACTTAATCAACTATATTCTAATAGAGAGGTAAAAAATGTTACTAAGAAATAGTAAAGATAGCATTACATATGGATCTGCGACCTTCCAGGAATTGAATAGGCATGTAGAACAAATAATATATAAATTAGAGGAGGATTAAATTATGGAGGATATAACGGAAGAAGTAGTTGTAGCTATAAACGAACTAAAATTGGTAGAAGAAATAAAAAATATTTAAAGCGAGAAATAGATAGCCTTGTAAAAAGGACAATAGTCCTTAGTGAATTCTATAACATAGAAAAGCCAAGAAAAGAAAATTATATTTACCCAAGCACCTAATGTTTAAGTACCAATACATGGAACTTGCCATAGAGCAAGCAAAACTTGCTCAGAAAGATGGCGAAGTGCCAATAGGTGCTGTAATAGTTAATGGAAACAATATCATCTCCTCTGCACACAATATATCTAAAGATCAAACTGCACATGCAGAAATGTTAACAATTAGACAAGCATTTTCAACTTCCACGCCTTATGAAGCTGAAATGTACGTAACGTTAGAGCCGTGCCCGATGTGCGCTCAAGCTATCTCTTTTGCATAAAATAAACGTCTGCACTTCAGGGTTTACAATCCCAAAGGTGGAGGAGTTGAAAACGGCACTAGAATATTTCAATTCTGTAACCACATACCTGGAGTTTATGGTGGAATATTAGTAACAAAATGTTCTCTTTTGTTAAAAGATTTCTTTGAGAAACTGAGAGGTTAGTTTAAGATGTGTGAGATTGTTTCAATATTTTTTGAGTAAAATCTGTATTATAACTCTTTCGTATATTTGACCAATTTGCTCATGCAACGTACATAAGGGATGTTATTACGATAACTCCGTTGCAGAAAAGTTTACTCAAAAGGGAGCTTCTTATTGATACCTCTCAACGTTCTGTTCAACAAACCAGAACTTCCATATTTGAATACGTAGAAATTAGATTTCTTGCACTACTGGAATTTAAAGAGTTCCAGCGCGTAAAGCTGGAATCTAGATTTTCTTGCTATATCCCAGACTGGGATGACGCCTGGTTATGCAAGAAATCTATTTTTTATCATATATAACTTAAATATTATATTATAAACTCTGCTAAATTTATTCTCACAACAAAAACTTCTTCTCTACTTTTTTTTTGGTGTAAGGTCACCAATTCTATTTTTCTACAAAAGTGTTCCCTGAACTAAAAAATCCAGAAAACATTCTCTCTTATATCAACTCATTATCAATGGGAAAAGAACTAACCTCATTATGGTAAGAATAAGGAGTTGTTCTTTGCACATTATCAAATACAGTTTTTAAGAGTACTTCCTTATCACTGTCCCATGCAACTTTCTCCATAATTGCAGTATAATCTTTACACTTTTGATCATTTCCACAGTCCTTGATTTTATCATTAAGCTTTAGATAAGCCTTTAATGAATTATAGTGTACTTGAGTGTTATTACCCTGTTTATCTATCATTTGTCCTGAGTTACTAACAAGTATCAATGGTGCAACTTGTTTCGCTTTCACAATACTTGCTCCACCGGAATCTTTGATGAGATCAGGACATGATTCTCTAGAAAAAAAATTCTTCTTTAATTCTTTAATATTATAATCATTGCTAAACCGGCAGAAACTCTTAACCTTCTCCTCTTGACAAGCTAACTCTTGTGGACGAATAATACATGTAAAACATTTCGTATTACCAAAGTTGCCTGCTGAACTAATAATATCAGTAAAGGCAAATTTAAAATTTACTGCACCATAACTACCCTCTGATCCCTTTGCTATATATGGTACAATTTTAGAATTACTATACATCTCAGGATAGAATTCTTTTCATAAATCAAATGTACTAAAACCTTGATAACCTATCTTATTATTCAATTTATACAAATGAGCATAAGACCCACAAAATTCTTTCAGCTTATGATCTGGTGTTATTTCTCGAGATGTAATATCTCCGTTTTCATTCCCTCCTTCATTGGTAATATGTTTGCTCTATCATTTTCATCCTCTCCCCTAACACTAGGTTTATCTGTACCGACTCTTTTCTCATATTTACATTTTTCAGCTGCTTTTTTATACCACTCAGTCTCTGCTTTTGCCATGTCAATTTTACACTTTAAAAGTTCTTCTTTTACTCCTTCAATCTTACTTTGCATCACTTTTTCTTTCTCCCGTTACAATTTTGCACCTCAAAACTTCTCCTTTTTCTAGTTTAGCTTTTAATTTTGCTTGTTCAACTTCTGCTTTTGCTGTCTTAGCTTCATTCTCAGCTTCTTCTATCTTATTCTTAAATTCTGCCTCTACATTACCTCTTTCTTCTTGAACCTGTAATTTTAACTTATCAACTTATGCTTTTTCTGCCTCAGCTTCCTTCTCAGCTTCTTCTATCTTATTCTTAAATTCTGCCTCTACATTACCTCTTTCTTCTTGAACTTGTAATTTTAACTTATCAACTTCTGCTTTTGCTGCCTTAGCTTCATTCTTAGTTTGTTCTACCTTCCCTTTCTCTTCTTGGACCTGTAATTATAACTTATCAACTTCTACTTTTGCTGCCTTAGCTTCATTCTAAGCTTCTTATATCTTATTCTTAAATTCTGCCTCTACATTACCTCTTTCTTATTGAACTTGTAATTTTAACTTATCAACTTCTGCTTTTGCTGCCTTAGCTTCATTCTTAGTTTGTTCTACCTTCCCTTTCTCTTCTTGGACCTGTAATTATAACTCATCAACTTCTACTTTAGCTGCCTTAGCTTCATTATCTGCTTCTTCTATCTTATTCTTAAATTCTGCCTCTACATTACCTCTTTCTTCTTGAACTTGTAGTTTTAACTTATCAACTTCTACTTTTGCTGCCTTAGCTTCATTCTAAGCTTCTTATATCTTATTCTTAAATTCTGCCTCTACATTACCTTTTTCTTCTTGAACGTGTAATTTTAACTTATCAACTTGTGCCTTTGCTGCTTTAGCTTCATTCTCAGTTTGTTCTACCTTCTCTCTTTCTTCTTGAACTTGTAATTTTAACCTATGAACTTCTGCTTCTGCTGCCTTAGCTTCATTCTTAGTTTGTTCTACCTTCCCTTTCTCTTCTTGAACCTGTAATTTTAATTTATCAACTTCTGCTTTTGCTACCTTAGCTTCATTCTCAGCTTCTTCTATCTTATTCTTAAATTCTGCCTCTACATTACCTCTTTCTTCTTGAACTTGTAATTTTAACTTATCAACTTTTGCTTTTACCCGCTTAACATCCTCTTCACATTTCATAAATTCCTTTCCTAATAGTTTAAAATCCTCTTTTACTATCGGAACTATATTTGTGAATTGCTTCTCAGTCGTAGTCTCACCCTCAGTCGTCTCATCTATACCCTCTTCACCATAAAAAAAGTTTCTTGTTATATAAATAATTATTATTAACTTGGTCACTATGGGTGTTTTTTGACATAGAAACCTCCTCTACAGTCAAAACTGGAATTACATTAAAGTATAAGTATCAACCTGAATATAAAGAAAGCACAGTTCAAGAAATCTCAGGTTCACTCAGAAATTATTATAAGCTAAAGTGATTAAAAATTTTATAACACATTGTAGATCTAGATTGTTGTAAACAACTATTATATTTTCTTTCAATTTACACCTTACTCACCAGCTTGACACAGTCTATCTTTATTCATTAGAGAGTCGTGATTCCTCTACTCTCCAATGATTAATCACTTGTCAGTTTTGAGTGTAATAGTTGATAGCCTGTACGTAAATACGTTGCTTTTGTCCTTTAGAAATGTTTAATCTACTATCTTTATCCAGAAAAAAATTGTAAAATTTCTATAGTTATGGTATAATTGTAAATACCACTTGCCAATAAGGTGAGTATAAAAATGCCGTTCGGACAAATCATTACATATAGCACGATATTACTTGCTATAAATTCAATAATTCTCTTTTTGAGAAAAATATAAAAAAATCACATTAGAAAAATTATATTTCTTCTAAAAGTTCTCAAAGAAGAGTGGGAAGAAAATAGAAGATATAATGAATTATAAAAAAAAATAAGCAAAAAGAGTTGATGAAACAACAGGAAATGCTAAGCGAGAAGCAAAAATATATTAAAGTTTACAAAGAAGATCTAGATATAGTTGATATAACAAAGCCGCTAGGTAAATGGACAAAGATGGTTATGATGGGTAGTGGTTTAATGAAGCATTTTGCACAATTGATACACAGAGAAGTTGATAAAAAAGGATTTTGGGAGCTATTTATAAAAGCTCAGTCTTCAACTAAGGGTAATTATAAAGGAAAAGGAAGATGACGTATCCGTTGTATAACCCGCTTTCTGGCATTAAACTTCTCAAGTGTTATAGTCAGTCAAGTATAAGGGTGTCATCCAAGTGCGTAACACTGGGATCCAGCTCTTCACGTAATCTAGTTAAAAATTTTAATTTTAACATAAAGCAACTACTTTTATGCCAACCATCTCAGCGAGCTTACTTAAAATTTCTGGATCCCAGTGTCACTCACTGGGATGACACAATCAGCTACCTACAAACTCAATGTTCGTACAGTTGTATGTCAAACACTGACTGTTTGTTGTGCAAGCTATCCAATGTTCATACACTGAAGTGTTTAGGCTCCAAGTTCTTTTTAAAGGTTCAGTAGATGCTTGAATGTAAAAATCTATCCTATACTCGTAATAACAAAGTATTATTTAAAAACCTCAATTTTAAAGCTGAGCCAAAGTAAAAAATCTTAATCACTGGTCCAAATGGTAGCGGCAAAACCAGCTTAATCAGAAGTTTATCTGGACTTTTACCGCCAGTGTCACGCAATATAAGATACTGTGGAAAAGATATATATGATGATACAAAATCCTTTATATCTTCCATGGTTTACGTAGGACATAAATACGCCTATAAATATAGCCTAACTGTTGCTCAAAATATAGAACTTTGGGCAAGAATAAGGAATACTAAAAAATTAATTACATCAACTGCTTATTGTTTAAAGTTGCAGCCTGTATTTACCATTAGATATGATGAACTTTTTGCAGGCTGGAAAAGAAGAGTTGCTTTTGCTCGTCTCTTAATTTCTAATGCAAACATTTGGCCAATAGATGAGCCGTTTTGTAATATTGACAGTGCAGCATGCGAATTAGTACTGAACCTAATCTCAATACGCTCTGAGCAGAACGGTACAGTAATTATTACAGGACATAGCTCTACAGAACAATTGTGTGACCTCAAGACAATCGACATACGTGATTTTACCAGACCTCTTGTATAATTTTTGGTCTTATTGTACTTGCATCAATAATTTATTATCACATTTAATATTACGCATTAAAATTAACTCATCTCTTTCAAAGGCTCTATATTAAAAATCGAAAGTCTAGAAGCAAAGACGTGTGTTAAGGCTTGGACGAGAAACATTCTTGCAGAGGTGAGATTTAAGTTATTCTCCAGTATAAACCGAATATTTAAATCCCTTTTGCCATATCCCCATAAAACGTGAAAGGCTTCTGCAACTTCAAGTAAGTAGAAAGTAATTCTGTGTAGCTCACAAAGCCTTGCCGCTATTTCTACCACATCTGGCCACTTTGCTAAGGTTTTTATGAGGAATAGCTCGCCATCTGTCTTTAAAAGGGAAAGGTTTGTTGTTGGGAGCTCTTTTGGAGCATTATGCATTAACGAATGAGCACGAGCGTGCGCATATTGCACATAAAAAATAGGGTTGTCTTTTGACTGTTCTTTAAGTTTACCAAAATCAAAGTCCAAGACCATATCATTCTTGCGTGTTAACATTATAAAATGAGTTATATCCCTTCCAACCTCTTTCACTACATCCCTAGCTGTAAGAAAATTTCCTGATCTTTTCGACATCTTAACAGGTTTGCCATTTTCAAAAAAATTCATAATGTTATGCAGTTTTACCTCTATATTTGCCTGATAATCACTGAGCGCAGAGACAACTGCTCTAAGCCTTTTAACATAACCGCCGTGGTCACTGCCGAGCTCTACGATCATGTTGTTAAAGCCACGTGATATCTTATCGAAATGATAAGCGATATCTGAGGCAAAATAAGTCCAGCTACCATCCTCTTTTTTTAGTGCGCGGTCAACGTTATCACCAAATTTTGTAGAGCGAAATAACATCTCTTTTCTGGGAATCCAATTTTCACTATCTTTGCCTTTTGGTTTCTCCAGGTACCCTTCATACACTAAACCCTTTTCAGACAATATCTTTATACTCTCTTCAATTTCGCCACGTAGCTTATACTCTGAAGTAAAAACATCATGACTTACCCCAAGTAAGTTCATGTCTTCCTTTATGAGCTCTAAGATAGAACTTAAAGTATATTCTCTAATTATCTGATTATCTTCCTCTTCTAAGCTCTTTGCCATATTTTTTAGCTAGTGCTTCCCCTATTGGTTTTAAATACTCACCTGAGTATAAACCTTTTTCGATACTGATTTTTCCTCCAAGAGCTTATTTATACCGTAAATATACTGATCGAATTAGCGTATCTATCTGCGCTCCAGCATCATTAGTATAGTATTCCTTAGTGATATTATAGCCAATTTTCTTTAGTAAATTTGCCAGAACATCACTAAACACTGCTCCTCTTGCATGGCCAATGTGCAGTGGACCAGTTGGATTTGCAGATACAAATTCAACATTGACAGCTTGGTTATTTCCAATATTTAGAGTGCCAAACTCCGTTTTTATCTCATTTATTTGTTTAAAAATCCCATGCCACACTTCCGTTTTTAAGTGCATATTGATGACTCCAGGACCCACTATTTCTACTTTTTCAACTTCATCAAAATGTTTAAATTCTCTTGCTAATTTCCCTGCAATCTCGACTAAATTCTTCTTTTCATGCTTTGGATCACCATAGCAACATTTTTATATATATCACCATGCGCTCTATTGCTTGGAGGCTCTACAATAAAAATTTGCCGCACTTGTATTTAGGCCAATGATACCCTTTGTTCCAACTCATTTAATATGCTGGAAATTAGAGAGGAAACCTGTTTGAAAATGTTCATCAACTAGAAAAACTATGAAAACCTATAGCAGTATAGCGAATAAGTGGGAAAAGTTGAAGGGTTATCTTAAATATTACACCTTGATTTTCTGTTTTGCTTTAACAGGCTGATATAACACTTGATAGATTCAACTGAGAATGCAGCTCTTCATATATAATAGTATTTACTCTGAAACCATGAACTTAGATCAACATTAATTCAGAATAACCAAAGTAAAAAAACTCCGGATACCATATAGTTCCAGGTAGTTCTTTTTCCCAATCGCAAATTGTATTCAGCACTACTGTGTTGCCAGCATCGCAAGTATTAGACCACGCTACATCATGATTACTACAATATGAATCATAACAATCTTTGAAACACAAATTATAATAATACTTGCAGCATGGGTGTTGTTTACATTCATCTATGGAAGGCTTTACCTTATTTTCTTCATCCGTAGGAGGCTTTACCTTATTTCCTTCCTCTATAGGAGGTTTTACTTTATTTACTTCATCTCTAGGAGGTTTTACTTTATTTACTTCATCTATAGGAGGTTTTACTTTATTTACTTCATCTATTGGAGGTTTTACTTTATTTACTTCATCTATAGGAGGTTTTATTTTATTTACTTCATCTATAGGAGGTTTTACTTTATTTCCTTCATCTCCAGTAGGTTCTTCTCCTCCATATTGAACAGCATTCATTAAATCATCAGTAACACTAGCATATGTTTTATCATCATACCTGTTATTAAGATTATTCTTTAACATAGAAATCTCCCATACAATTAGAATTATATATAAACTTATCAATAAAATAAGCAAAAAAGCTACATTCTGCATTAGTGATTAATGACTCTCTAAATTAATAGACAAAGGGGAATATAATATACCCCCATATCATAATATATCTTGTTATGCTATCAACTTACCACATCAGTGCTATACTTAACTCATTATGTTTTCAGCACAGAGTATCCCTCAACACCCTCTTTACATCTTTTATACCTTTATTAAATTCTATCGTCCTTACAAAAGATCGTTACCTGTAGTTGATCCATGTCCCCAATCTTGTGACTCCGATTTTGCTATTCCAGTTCCTATTCCAGCCCTTGTTCCTACAGTCCAACATGGTGGTACATTTAATACTACTGTGTTACCAGAACCGTGAGCATGGTACCACGATGCTGTATCATGACCACGATTACAGCGTGGACGACAATCAGCTTGGTATGGAACACAATTATTCTTGTAAAACGGATTACATTCATTTTTATGTAGATTATAATGACTTAATAATGGATCATAGTGTTAAGAAAAGCATGGAATTTTATAATGTTCACATCTCTCAGGTATATATAATTGCTTACAACCGGAGAAATATGGTTTCATACCAGAAGAACAATTGTTGTATGGTTGTGAGGTTCGATAATAAGTTATAAATATCCTTTAAAAAATAACTATTAAGTTATTATAGAATAAAATAATTAACAATTTTATAATTTGAATATTTATATTGGCATGTTAGCCATCATCTTTCTAGATGTTATACAAGCAATAGATATTAGATCCTAGGAATTGTAATATTAACTATAACAATCTAAAGCTATCTAGTATGAAAAGGCACTTGTAAAGCAGATATAAGTTTAAAAACTCTCAAATATTAAATTTGTTATCTTTATTGTGTATTTCTTGCTCTTCGATGTACTTCTGAACATCTCATATTACTAACTTTAACAGGAAAGTACCCTCTTGCCTAAAGACGTTCCAAAAGTATCTTTTCTTAGCTGTTGCAATTCTTGAAAGAGATTAAGATTGCTCTTAACTTTGATATATTGGGCTAATTTCGAGAGAGCCGTACCAGGAGGCATAGCAAGATAGAATTTGTAGAAGTAATGTTATCCCTTGCAATATATATGTAGTTTTTAGTACATATTGCTCTAGTGTGTGTAGCTATCTGACCTTTGAGCACCCTGATTTATTACAAAACACCACACAACATTTAAATAAAATGTAATACTAGAGCATTTTAATATTAGTCTTATAACCTCTACTTATTTATTTTAAAGCAAAATGTGAAGTACGTGGTTTCCCATGGGCTCTTTGAACCACATGTAGCTAGGATAGCATTATGTGAGTCGATGAATTGTTTGAGAAAACAATCTTCTAGCAAAGAAACCCAAATCCATCACAAGAACTATTACAAACGTTATAATAGTTGTGATATGAATTAAAGTGATTGTTGCAGAAGTTACCAGCACAAGGTGTGAGTGGATTTACATAAGCTTGTGCACAGTGCGAAATTGATGCTGGTAAAACTTGAGCTTGTGCACAGTGCGAAATTGGTGCTGGTAAAACTTGTGTTGGCAAATTGAAAGCAGTACAAGGTGATTTTGGGAAATGACTATAATTACAAACCATAATAATCCTTGAAAAAATACTATTATCTTATTATAAGTTAAAATAATTAAAGATTGCATAACGTAATTGCTAAATCTAGCATGCCAACAACATTACGATTTAAATTTCTACCCTATCTTCTCCAATTTTGCATACAATCCATCTTTACTCATTAGAGAATCATGAGTACCGACTTCTTCAACTTTCCCGCAATTAATCACTGTAATTTTGTCAGTTTTGAGTGCGGTTGATAGCCTGTGCGTAATTATGATTGTTGTTCTGTTTTGCATTAACTTGCTAAGTGCTTTTTGCACTAGGTTCTCACTTTTATAATAAAGAGCGGAAGTTGCTTCATCAAGTATTAAAACCCGAGGGTTTTTAAATATTGCTATTGCTAATATAATGCGTTGTTTTTGTCCTTCAGAAAATTTCAGTCTTTTTTCCAACAAATGTATCAAACTTATCCGGTAACTTGTCAATAAATTCTATTGCATGAGCACTGATAGCTGCTTGCCTGATTTCCTCATATTCAGCACCCGGTTTGCCATATAGTATATTTTCCATTATTGAGCAAGAAAATATCATATGACCTTGCGGTACTAAGCCAAACAGCGATCTTATGTCATTTAGCGCAATTGTCTTAATATTCTGTCTATCGATAGTAATACTGCCTTCACTTGGATCGTGAAAACCGAGCAGAAGCTTTAAAATGGTACTTTTACCACTGCCAGAAGGTCCAATAATTGATACTGATTGACCTGCCTCTATAGAAAATGATACGTTATTTAATGCTGGCTTATCAGCATAAAAAAATATTACATCGTTAAACGAAATTCCTTTTTGAACACTATTGATTTTTGACCAACAAGAAATGTAACAACCATTATATGACGTCCCTCAGCAGCATAATGTAAAGGTGTCCATTTATCATTTTCAGCATCATCAACCCCCATTCCCTTACTAAGAAACATTCCACTATTTCTTTATAACCTTCTTTAGCAGCAATATGTATAGGCTTTTTACTATCACTAGTAATTTTAGCATTAATATTAGCTTCTTTTTCATTCACAAGAAATTTAACAATCATTGTATGGTCTCTCTCATCAGAATAATGCAATGGCGTCCATCCTTTCACGTCTTTAGCTTCTATGTTAGCACCTTGCTCAATAAGATTTTTAACATTTTGGAGACTTCCCCATACAACCGCAGTTATCACGTCTTGGCCTAATTTTGCTTGCATTAGAAAATTTACCATTTCTGTATGATTTTTTTCATTAGCTAAGTCTAAAGGCGTTTTATCATTCTTATCTTTAGCTTCTATGTTAGCACGTTGATCAAGGAGAAATTTAGAAAGCTCTAAGTGGTTGTAAGCAGCAGCATAGTTTAAAGATGTCCATTCTTTACTATCAGCATCATCAATCCTCATCCCCTTACCAAGAAAAAATTATATTTCTTTATAACCTGCTTTAGCAGCAGCATGTATAGGATTTTATTATCACCATTAGCTTTAGCATTAATATTAGCTCCTTGATCAACAAGAAACTTAACAATCTCTTCACGGCCTTTCCATGCTGCATAGTGTAAAAGTGTCCATCCATCATCGTTCTTAGCTACTATGTTACCACCTTGCTTAATAAAATTTTCAACTGCTTGGATATTTCCTTGACCTACCTCTTCAATTAATTCAGAACTTAAACTCATTTCCCACTCCTAATATGTCTAAATTAATATTTAGTAATATATAAAGTACTTAAGTAAATATGTTTTTTAACATATAACAAAACAAAAAAGTTTTCACAAAAATGTAAATTTGCTATGACAAACACGTTTCTCATCTTAATTTCTGTATATTCTCTTAAACTTCAGTTCACGTAATTGACTTTCCTTTTTTATCAGCTAAGTTAGTGAATGTGGGACCCAGTCCTTTTGCACAAAAACATTGTAAAGCGCTTTCGTGTTTACCAATTTAGTGCCCAATCGAATTCCTAGATTCCAGCGTCACGCATTAGAATGACAGATTAAATTAACTGAAACTGGAGTTACATATTATCACCAGGCTTAACAAATAGATGACCCAATGTTATTAACTTTATATGCTTACTTTCATTATTTGCGACTACCCAAACTCCATCGTCTTCATAATCAACAATTTCTATTGCTGTAAGTACTACATAATTATTGTCATCAACAATCTTTATTCCAAGAATACCATCGTCATTTAAGCTCAAGGCCGAAGAAGGAATTTTATTTGCAAATTTTTCACCTGAATGGAGGCTTACACTAGCAGTCAGTCCTTGCAAGGATATAACCTCATCAGTTACCTTTACCTCCACTCTATAAAATCCAGTTTTAGGCTCAGCAATTTTACTAATAAAACTTAATTCACCTACTAATTCCCTTCCGTCTAGCAAATAATTTGCGCTGCACTACACAGTTTTATTTTATTTGCTTCATTTTCTGAAACATACAACACTACAAGAACCTGATCAAAATTAACTATGTCAGTTATCTTATGTCCAAGATTAACAAAATCCCCTTCATTTAAGTTGATCCAATCTATATAACCATCAATAAGAGATTTAATCGCAGTGTTTTCTAAATCCAATTCTAGTCTTTTTAGGTCATCTTTTGCACTCTGCAATGCAGTCAAAGCTGATTCCACTTTTATTTGTGCTCCATAGCCTTTTTTATTTAATTTTTGAGAGGAATCATACTCAATTTCACGCTGATTTAGTAAAGCGTTGGCTTTTTCAACTTGCTCAACTCTGTCATAATCTTCTATCTTTAAAATTACATCACCTCTTTTTACCTTTTCACCACCAGACAAATAAATAGCAATAACTTGACCTCTTATTCTTGAAACAATTATTCTCATGCAAGGGATTTACTGTACCAGAAAAATTTAAATATACAGTGCGATTTTGTGGAGTATAATCCTGAGTTTTTACTGAAAAACTAATAATTGGATTATCACTATGAACTGCCTGATCTTTTTTTAAAAATGTAGTGTTGATAAAAAACAGTAGAATAAGAGCAATACTTTGGTTCTCACCCTTAAACAGTAAAATTTATTGACCAATCTTGTTAGATATAACTGCATAAATTTTCGAATCAGAAGTGTAAGTATAATACATCTATTGTCGCTCTATAAACAGTTTTATGTGTGCAAATGTTTTTAAAATTAAGTAAGTTTGCTAAAATGCAATTTTAAATCAAGAAACCTTATCCGAAAAGTTATTATTGTCAATATAAGAAGTAAGATTAATAGCATATAAGTATAACGTGGTGTTAGTTTTATAATTAAGGAGTATATTATGAGAAATCCTATACTAAACCCTCCATTTCAATGATAGGAAGTTGATTCACTTCATGATTGCTATAGAGAATGTGAAGAAACGTCCCCAGGTAATAGTCAGTGGGTAACAGTAGAGCGAAATAACTGCAAGTGGTACTGTCATCTGAAAGATACTCATGGCTTATTTAAATCTGATTCACAAGAAGAGTCAATACCTAGTGATATAAGTAGTACAATCAGAGAGATTGCAAATAAATTCTATGATTTTGCAGATTCAGTGTCTGTTTTATAGTAAAAAAAGGATCAAAGTTCAATGAGTAAGTCTACTTTTGTAGACTTACTTTCTCACATTGACTCAACTGCAGCGCTGACGTGCTAATGCCTGAGCTTTTTTTTACTGACTTTCCGTATTTTCAGGAAGAGGAGATCCTATTAACTCTATCTTGGTCTGTTGTACCACAACGTTCGTACACAACTAAAAGCGCGTGATGCTGGAATCCATAATCTTTTCAAAAACTCAGAATTCCTGGATCCCAGTGTCAACTACTTGAACGACACCTATTTATTTTCGGTACTCCCTTTCTTGTCATTCCAGTGTCTCCTATGTCTTTTCAGTGCTCCCTTATCTTGTCATTCAAGTAGCTGACACTAGAATCGAAAAAAGAAGCCAGTATCAGTTACTTTCATGACAACCATATTGTTTCTATGGTTGTATTTCTCTCATCTACCTATTTTGCCACTCTGATGAGTAGATATATTAACATACATATAATAGAGTTTAGCTCTTCACTAAACAGGTACCGAATTGTTCAACACTATCAATTTTAATTTGTAAAGTATCCTTTATAAATGCATCAGCCAGTTCTATTCTCATCGTTTTTATATATTTATTTTTTTGAATACGTGATAAATAGCTACATTTAAGTAAGTCTAAAATTTCAACAAATCTGCTTCTATCATCTTTATAGTGAAAAATTACGTTAACACCCACAGCTTCTTCTTTATCATATTTAATATCACGTTTTGGTTTATGGCCATAGTTTGCTCCAATAATCCTTCTTATTGAGTGTTCTACTGCCATTTTTATTATTTTAGGATTACTGCAGTCTGAAACAGGCACTGATTTATAATCATGAGCAGCCACTTTAGCATAAACCGACTGGCTTTCTAATTTATCTGAGTATTTTTCATTAAATTCTTTCACCCTTTTAAAAGGTCTTTCATAGTGAGTCACCCCATCTTTTTCTTTTTTCTCCATCCTTCTCAAGAATTCCTCTACTGGCTCTCGTTTTGATAGAGTAATTTTGCGTATAAGCGGAATTCGTTTTTTCAAGCTAATCCAATACGGTAGGCAAACAGCTTTTGCATCTTCCGAAAACAGACCATCTAATTTTTTCACTGCATTGTATAAGTTTGCTGATTCTGGTTTATAATGCCCACTATTATTGTCTATATAAGTTATTTCACCATTTACCACTTTCATTAAACCAGAACATAAAACTGGCTTACCACCTGCAAGAGTTGAATGACGATAAGCCCATTCGCTTTTGTTAACATTAATATGTTCATGAGTTACTAGCTTTCCGTCAAGCGTGATCACATAAGCTACACAACCTTTTTTCCCTTACTAATTTTATCAGTTGTATCATATAGTTTGCCTTTAAAGCCTTTTAACTTGTTACCTTCCACTTCTGGCATTAAGTCCACGTATAATTTTCCTTTATAAGGAATTTTAGTATATTCTGCTTGGTCATCTGGAGTAAAATACTTAACCCTTGTATTAGTTTCAGGAATTTTTCTTCCTTCAACTCCAACTTCTGGAAACAAATTATATCGTGGAAAAAATAAGTAAAATTATTCTCTATCCAATACAGAATCTTATTTATGATACCAAAAACGTTTCTATTACCTAAATCAATAGAGAGTTGCTGTTCCTTTGGTACTGCTAGATGATTGGACTTTGTACCAGATTTCCCAAATTCTTTGGCAGCATATTTAGACTTTTCTAGTAAATATTCCTTACGTTTTTTTGATACTGACATTTTTACCTCACTCACTATTATTTTATCTTATATTATTTTAAACAAAAAGTCAATTTTTCTTAAGATATTAAGAAAAAAGTAGCAGCAAAATAGCTAAACTGACTTAGATTTATCGACAATTTTAAAAATCATCATTCCGCTACTTGTTAGCGAAATCTATGTTCGTACAGTTGTGCTGCCCAACAAACTTATGCTAAGCTGTGCTGCCACTAATTTTGCAACCGGTACTCTATAGGACGAGTATGACACATAATCAACCCCTGATTTGATGGAAAACTCTATGGACTGTGGATTCGCTCCATGCTCTCTTCATATACCAAGTTTAATTTCTTTTCTGGTTTTTTTGCCCCTTTCGATAGCTATTCTGATTAATTCCCATACCCCTTTGACATCTAGCGCCTCAAATGGATCGTTTTTTAATATGTTGCTTTCCTTATAAGAATCGAGGAAATCAACTGAATCATCTCGTGAAAGTCCCATAGTTGTTTCTGTTGTTAAATATAGTTGTTAAATCATTAGTGCCGAAACTAAAAAATTCTGCGTGTTTTGCGAGTTTGTCAGCAATTAGTGCTGCTCTTGGCAGTTCTATCATCGTTCCGATTGAATAATCCACATCGAAATTTTTAGCTTCTTTCTTTACTAACTCGCATATCAGAACAAACTCTTTCTCGCTCATGATAAAAGGAATCATGATTTCAGGTTTCACGTCTATCTTCTTTTCTTTCCTTAATTCACTTGCAGCATTGAGTATTGCCCTTATCTTCATTTTATATAATTTAGGATGAGAAATAGCAAGCCTACACCCTCGATGGCCAAGCATTGGATTTTTTTCTGATAACTGTACTATTTTATTTTTTACCGATTCAACTGACTTATTCAGTGATTTGGTGATTCTTTCTATAATGGAGTGATCATGAGGTAAAACCTCATGCAGAGGTGGATCAAGTAATGAGGACCAAGGACCAATGACTTCCTTGCCTTCTATAATAGAAAACATTTCTTTGAAATCAGGCTTTTGCACTTCTTCGAGTTTATTTAATGCATTTGCCCTTTCATTTTGATCATCAGCTATTATCATATTTTGAATGAATTCGATTCTATCACTAGCAAAAAACATATGTTCTGTGCGACATAATCCTATACCTTCTGCACCGAATTCTTTTGCGATTTTTGCATCTTTTGGAGTATCAGCATTCGCTCTCACCTTCACTGTTTTGATTTCATCTACCCAGTTAATTATCGTTTTGAATTCTTGAGATAATTCAGGCAAAATTTTAGGGAGAATACCAAGCATAACCTCTCCTGTTCCTCCATTGATGATGATTGATTCACCTTTATCTACTTTTATATCCCCTATAGAAAGAAATTTTTCATCTTTATCAATATAAAGTCCATTTAGACTACAAATGCATGGTTTACCCATTCCACGAGTTACAACAGCGGCATGGGAGGTCATACCTCCCCTCGCTGTTACTGTTCCACTTGCAGCATTCATTCCATTAATATCTTCAGGGCTCGTCTCTGACCTTACCAAAATTACTTTTTTACCCTGCTCTGCAGCTTTTTCAGCATCACTTGCACTGAATACTACGAAGCTGGTAACCATCTTCCTACTACTTCTTGATCAATTTTAACATCAAGAACTGGATGTAATAAATTGTCAAAGGTTTTTGGATCAATTCTCAATATTCCTTCCTCTTTTGTAATCACTCCTTCGTTTACCATATCAACTATTATGCGAATCAATAACTATAAAAATCAACTATAATAATCAATAACTTACCGTCTTGTACAGTAAATTCGATATCATGAATGTCCTTATTATGCCTCTCAAGTTTTTCATATACCGCGCATAATTCTCGTTAGATGCTTGGTAGCAACTTCTCTATGGTGTTTTTTTGCTCTCCGTTAACTGGCATAGGAGTATAAACACCAGAAACCACATCCTCACCCTGAGCGTTAACTAAAAACTTACCAAAAAGCTTTTTTTCTCCAGTTGAAGGATTCCGTGTAAATATCACGCCAGTTGCAGAATTATCATTTAGATTGCCAAAAACAATTGCTTGTACATTAACTGCAGTTCCAAGATTTTCAGAAATATTATTTATTTTTCTATAGGAAACAGCTCTATCATTTTGCCAAGAAGATAACACTACATTTACTGAATTGAGTAACTTTTCTTCAACGTTCTGCGGGAAATTTTTTCCTATTTTCTCACATACTATCTCTTTAAAATCATTAACAATTTTCTTTAAAACATCAACATTAAGATCAGCTAAGCTTTTTACTCCACTTTTTTGCTGTTCACTATCAATAATGTCTTGAAATAGGTTGTGGTCAAGCTGTAGTACAACATAACGAAGCGACAGTAGCTATCATAGGCAAAACGTTCTCCACTTTTTTTGCAAGACCAACAACGTTTGCATCATTTAGGCCAACATTCAGGATTGTACCGAGCATGCCCGGCATTGAATTCACACTACCAGAGCGTATGGAAACTAATAAAGGATTATTTGAATCCCCGAATTTACAACCAATGTCACTTTCGAGCATCGCCATGTAGTTTTTTATCTCGTTACGTAGATCACAAGACAATTCATTATCTTGACAATAGCCCTGACAAACAGCAGTGGAAATTGTAAAACCAGGTGGAACCGAAATGCAAATGTTACACATCTCTGCCAGATTTGCTCCCTTCCCTCCTAGCAGATTTCTCATTGCTGCATTGCCTTCACAGTTGCTTTGGCTAAAGTAATATATTAACCTTTCTTGCATTTTTTCGGATTTTCACTAATAAATATACAATACATACTATTCTAATAAATTTGTCAGGCAGGAGTAATAAATTTTGTAAAATTCAGCACAATTAAATAGCCTCTTTTCCTTTCATTCTAGTGTCCTTATTATCATTCAAGTATTCTTTCCTGTTATATCAATGACCTCTATGATGTCATTTCAGCGCATGAGGATGGAATCCAGTTTGTCCATAATCTCACCAAAAACGTTGTGTTTTAGCATAATTGTGTGCTCAATATGCTTATTTGTAGTAAAGATTTCTGGATTCCAGCATCAAGTGCTGGAATGACACTGTCATAGCTGTTGGAGTATGAATGTAGCCTTATCTCACACTCCTGTCATACCAGTGCCCGGACACTGGGATCCAGAAGACTGATCAAGTAATAAGAACTAGTCACGCGCTGGCTCTCTTAAATTACTTTAGCTATAAATGTTAAGAAATTTACCAATCAAAGCAAAAGAATCCACATGGTGCTTATTTTATTACTGTAATTGATAATGTGCTAACGCTTAAACGAAGCGTGTTTAGGCTGAATAGAAAAAGTAAAAAGGCATGCAGCCGCCATAGTTTCGCCAATAAATATAAGATTTGTCAAGAAGCTTCTATTAAATGAAAGTTATGAAAAAAATCTATTGCAAGTCTTTTAATATTCTGTTAAGAGCTGGAACAAATAAAATTAATATGTTTGGATTAGAGGACAAGAAATTTCTGATTACTGGTGCATCAGGCGGAATAGGTCAGGCAATTGTAGAAATTATGCATAAGGCCAGAGCAACTTCATGTATTTCTAGTACAAAAAAAGAAGTACTCGAAGAAGTTGCAAAAAGTATGAAAAAAACGTCCATGTGCTTACTTGTGACTTATTAAGGTCTGAGGAGGTAAATCAACTAATAAATAAAGCAAGTGAGTTGATGAAAGGCTTTTTATGGGCTCATATGCAATGCGGGTATTACACAAGACAGTTTGGCATTGGGAATGAAAGATGAAGAATGGGAAAAGGTGATTGACATTAATTTGACCTCCACATTTAAGCTAAATAGAGAAGCATGCAAGAAATTAATTAAAAATAATTGGGGAAGAATCATAAATATTTCCTCAATAGTAGGGTTGACAGGAAATGCGGGGCAAGTAAATTATGCAGCATCATAAGCTGGAATAATAGCTATGAGCAAATCGATAGCAAAAGAAGTTGCAAGTCGTGGTGTAACAGTAAATTGCATTGCTCCTGGGTGTATAGATACTAAGATGACTGAAGTTTTAAATGAAAAACAAAAAGAAAAAGTATTAGATAATATTCCAATGAAAAGAATGGGAACAGGGAAAGAAATAGCAGCAGGGGTATTGTATTTAGCAAGCGATGAAGCAAGATATATAACGGGGCATGTGCTTAACATCAATGGTGGGCTATTTATGTAGCAACACTTATTTATGGACAAACTATGAGTTTTACCCTAAAATAAATATATATATATATATATAAATCTAGATTCACACTAGTTTATTACTTGGAGGCAAAAGAATGAGCTATATAATAAAAAGAAATTTTAATGCTTTATGTATAGTGCTGTTTTTCTCTTTTTCAGATTACGCGAATGCTGCTAATAATATAGATGATACAACTGCCCAAGTAATATGCAATATTATTGGTTATATTTGGGGAATAGGTGGGCCTTTTATGCCTGTAGTCATAATAAGTGCAGATTTACTTGCAATATTTGGTAGAATGCCATGTCCAGCTCTCTTTACCTTGGGTATGTTTTGTGGTGTATTTTTTGGCGCTAAAACGATTATAATGAAAATTATACCCGTTATGAATTCTGAAGTAGAAGTCATGTTGAAGAAGTGTGGAACAAAACAACCCTAAAAATAAGTGTTTTTTGTGTGTATTGTTGCTTCATATCCTCAATTAGCAGCAAGTAAGAGCTATCTCTTGGTAAAGTTTGAATTGCTAACTGAGCGTACTTCATAAATTTCTCTAAATTACCCTCAATACAAGCCTTTTTCGTCAAAGCAAAATAATACATTGTCATATCAGCGCTACGTTTATATGCAATTCTTAAATACCTCCAGACAAAGGCGTTATTTGTTTCTACGTTTGCAAACTGCTCTAGGTAAACATTTGCCTTCTCTATTTCACCGTGTAATAATAAAGTATGAGATAACGCAAGTTTCACTAAATTGTAATTCTTCTCAGATAAATATCTAAGTGATTCTTCATAAATTTTTATTGCTTCATTTAAATTTCCGGCTTTGTATAACATCTCTGCTTTTAACTCATATAAGTACGGATCATTGCGTGACTCTTGAATCAAGGAATTAACTTTAGGAATAGCCTCTTCTATCTTTCCTTGCCAATAGTGAATTACAGCATTTACATATTTAGAACTACCTTCATATTTATTAGATAACCCATGAATAGGAGTAAAGAAAGAATCTAATTTTGCAACTATACGCTCAAATTTCAGCAATTTATCTGTAATAATTGGTTTTATACTATTTTTAACTTCTGTACAGCAAATATACGCTTATCACTAAGTGGGTGAGTGCGGGAATACTCTTCAGTGATTTCATGCTCAATACTCTTAAAATAGTCAAAAATCTCTTTCATACCAAAATTATCATACCATTCATCTAGGTATCTTAAAGCATAGCTATCTGCTACACTCTCTTGCTCTTGAGAATAGTTAAAAAATAACCTTGAACTAAGCGTTACACCACTAAGCGAAATTGCACTAGCAACCTGAGGGTTAATGACAATACTAGAAACTAATCCTACCATATAACTAACCATTGCTATTGATTGAAAATAATCTATAGCACTACTCATTTGTAATACATGACCAGCAGATATATGAGCAATTTCATGTGCTAATAAACCAAGCAAGACATAAGGTTTAGTCTAATATTGTAAAAGCCCCAAATGAATGAAGATGCTGTTATTGTTAATTACAAAAGCATTAATCGATCTATCATCAACTATAAAAACGTTTATTTTATCATTATCAATAAAGGTTGCGCTAGATCCTTAACTACCGCTTCCACTTCACTGTCTCTAATAATACTAACAGAGTAAGCACTATTACAATATAGCACTAATTCACACCCTACAGCCGCATGACTAGATTTAACCAATTTTGCTATCTCAACACTTGCCTCAGTATGGCCGTTGCGTGCTAAAACCCCGCCCTCACTTGCAATAATAGGAAAAACATGACCAGGAGTAATAATATCATCCTTAGTACTTTTTCCATCAATAGCGGTGAGTATCGTACGCGTTCTATCATTAGCAGAAACACCCGTTGTAATACCATAACGAGCATCGATTGACGTAGTAAATGCAGTGTGAGGAATAAGTGCTTCATCTACATTACTTCTCTTCATAAATTCAAGATTAAGTTTATTCATTTAAATCTTTGTCATAGCTAAAAACACAATACCAGTGCCATACCTAACCATAAAAGAAATATGTTCTGGTTTCACCTTTTCAGCTAAAACAACCAAAATCACCTTCATTCTCTCTATTTTCATTATCAACTAAAATGAATAATTTACCGGAACCCGCATCCTCTAATACATCTTCCACAGAAGAAATACCGGGTAGACTAATTGAAGGATAAGTTACTTGTACCATGATTTACTTAAACTCAATCCTAACTATTTTATACAATTTCTCTCCATTTGGCACTATCCCCTCCACATACTCACCAACTTTTTCCCCAATTAAAGCACTAACGAGTGGTGAATCCGTAGAGATCAACTGCTTTGAAACATCAGCTTCATACCCACCTACAATCTTATAGACATATTCCATTTCACTGTTATCATCACCGAGCATGCTTACCGTAACAGTTGCACCAAACATTACTGTATCACCAGACAAATTTTTTACTTCCATCATTTCTGCATGTGAAAGTTTACTCTCTACCTCAATTATGCGGCCTTCAATAAAACTTAATCTTTATCGTGCTGCATGATATTCTGCATTTTCAGATAAATCACCTTGATCACGCGCATCAGAAATAGTCCGTATTATAAACGGTTTTTTTCCTTTAATTTCTCAAGTTCGACCTGAATACTCTCAAAACCTTCCCTTGTAATAGGAAATTTGTTAACAATGGATGAAGTCATAATCACCACCTAAACGCAATTAAATTCAGTGACAAAACCACTCACAATACCAAGAGTCACATCATTAATGTCAACTGACAACTTTTTTAAAACTCCAGGGTACAGTTTGAAAATAATTGATAAGATCACACTCGAACCTATTGATGTGGCTCACCTGTACCTTACTTAATTGACCATACAGATTAGAAAAGATATACATAAGCAATACTTGCTATTCTATTTGCATAGGTGAATACTGTTTTTGCTTTAATAATTCAATAAGGTATTTACCTTTGCTTAAGGACAATTGAACAGTAGCATCACTATCAGAACCAAATTTAGCAAAGTCTTCCAGTTCTCTATATTGGGCAAAACTCAGCTTTACAGAACCAGCAATTTTTTTCACAGATTTCAATTGTGCAACAGAGCCGACCCGAGAAACTGATAAACCTATATTCACCGCAGATCGAAATCCTTTGTGAAACAATTCAGACTCAATAAAAATTTGTCCATCGGTAATTGAAATCACATTAGTTGGGACATATGCAGACACATCACCAGCCTGAGTCTCAATAATCGGCAAAGCAGTCGAAGATCCCTGTCCTTTTTCATCAGACATTTTTGCAGCTCTTTCAAGCAAGCTAGAGTGTACATAGAATATATCTCCAGGATAAGCTTCACTACCAGGAGGACGTCTGAGCAATAAGCACATCTGCCTATATGCCACAGCATGCTTAGATAACTCATCATATACCACCAAGCAATGCATTCCATTATCACGGTAGAATTCTCCGATAGTGCAACCGGTATAAGTTGCTAGAAATTGCATAGGCGCGCCGTCAGATGCACTAGCTACAACTACACTCTAATGCTCCACTTTCTTTTAGCTTATTCACCACTTTTGCTACTGTCGACATTTTTGGTCCAATAGCAACATAAACACAGTAATTTTTTTGATTTTCGTTTACCTCATCATTAATCTTCTTCTGATTGACAATAGTATCAATCGCAATAGTGGTTTTACCAATTTTCTATCGCCAATAATTAATTCACGTTGCCCTCTACCTATAGGAATCAACAAATCTATAATTTTAATTCCTGTCTGCAGAGGTTCATGCAGAGATTTACGGTCAATAGTACCTGGCGCTTTAGATTCTATATACATTTTGTTCTTGGCTCTAATTTCTCCGCCATCGTCTATAGGATCGCCTAATGCATTTACAACTCTCCCTAATAATTCATGACCTACAGGCACCTGTACAACATCACCACTACATTTTACAACGTCCCCTTCTTTTACATCACGGTCATTGACAAGCACAACTATTCCAGCTCTATCATGATCTAAATCAAGAACTATTCCTTTTACACCGCTTGCTAAAGATACCTTTTCACCAAACCTTGCTTTTTCCAGCCCATAGACCAATGTGATACCATCCGTTACTGAAATGACTTCACCTATATTTTCTCGTTTTATAGGATTATCAAATGTCTCAACCTTCTCTTTTATTATGTTTACTACTTCAGAGGCATTTATGCTATTCTGCATATATAATTCCTTATTTTCAACATTTCCATTTTACTCAAATCAACCAATCTATCCAAATAACTCCTAAGCGAAGCATCAATCAAGTTAAAACCATACCTAACTACAAAGCCACCTAGTATAGAAGGATCAACCACATTACTGACTTTTATTAATTTACCAAGAAAGTTCAAAGAGTCAGTAATTATTTTTATATCAGGTTTCTTTAAAACCTCTGCTGATTTTACAGTAATTTCCAATTCGTTTTCACTTTCCCTCACAAGATTTAAGATTTTTTCTAATATAAGGATTAATAAACGGGAGCGCTTGTTTGAAGGTGTAACCATAATAAATTTGACTAAGTTTTCACTCAAGTTCTCATTTATAGAAAGTATCGCTTCTTTTTTATGCAAAAGAGAAACCATAGGATGAGATAGATACACAAAAACATGACTTTGATCTTTAAAAAAAGCTAACAAAAATTCTACTTCTTTTCTTATAATACCTAATCTGCTTCCTGAGACATAAAACAGTGCTCTAGCATAGGATGAAACTAAATTTTTGTTTTTCATATTAAAATACCTATTCTAGTAAATCTAAGTTATTTAAGCTACCATTCCCCAATCCAAGCATTTTTTATATAAATAGGTCTTCTCCTTAAAGAAAGAAAGCATAAATCATATCTGACTGAATAATCTAAAAAATCAAGATTTTTACTTAAGAAATATTTAGAAGAATTTATAATAGACTGACACTGAAAATGAGATATCGGTACTTCTTTTCCAAATAATCTTGTTTTTACTTCTATAAAAATCAGCTCCTTTTTTTAGATACAATTAAGTCAGTTTCACCCAACTTACAACGGAAGCGACGTTTTATTTGAAACTAACAATTCTCCAAAGTAACCTACAAAATTGCGTAACTTACTTACCATAAAAAGAATAATTAGCTTTGTGTATCTACTTTGCTTCCTTTTTTATTTTTACTATAAATCTCACCTTTTGCTGAAATATCTCTATGAACTAGCTCTATCACTGCCATTGGAGCGCAATCACCCTTTCGAGTACCAAATTTTATTATTCTAGAATATCCACCTTGACGATCTTGATAACGATTAGCTAGAACGCTTAATAATTTATCTACTACTTACTTACTATTGTGAAAACGTGAAAGCAAAAGCCTTCTACCATGTAAAGAATCGTTATTCTTAGCAGTTCTAATAAACTTTTCCACATATGGACGAAGTGCTTTAGCCTTTAAGAAAGTAGATACAATCTGCTCATGATTAATTAACGAGATAGATAGATTCTTTAACATTGATAACCTATGCTCGGTACAACGAGACAGTTTATTTTTCTTTATTCCATGTTTCATATACTACCTAATCCTCATCAGTATGTTGTTTAGCCAGTTCATCTATATCCTTAGGCGGCCAATTTGGTATATTCATACCCAAAGACAAACCTGAATTATTTAAAATTGCCTTGATTTCATTCAAAGACTTTCGGCCAAAATTAGCAGTTCTCAACATTTCAACCTCCGTCTTTTGCACAAGATCACCTATATAAGTGATATTTTCATTTTTCAGACAGTTATGAGATCTAACAGATAATTCCATCTCATCTACTTTACGCTGCTGGCCTTTCCTATGAAAATGGCCTCTACGATGAAATAAATTTTACTACTGCTTTGACTGGCGAATTTGCGAAGGAAAATTTAACTGGCTGCTCGGATGATTGTGCTCAAATTTATGAATGCCGTAATCAATTACTACACTGGAATTTTGAAGCTACCACATCTTTTATACCTCATACCTCAAAAACCGACCTCATTGCTCCACCAGCAATAATACCTGTCCCAGTTCTTGCAGCTCTTAAAACTATCTCACCAGAACAAAATTTAGCTTTAATATCATGATGTAAAGTTCTACCTTCAAGTAAGTACACCCTAATCATCGACTTCTTTGCAGCATTTACAGCTTTCACTCTTGCTTCAGCAACCTCTGCGTGTTTACCTATTCCACATCCTATCCTATCCTTACCAACAACAACCAAAGTTGAAAATGAAAATCTTCTACCACCTTTAGTAACCGTTGTTACCCTTCGGACTGAAACCAAAAGTTCTAATAAATCATTATTATTTTGTAAATTCTTTACAGCCATATTTAAAACCTTCTAAAATTTAAATCCAGAGCTTCTTAAAGCCTCAGCAAATTGAGAAATCAGTCCTGTATACTTATATGCTCCCCGATCAAAGACGAACCGCTTCTGCAATTTTGTACTAATCAGACGCTCAATCCCTAAAGAAGAAACCTGTTTTATAGTTTCAGCATTGACCCTACCTTTACATACATTCCTAATTTTATCATCCAAAGTAGAAGCAGAAGCTAGGGTTGTTCCTTTTGCATCGTTAATCAACTGAACGTAAACATGTTTATTAGACTTAAATACGGATATACGTAAACGTCCAGCGCTTTTATCGAGCTTCGCTCTATTACGAAGTTTCCTTTTTCATAGCTACTTAGAAAATTATACAATCTTTTCATTTTAATTACTTCTTTTTACTTACAACCTTACGCAGCATAAATTTGCCTTTTGTTACAATACCTTTACCTTTATAAGGACCATATTTTCTAATTTTGCATATATAAGAAGCCACCATATAGACTTTTTGCTTGTCCATACCGCATAAATTTACACTTCATAGGAAGCTTAGCAGTCGCTTTTTCAAGCGCCAATCTTGCTAAATGCTTGGGAACATCACTACTAATTTCAAACAAAACCCTACCGGGCTTAGGTTTAAATACCCAAAATTCAACACTACCTTTCCCTTTACCCATACGTACATCTGCTGGCTTTTTACTAACCGGGGTATCAGGAAAAATTCTTATCCACACTTTACCAGAGCGTTTAACGTTCTATATATTACGCGCCTTGCAGTTTCAATATGCTTAGACTGAACCTTACCTACTTCCATAGCTTTTAATCCATAATCTGCAAAAGACACCGTGCTACCACCCTTAGCATTACCCTTGATTCTGTCCTTACATACCTTTTTATATTTACTCTTTTTGGGAACAAACATTTCAATATACCTTAACTACCAACATAAACCCAATCTTTAACTCCTATAATACCACATATAGTCTTCGCTTCACAAAAAGCATAATCTATATCAGCACGCAAAGTGTGTAAAGGCAAACAACCTTCTTTGTACCATTCAGTACGAGCTATTTCAGCTCCGCCAAGACACCCAGATCAACTTCCTTTAATACCCTTAGCACCCATCTTCAAACAATTTTGAATAGCTTTTTTCATCGCTCTTCTACATGAAATCCTTTTTTCTAGCTGATGTGTAATGCTGCTTGATATTAAAGCTGCATCTATTTCAGATTTTTAACTCCTACTACATTCACTTCAACACTACTTTCTACTTTTTCAGCTATTTTTTGCTTTATCTTCTCAACATCTAGACCTTTCTCACCTATTGTAACTCCAGGCTTAGAAGAAATACCAGCATGCTTAAAGGATTCATTTATATAACTACGAATAAATAGATCGTGATGCAATCTCTGTTTATAATCGTCTGTAGCACACCATTCAGAATCCCAGGTATTACTATTTAATTGTAATCTAAATACTTTAGGATTAACCTCCTGTCCCATATTTACACTTTCCTTATTAACTTTCCATTTCTATAAATCAAACAATATCTTTCAATTTCATAGTTATATTACTATAAAATTTACTCATTCTATTAGCCCTCAATTTTTTTATATACTTATCACTAGATTTATTATTTTTCCTAGTTTTCTTTCATTTTGTTGCAACACCCCAAGGAGTAACAGGATGGCGACCGCCAGAAGTTTTTCCCTCTCCACCTCCATGAGGGTGATCAATCGGATTCATTGCAACTCCACGCACAGCAGGTCTAATTCCAAGCCACCTACTTCTCCCAGCCTTACCCAGCTTTCTATTCTTATGATCAAGATTAGATACTACACCAATAGTAGCTTTACAAGAAGATAAAATCAACCTAACTTGACTAGATCTAAGCCGCAATAAAACATATTGACCATCACGACCAACAATTTGCTCACAACAACCAGCAGCTCTAGCAATTACAGCACCACCACCTGGCTTCAATTCAACGTAATAAACAAAAGAACCAACAGGTATATATCTCAACAACAAACAATTACCTGGCACAATATCAGCATCATCTCCAGCTGTCACATCATCACCAGGCTTCATACCTTGAGGAGCTAATATATAAGATTTAGCATCATCTTCCTTATATGATATTAATGCTAAAAACCCACTTCTATTTGGATCATACTCTATTTTCTCAACTATACCCTGATCACTTCTATTACGCTTAAAATCTATAACTCTATACTTCTTCTTGTGACCACCACCCCTGTGACGAGTTGTAATTCTACCATGATTATTTCTTCCACCACTGGATTTCTTACCAAATACAACAGTCTTCTCCGGCTTATCTTTTGATAAACCAATTTTACTTATTAATATAGTCCCACGAGAAGACGGAGTAACAGGATTAGAAAATTTCATACCCATATTAAACGCTCATTATATCTAATTTTTGACCATCTATCAAAGAAAAAATAAACCTTTTTTCTCTGTTTTTTACAACCAATCACACCCCTGAAACGTCTATATTTAGGTTTAACTCTAATAACATTTATAGAAGAAGTTCTGACATTAAATAAAGACTCTATTGCTGATTTTATTTGACGCTTATTTACATTTACAAAAACATACAAAGAGTAATTATTAAACTTCTCTTTTAAAAGAGAAGCCTTTTCTGTGATTACAGAAGATTTTATTATATTATTATATTTCATCATAACAATCTACCTTCAAGATGCTTTAAAGTGTCTTTTGTTAACATCACGCATTCATGGTTCAATATATCAACAACATTTAATCCAATAGGTTTTATTAAATCTACATAATGCAAATTTTTAGCAGCACGTAAAAAATCATCTCCATAATCACCAACTATTAAAAACGAAGAAAATTTAAAATGTTTAATATATATTCACACATTTTAGATGTTTTCTTCACATCAACATTTAAACTATCTAGAACAATAACATGATTATTTAAATATTTTAGAGATAAAGCAATTTTCAAACCAAATTTGCGTACTTTTTTATTAAGAGAATAAGCATGACTCCTCACAACAGGACCAAAAATAATTCCACCACCTCTAAACTGAGGAGATCGCAAGCTCCCCTGTCTGGCCCTACTGGTACGTTTTTGACCATACGGCTTAGCTGTTGTACCAGAAACATCACTGATACCCTTTGTTTTATGAGCAGCAACTCTTCTCTTCGCTAATTGCCATCTCAATATATCATGCAAAATACTCAATTTTTGCTTGGCAGAAAATATCAAGGGATGAAGCTCAACACTACCTACATTATTATTAGATAGATTAACTAATTCACATTCCACAACTAACTCACCAAGTTATTAGCATCATCACTCATATTCAACAGCAGACCTGCTGGAAAAGGAACGTCTTTATGTAAAGGCATCTCTCACAAAAACATAAGAGTTTTTAAACCCAGGAACATTATTACCTTTTACAGCAATTATGCTATTTTCACAATCAATGGCTAATATTTTCATATTCTGTACAGTTACTCTTATATTACCTAAATGACCAGCCATTTTCTTCCCCTTGAATACTCTACCAGGATCTTGACATTGACCAGTAGAACCTTGTGATCTATGAGCAGTAGAAACACCATGAGATGAACTAAGCCCACTGAAGTTATGCCGCTTCATCACACCAGCAAACCCTTTGCCTGAAGAATAACCCGTAATATCAAGATATTGACCAACTACAAAATGATTAACCTCACCTTTTTACCACATTCTATTCCGAATAGATCAGTTAATCTACTTTCGTATAATTTACTTTTACTATTTATACCCGTTTTCTTTAAATATTCCAACTGAGGTTTTGCTATTTTTTTAAAATCTCCTGTGCCTAAAATGACTGAATTGTAGCCACATTTATCTTGTCCTTTTATATCGATAATATAAGTTTCGCTGAGATGCAATAAGGTTACAGCCATGCGACTATTATCAAAATACATAGCAGTATGGCCAACATTCGTCATTAACAAACCAACTCTCCTAAGCGAAATTATTCTCTTCATTTTCTTTTTCTAAATAATAACTTCCTTAACCTTTAAAACTACTTTCACACCAGCAGAAAAAGATAAATCTGCAAGCATCTTCATCATAGTAGAGGTAGGATTATGTACAATAATTGCCCGCTTAGAAATTGTCATTTCAAATTGCTCACGAGATTTTTTATCAACATGAGGAGACCTATTAACAGTAAATTTAGAATCTTTTCTTGGCAACGCAATCGGACCAGATAAATCTGCATTAAACTGCTTTAATTGATAAACTCCCGAATACACTTTTCCAATAAAGAACCATCGAAAGCTTTGATTCTAATATATATATATATATATATATATATATATATATATATATATATATATATATATATATATATATATCTTGCTTCATCTTAGTTATTATATTCATTCTAAAATTTCCGAAACAACACCAGAACCAACAGTTCTACCGCCTTCTCTTATCGCAAAACGCAATCTTTTATCCATTGCTATTGGTAATTGCAACTCCACTTCTATACCTACATTATCCCCTGGCATTACCATCTCCTTTCCATCTAGCAATTTTATGCTCCCAGTTACATCCGTTGCCCTTAAATAAAACTGTGGCTGATAATTTCCAAAAAATGGTGTATGATTCCTCCTTCTTCTTTCTTCAATATATACACCTACGCATTAAATTTCTTATGCGGGGTTTTTGTCCCTGGTTTTGCCAATACTTGCCCTCTCTCCACTTCTCCTCTCATTGTTCCTCTTAGCAGTATTCCTATATTGAGTCCTGCACTTCCATTATCTAACAACTTCTTAAACATCTCAACACCAGTACATATCGTCTTTTGCGTCGCTTTCAGACCTATTATCTCTATCTCATCCCCTGTCTTTATCTCCCCCTTCTCTATTTTTCCTGTTACCAACGTCCCTCGGCCCGATATTAAAAATACATCTTCTATTGGCAACAAAAACGGCAAATCTATAGGCCTTGGAGGTACTGCCACATACTCATCTAACTTCTCCATCAATTTATCAATTGATATCTTTCCATACTCAGACCCAACTATCACAGGCACTTCATCACCTGGAAATCCATACTTACTCAGCAATTCTCCCACTTCCATTTCCACCAAATCTATCATATCAGCAACATCAGCTTTATTTATATATACCACGATATATCCAGCACCTACCTGTTTTGCCAGCAATTTATGCTCTCTCGTTTGTGGCATCGGCCCATCAACCCCTGACACTACCAATATCGCTGCATCCATCTGTGCTGCACCTACTATCATATTCTTTACATAATCAGCATGTCCAGGGCAATCAACGTGTGCATAGTGTCTCTTCTCTGTTTGATATTCAACATGCGCTGTTGCTATTGTTATCCCTCTCTTTCTTTCTTCTAGCGCTTTATCTATTTGATCATATGCTACAAAATTACCATAATGCTTTGTTATCGCCGCTGTTAACGTTGTCTTCCCATGATTCACAGGTCCTATCGTTTCTACGTTTACATGCGGCTTTCCAAATGCTTCTACTATCGCTGTCATAACTTTAACTCTTATACCTAAAATACAAATACATAAATAAATAAATGTTGATTTTATATAAACACAACAATAAAAAAGAGCGGATAGTGGGAATCGAACCCACGTCAATGGAGGAGGTAGGATTCGAACCTACGTACGCAATGCGGACAGATTTACAGTCTGTTACCTTTAACCACTCGGTCACTCCTCCACAAAAATCTGTTAAGAGAACACTATCTTAACTTAAGTTTTATTATCCCTAATATTAAACACCCAAATCCAAAAGATCACGTAATAAAAGCTAATCTAACTGATTTCAGTTAGATTTTACTTTTTTATAAAAAAATATTGTCAATAAAAAGCCCAAATAAATAATGTGAATCATGTGTACCTGGCGCTTCTTCTGGATGGTATTGAGCAGAAAAGACTGGGTAATCCTTCATCATTATCCCCTCTACACTATTAACAAACAGAGAAATATGATTAACATCAACGTTACTTGGAAGAGAAGCTGAATCAACAACAAAACCACGATTTGGCTAGTTATCTCAATTTTTTCACTATTTAGATGATAAACTGGATGATTTCTCCCTCGATTAGCAATATCCGTCTTGACAGTCTTTGCTCATAAAGAAACTGCAAGTAATTGGTGGCCCAGGCATATGCCAAAAACTGGTATTTTAGATTTCACAAGAATTTCTATTTCTGAAATTACACTCTCTCCTATCTCTTGTGGATCACCAGGGCCATTTGAAAGCACTATACCATCTGGATTCATGCTTAATATTTTGTAAGCAAAACCTGTATCTGGTTTGACTAATTCAACCGTACAATGAAGTTCTACTAAGGGTGAGATTATACTATTTTTTACACCGAAATCAACAATTACAACCCTATATTTTGCATTAAGATCGCTTTTAAAGTTATTACTTAAACTGACTTTCTTAGTTATTTCTATTCCATTTAGAGATTTGTATTTCTTCAATTCGTCTAATATATGTGCCTCACTTGATGAACATATCATTCCATTTTGAGATCCATGTTTTCTCAAATATCTCGTCAAAGCTCCAGTATTAATTCCCGATATCCCAACTACATTATTTTTCTCCAACCAATCATTTAAACTAATATATGAAGAAGAGTGAGACATAAGAGAAAGTTCACGCATAACCACATCACTTGCAAAAATTTTCTCTCCTTCATTATCTTTCTGATTTATTCCAACATTACCAATATGAGGAACTCTTCAAAACTCAATTGCAAACTTCTCCACACAAAAACATCTTGACTATCGCATGTTTCATATTATATGAATAAACTATTAATGAAAGTGGAGGGTTGCAATGCCTAATAAGTCTAAAAAAATAAATGAGAAATGGTTATTTATAGGAGGTGCTTCATTGTTTCTTATAATAATGCTACCATCAATTTTTCTTTTAGTAAAAATAGCTATGATGTTTGTTATAATCTCAACTACAGCAATAGCAATAAAAATTGCCTCAAAAGCAATATCAAACGTTTTAGAGGATAAAGAGAATCAATCAATACAAAATAAAATTATAAACCTAGCTATTGGAGCAGTGTCAATACTTGCAGGTGAGCTATCATTACTCATTACAGCAAAAGCTGGCTTCATTGCAATATGTTCAACTATAGCTATTTTAGCTCTGTACGAATATATTGAAGATGAAAAAATAGGTAAGGATATAAATGATAAATTCGATGAAATAGCTAATAACACAGCTGAGTTTTGTGTAGATAGCATTGAAAAACTTATTCTATCACAAAGTTGTGAAGTACACTAATCTTTAGTTTATAAATTTTTAGATGCATGGCTAACGTATAAACACTGAAATCAGCAATTCCTTTCTTGTTATTCTAGTAATGGCTTCCATCATCAAAGATGTTGTATTACTTTTATACTAGCAAATCTAACTAGATTCCAGTGTCAAGCACTGGAATGGCATTACCTTGAATGGAATTCGGTGCGTGATGTACATTTGTATAGAGATTAAATATGTCATTCAGATAGCCTCTTTGTTATCATTCTAGTACTGCCTATAGGAAACAGCTGTACCTGGAACTCTTCTTTTGTCATTCCAGCACTTGATAGAATCCATAAAACTTAATTTCAAACCAATACTTTCCCTCTTTTCATGCCAACTTCCAAAATGTTACTCCAGTACTGAAACCCAGCTATTTATAACTATCGAAAACACTGTATTACTTTACAATTTTAACTAGATATAATTACTGGAATGGCACGTTCGTAAAATTACGATAAAAAATTACTTGACAAACTCTAATAGTTTTGTTACCATGCACAGTGAAGGTGTTCTAGAGCTCGGAATCTATCTCCGTCTGCAGACTTTTCAATTCAATTAATCTATAATCTACAGTTAAAATATATTTTAGCTATACTTTGGTCTTAGCTGTATAAATTTTTCTGAATCTTTTTTTATTAACAGGAGGATCATTATGTTTAAAATTCTTAATTACGCATATCATTAACCTGCATGTCTTTAAAGGACAGATGGTACCTATGTCCTTTTTATGTTATATTTTATAGCAATATCATGTATTACTTTACGCCCCATTTTTTTTTCAAATATTGCGAGCCCTTGATCAGTAAGCGGATGATTAATTAACTGTCTAAGTATTTTTGCTGGTACAGTAATTGAATGAGCACCAAGCCGTGCAGCTTCTATTACATGTGCTAGATTTCTTACTGATACAACAAGAACTTTTGTTTTAAAATTATAATTAGAATATATAGTGCATTTATCTTCTATTAGCGATAAGCCGTCATAGCTTATATCATCAAGGCGACCAACAAAAGGAGAAATAAAACAAGCACCGGCCTTAGCGGCAAACAGTGCTTGTCCAGAAGAAAAACATAATGTGATATTAGCAGGTATTTTATGTTCTGTCCACAACTTTTTAAAAGAAATTAATCCTTTATGTGTAAGGGGTAACTTTACTAAAATATTCCTAGCAATTTTCGCTAACTTAGGGCCTTCTTTAATCATCCTTTCATGGCTATCTGCAACAACTTCAACACTAACAGGCCCTTTTATAATAGAGCATATTTCACTTCTAAATCTTCGTATTTGTCCTTATGCCCAGACTTTGCTATTGAAGAAGAATTAGTTGTTATGCTATCAATGAACTCTTTTAGCTCCTTAATTTCATTTAAATCAACACTGTCAAGATAAATTTCCAAATTATTGTCCTATTAAAAACCTATTTTTACAAAATATTGTCATCTTTGAAAAGTATTAAATAAAATCGGATTTTTAACTCAACTCTATTTTCAGTCCGTTAGGAAAGAAAATATTGCAATGATACACAGTATCACTGCCTTTAAGTGATGGACTGTATTATAAGATCAGGTAAAATTCACAAATTAAAAGAAGTAATGACATGAGTAAAAAAAGAATAATCATGTTTATAAAAAATAAATTGATGAGTTTAATCTTTATAAACGCACACAGAGCATTCTAAAAAGACTTCTCACGAAAAAGAAAGGTTCCCTTCGTTAATGTATTTCTCCAGATTTTTAGAAAGAGTGTAAAGTCATTACAAGTAATGCTTAATGAGTTTGTTCTGCATACAAGAAAAGATTACACAATTACGGCAAGTGCGTTTACTCAAGCAAGAAAGAAGCTAAAACATACTGCGTTTTCAGAGTTAAATGATGATATAGTTTCCCTATACTACCAAGATCAGGAATTTAAAACCCACCATGGCTTCAGAGTACTTGCATTTTTATGCTTCAATACTTGTTTGGTAACAATAGTTTCGGAGGACCAATAATTATTATAATTATATAAATTAATAGTTTGTACTTACGTGCACCGTGGAATACACACTTATGACACTCGCGTATTAAATAAGCGATTTCTGGCCAGAAAACTTGTTCGTATTCCCCGCACTGATCACATTCGGTATAAACATTAATAAAATATTTACATTCACGTATTCTAGTACCTAAGGTACGGAGATTGGAAAGTATAATAGTATACTAGAAAGTAGGGGTATCTGTCTACACTCCCGTAAGGTCTAACTTGCTCTGCGGGTTCAAACTGCAGAACCAACCTTATCACGGGTGAGCTTTGTCTGACTTTGGCGGCGGGTTTAAAATAAAAGAAATGAGTCTATATTAATTTTAAATACGTAACAATACTGATTCTACCAAAGAGCGACAAAATAATAGGTGAGTTTGACTCAAGAGCAGTATGGAATGGAATCCCGAGATTTGAAGACTATACAAGTGCAACCTTTGAAGTTTGCTACGATGTGCTAAATAATATTGCAATAAAATCTGTGCTAAGTAGAGGTGACAGCTATGAGGTTGATTTAGCAATCGGTATGCTTGAATCCATAAATTCAGACGATTTGTTAATCTTTGATAGAGGATACGTATCTTATCGATTTCTTGCTGAGCTTACACGAAGGAAAATCAATTATTTAATTCGCTGTTCAAGTTCGTCTTTCAATGAAATAAACTATATGTTTAAGCTGGAAAGCCCATCTAGTACGGTGGAAGTGTCTACCGCACCTATTAAAGTAGCAAGACAGCTACGAAAGCTAGGATTACCTGATGAGATGAAATTTAGGTTAGTCAAGATAATACTTTCTTTTGGCGAAGTTGAAGTATTAGTAACATTTCTGTTAGATGAGCAACGTTTTGCAGTTGAAGAGTTTGAGAGATTATATTACTTGCGCTGGGGAGTAGAAACATTTTTTTCTAAGCTGAAGGGAAGATTAAATTTAGAGAATTTAGAGGAAAAAGTATTGAAACTATCAAGCAGGATTTTTGGTCAACAATCTTCATCAGTAATCTAGAAAGTATCATAATAGAAGATGATGAAGAGACATTGAGCGCACAGAATAGTAAACTAAAAAAAAAAACATTAATAAATATGTCTCATTTAATGCGATTAAAAACTTAGCCTTTGATATTTTTTCTACAGAGTCAGACATAGACTGCAATATGGATCGACTATCACAGTTGTTTTTTATGAACACTTTAGTGGTGAGAAAAGGGAGAAGAGTTGATCGTCATAAGATATCTGATGTTTGTTCACTCAAATATCAGAAAAGAGCTAAAAAACATGTGTTTTAAATTCAAGATACGTTTTCAGTATCATTGTATTGGTACATTCTTTGCAAATTAACCTGCAATTATTACTTTTTTAAATAACTGGCACTTTTAAGACTTCATTTTCTTGAAAATTCACCCTAATATTTTACCATAATTATCAATCATTTCAAATTTTTGTCCAATCTTAACTTCTCTTTACCTTAATTTAATGGCAGTGCTCTTGTCATCTCCCGCTCCCTCCTTCTTGTCATTCAAGTAGCCTCTATCCCAATACCCCTTCGATGTCATCCCAGTGCTTGACACTGGAATCCAGAAATATAAAAATGGTAAACAAAATTTATGTTAAAAAACTGCGTGTGCTGATAATTGATTTTTAATATGTTGATTACATAATATTTTAATTCAGACGTTGATATGCATGGTTAACAATGATTCAGGCAAAAGAGTATTTGATAATACTGCTTCAGGAGGAGGAAGGGCTGATCTGAGTAAAGTAGATATAGATTGACCAAGTGTAGATAGTGGTTTTGATGGTTCGCCTAAAAATTCAACTATAGGTAAATCACTTATTGGAAACTCAAACAAATATCTTAGACCCGACTACTATGGTGAAGGTAGGTATGATGCTTCGGCTAAAGATAGTGGCTTTGGCCCTTCTTCAGCACGATCTTCTTTTAATAAACCCAAACATTTGACCCACCATCTATATCACACCCTGACCAATGTTCTGCAAAAAAGCGTACGCCAATTAGTAAAAATCAAGCTTGCTGTATTTTATAGCTAAAGGAAATTAGACTATTTGAGGACGAATTGTGAATGAAAGTTTATGTATCTGTTCAGATGCATGGTTAATGTGCAAATATTGAGACCAGTGCTTCCTTTCTTGCCATGCGAGTAGCCCTTTCGGTGTCACGCACTGGGATGACACCGTTTGCTACGGAAATTGTCACAATGTTCGTATAGTTGTGTAATTGACATTGATCATCAGAAACCTTTTGTACTCGTAAATTCAACTGGATTCCAGACCGGAATGAAATCGCCTTGGATGGAAACCAGTGCGTAATGCACCAAAAGGGTATCATTTAAGTAGTCCCTTTGTTGCCATCCCAGTGCTTGACACTGGAATCCAGTCTTTCTTACCAACAAAAACTTAGCATAACTTTTGTGCTCAAAACATTTATGGATTCCAGCATCAAGTGCTGGCTTGAAACTTTAGCTGCAAATATTAAGAAATTTACCAAGTGAAAAAGGCAAAAAATCCCCGTGTAAAGAGTTTTGACCCTATAATAATGTAAATTGGCGCTGTAATAATGTGCTAACGCTTAAAATAAGCGCGTTTTGGCTGAATGTAGAAAAAATAAAAAAGACAAGCAGCCGCTATAATTTTAATGTAATTTGCCAAAAAATATCTGAGTTTTTTACTGTATTTTTGTTGTTGAAACCGCGTGGATCGAAAACAAGGATAAATACTCTTATTGTCATGATAAAGGGGCTGGCACATTTTGTCAAGGAAGTTTTATGCAAGAGATCTATTGAAATACTCTTGCAAAATCATACTATTATTAGTACACTATAAATTTAAAATTATAAATATGTTAAGTAAATTAGTAACTTTGCTATTAATTTTTATACTCCCTTTTAATTCGTACTCATATCAGATTAGAACTAAAGCAAAGCAAGCAGTTGTTTTAGATTTGGCTTCAGACTCTTTCATTTTTGACCATAATTTCAGTGAAAAAATGGCCTCATCTTCAATGAGCAAGTTAATGACTTTATATTTAGCTTTTGATTATCTCAAAGCTGGAATGATAAAAATGGAAGATAAATTTCGAGTGAGTAGAAAAGCATGGGAAAGGAAAGGCTCTTCTATGTTTTTGAAAGAAGGTCAATTTGTTACGGTAAAAGAACTACTTGAAGGAATTACAATCGCCTTAGGTAATGATGAATGCATAGCATTAGACGAAGGCATTGTAGGATCAGAGAAGAATTTTGTTGCTGAAATGAATGAAGTTGCACAAGATTTAAATCTTAATGATAGTCATTTTGTTAACTCAAGCGGGTGGCCAGATGAAAACCATTTTATGAGCGCAAAAGACTTGGTAACACTGGCAAAAAGGATTTTTACTGATTTTCCTGAATACTATGATCTATTCTCTGAACAATATTTGACATATAACGATATTGTACAAAAAAATAAAAATCTTTTACTTTTCCATGATATTGGAATTGATGGTCTAAAGACAGGTCATACAAGTGCTGGTGGTTATGGCATTATAGTATCTGCAAAACGGAACGATAGGAGAATTTTTGCTGTTGTGAATGGTTTAATAGAGGAAGCAAACAGACTAATACAATATTCCTTAAATCATTTTAATACCAAGAAAATATTTGCTAAGGATAGCGCAGTTGAAGAAATAAATATTGTTTATGGAAAAGGATAAAAACGTTCCCGTTACAGTTGCAAACGATGTTACCATAACTTATAACCGCAGATTACATGATAAAATTAAAGTGCGTATTGAGTATAAAGATATGGTACCCGCACCATAGGGCATTGACCAAAAGGTCAAGAAGTGGGCAAAAGGTTTGTAGAAATACCTGGTACTGAGCAACAAACTATACCTGTTTATGCAGCAAATGATGTACAGGAATTGAGCTATATAAAAAAATTTTTAGAAAGTTGTTTTAACCAGCAAACATAAGCTAAGGAAATCTGAAATACTAATCTACTTTCAACCCCTCAGCATGTAAACTGCGTGGTAAAGATTCCAACTCTTTTGCAGCAGTGAGTTCTTTATTTTTTGCATGTATACCAAGCCTATTGTATTCTCGCGCACCAGGAAACACTCTTGCCTCAAGCGAACCAGCAGTTTTATTGTAATGATCAACAGCACGTTTTAAGCTTCTGTGTAAATTATTAAAATTTTCTCCCACTGTGCAGATTCGCTCATATAAAATATGGCCTAGTTCACTTATTTTCTTTGCATTTTCAGGTATCATCTCTTCCTTCCATTCATAGGCTACTGCCCTAAGTAACGGAATTAAAGTGATTGGTGTTGCAATCATTACTTCTTTTCTATTCCAATTTCTATCAAAGCTGGTTCACATTCTAGTTCTGCGCTGAAAACCCCTTCTCCTGTTAAAAAAAGCACCACAAGCTCTGGCGTATTTTCAAATTGGTTCCAATATTCCTTTCTGCCTAGAATTTATATGTTTTTTATTGCCATAGAATGATTCTTCAATTTTTCCTTTTGTATCTGTAAACCATTTTGCGACATAGCATCCATGTAAGAATCAAGTGGTACATTAGCATCTATTATTATTTGCTTTCCTGTCGGCATTTTTACTATTAAATCAGGACGTAACAAATTATCCTCATTTTTATCAATAACTGAGGCTTGAGTAAAAAAATCGCAGTATTCAATCATTCCCGCCATCTCTATTACTCTTTCGAGCTGCATTTCACCCCACTTACCTCTAATGTGAGGCTTCCTCAGGGCGTTAGCAAGGCTAGAAGTTTGGTTCATTAATGCTCCAACCCTCATAGCCCCCTACCCTCTCTTTTTCTAGCTCACGTATTTCGTTGTCGAATTTTTCTAATTTTCCTTTTATTGGAGTGACAACTTCGTTGATCGTTGCTTGCCTTTTTTTGAAGTAACTTTCTGTTTCTTTCAGTTTACTATCGATTACTTCCTTCGCTAAATTCAGAAAACTATTATTGTTTACCTGCAAAGCATCAAGAGACATAGCCTTAAAAGTGTTTGTAAGCCTCTCCTCTGCTTTTGTCAGTAACTCCATCTCTTTTCTCTTTTCCTCACGTTCTTTTTGCAAAATTACTTCAAGCTCTGCATTCGTTACTTTCAAATCAACTATTTACTCATCCTTATTCAGTAAAGTTCGCTTTGTCTCTTGAAGATCATGATCTACCCTACATAAATTACTTTCAAGATTTGCTAATTTTACTTTCTCTTTACTTAATTATCTGTTCTTTCTTGGAATGATATAGAGAAATAGTAGTAAAAAAAGGAATTTCAATACAAAAGCTATAGAATTGAAAAGCGTCAGAACTCAGAAAAAACCGCACTCACAATACTATCTAATTTTTTTATATATAAAAAAGAAAAAAAGAGCGCCTGAAGAGATGCGCTTACTGAAGGGCTTGGTTTGCTAATTAATAACCGTTTTCCCCTACACTTGGATTAGTAACAGAATGTCTTTTTATTGAACATATTTTGTAATTGTTAATTTTATAACATCAAATAGCACATATATTAACAACTCAATTTTACTCTCATTATTACAATACTTACATACCAGTTACTTCACTAAAAACTTAGCTTCAATCCAGCCAAAAGCACATACCCTTAGTTATTATCTTTTACATCAGGTTGTTTAGTACTAAATTTCACAATATCAAAGTAGTATGAAGTGCCAACAGCTAATGGATATTCAATACTGAAAGCCTGTGATGTTAATTCGTTTGTACCTTTGTCTGTAATATCCCTAACATTATTAAAATATGTTAAGCTCACTTTACGAGAATCAGAATGATAAGCAATACCTGCATTTACATAATGCATATTATTTGTTTCAGGACTACGCTTCTCACCAGATCGAACGACAAAATGCAATCGAGTTCAAAAAGTTTTAGCTTCAAGCCAAAATTCCAGTGTAGATATTGATTACGGCATTCATAATTTTGAGCACTACCATCCGAGCAGTCAGTTAAATTTTCCCTTGCAAATTCGCCAGTCAAAGCAGTAGTAAAATTTATTTCATCTGAGAGGCCATTTTCATAGGAACGGCCAGCAGCTATTAGATTGTTATATTGTAAATTATTTTTTCCTGGAACATAACTAAACCCAAGCTGAAAGTTATAGATTTTAGGAGAGATATAGTTTAACGTTAGTTGTTTTAACTATAGTTCTAGTCCATTATAGTCGCTGTAAACATTAGGTTTTACCCAAAATACCTTGTCCTTATCATAACCAGACTCATCATCTTTTTTTCCATTACCGCGCAGATTTTCATAGTTTGGCCAATGACCATTTATTCCTCCAGCAGCTGTATAACGTTTTGAAGTAATAATTAACATACTCTGACTAACTAAACTTCCTTTACCAAATTCAAATGATCCAAACTCCTGATTCTTTATGATAAAATGCCACTT
Source organism: Prosapia bicincta (assembly GCA_036971475.1). Lineage (NCBI taxonomy): Eukaryota > Metazoa > Arthropoda > Insecta > Hemiptera > Cercopidae > Prosapia > Prosapia bicincta. Next base: position 212,746,758 of record JBAIZL010000005.1, read on the forward strand.
CTCTATTTCTAACTTATCTATGTCTAGTGCCTTTAAGTTTGCAATACCAGAAACTCCTGCCTTAACATCAAAACCCATTTTAGTATTTGGATAAACTTGCTGTAAATAAAGCAAGCGCAGGTCTGAATAACTTGAGGTCTTGTCTTTGGTAGAGCTAAAAGAATCTCTATTGAAAGCGTTGCCAAATCTTAAATCTACTTTTCAATCTAGTTCTACATAAAACATCTCCTTATCCAGAATTACCCTAGCGTTAGCACTTCCTCCCACGATTAATGATAAAAATAGTGTGATTAGTAACCTCATAGGTAAGCCTAAATTCCTAATATAAGCTTAACAGAAATAAAACGATCCTTATATTGTGTAGAACTTAGATAATACAAACCAATTAATGACAAAAGCGTTTAAGCATTCTTCACACTATGCTTTTGAATTATATTTCCATAAATAATTGATATACTTGGTAGTTTTCGCTTTAAAAACTGCTTATTTATAGCAGAGCGTATACGATTCACTATATTACACGTGTTTTCTGTACCACAGTTCATCAAAATAAAAAGTACCTTATTCTCATAAATAAATCCCAAAAAATCATCACTACGGCAATTTTTATAAAAATGCTCTATGATAACGTTCAATGCATCGTTTGTCTCATTCAATTTACTATTGAAGTTTATTATCCCTATAACTGCATTAATTTGATATTCAAAGGCAAAATTTAATACAACATATAATTCAAAAATAGTGGACTCATTGTCTGGTATGTTAAACAAAATATGGTTTTTATATTTTTTACCTATCAGATAATTATCCCTAAACATTCCTAGCTCATGAAACAGGCTAATGTCACTTATTAATAGCTCATAATTAATCTTGCTATTAGTAAATTGCGTTGTGCGAAAAAATTTTACCTTTGTTTTTATATCTTCTCCTTTAGCGTCGATTAAAGCAAAGCCTATCACCTTTGGCAATATTTTGGGCTAATCGCGCCCAGCTTCAGTATACTCCAAATAACTTTTCATATCTTCATCTGCTCTTAAACTTAAAATATTGATTAACGGCGTATTAAGTAAATTCCCTTCCTCACATTTTAATAAATTCCTTGCAGCTTGATTGAGTCCCATGATTAATACGTTCTTTTTCTAATTATCCTGACAAACAGATATCACAGCATCATCTTTCCTTCTTGCAGTTATAAAATCTTCCATATCTTCTCACATATAACGTATTTATAAATATAATAAGATCGTATTAAAATTTATTTACCCATAATATACTTGATAAAGCATAGACAAATCGTCATGTTGCTGCATGTTCTAAGTCATGATAAAGGAAGCAAAATTACAAGCGGTGCTGAAAGTTGTACTTTTTCATAATTGTCAGTAGGAAAATTGTCTAATTCTTTATTATTAGTTTTCGTATCCATACTATTTATTAGTTGCTCTAATTAGTCTTGTATTTCTTTTGTAAAACTATGATTTAGATAACCACTTGTTAAGTAAGATACACCTGCTACTGTTAGTGCTAATGCTGAAAAAACTATACACCTAAAAACCTTTACTTTATACATAAGAGCAGGTGGGTCAATGGTTGTTGCTAAAAAAATAAAAAAACCAAGTGAAAAATATATTAACACGCAAATTCCACCCAATGAACAAGATCCTAACGCTACTTCTTTTAATGATCCTTCTTTTTTCTTTTTATTATTAAGCTTCGATACATTTTATTAACGTTAGTATTGCTAATATAATCTTCTAGTTCTTTTAAAATTTTAGTCTTTAACTCTTCAATCTCATTATCTATTGACGAATAGTATTTTTTATACCGCTGCTTCAATTGAACGTCTAATACTGATTTACCACCATTTAGAAGATTTAAAATTTCTTTTTTGCATAACGCAACCTCCTGAGAAATTTTAGAATCGTTTTGTTCTTTTTTATTAGTATTTTAATATAATAGGTAAAGCCAGCTCATTTCCCTTATTAAGCAAACATAAAAGCTTCAACGCGAAAGAATTAGGTACTGCTTCTCTTGGTAGAATTAAGGTGAAATCTTCCCATCCTTGGCAAACTAATTTTATTGAAGAATCTTTAAACACTTTTGTACCAAATTTTAATGAAGCAAAAGATTCTTCTAATTCTTCAAAAGGACAACTATTTTTCTCTAATTTTACTTTTATAATATTGCTTAACACTATTTTAATAATTTATCAAAAAAGTTTAATTTTTAATTACAGTATTTAATAAAAGAAATAGACTCTTTTACATTTCATCTGCAAGAATCTTTTCCTTAGTTTGTAAATAAAGATTTTCTGAATCTAATTGCCGCAGGTTGCGTTTAGTAATATAATCTCATATTAAATAAAACTTTACCTAAGTTTATGCCAGACTCTACGTTAGTTTCAACAACTATTTTTATATTCTTCATCTTTACGTTGTCATTTTTTTTTTATAAAAAGGATATTTGGATCAACGAACAAGAAGATAATATAATCCTTCAGAAAAATTGCTCAGCAGATTAATGCGCTAGAGCAAGAAATGCAGAGATTATCTGATGAGGATCTTGCTAGTAAAACTGCGGAATTAAAACAAGAACTGAAAAATGGAAAAACACTAAATGACCCTCTCGTACCTGCCATTGCGGTTGTACGAGAAGCATCACGAAGATTCCTTAACATGAGGCATTTCGACGTTCAGCTAATTGGTGGCATGGTTCTCCATAATGGCATGATATCAGAAATGAAAACAGGAGAAGGAAAGACACTCGTCGCAACTTTAGCTTCATATCTCAATTCTTTAAAAGGAAAAGGCGTGCACGTCGTAAGTGTTAACGACTATCTTGCCAAACGAGATACAGAGTGGACGAGTAAATTATATAATTCTTTTGGAGTTTCTATTGCATTTATTACAAATAATTTGACAGACGAAGAGAGAAAAAAGGCTGATAGTGCAGATATCGTATACTCAACAAATAATGAACTTGCCTTTGATTATCTATGAGATAATATGAAATTTTCTCAAGAAGATATGATTCAGAGAGGCTTCAATTACGCGATAGTAGACGAAGTAGACTCTATACTGATTGATGAAACGCGTACTCCGCTCATTATTTCTTGCCCACTTGAGGAAAATAATCAGATATATAAGCATATCAATAAAATAGTAATCAAATTAGTTGATTCTGACTATAAAGTAGATGAAAAGAGTAGAGCAGTGTTCCTCACTGAAAATGGCATTTCACGAGTGGAGAAATTACTAAAATCGTATAACCTCATTCCTGAAAATTCCTCGCTCTATTATACTAGCAATATTATACTGACTCATTATATAGATCAAGCACTTCGTGCACATAAGCTGTTTACTGCTGATAAAGATTATATAGTGAAAAACGGTAAGGTGGTAATTATTGATGAGTTTACTGGGCGCATGATGGAAGGTAGGAGATATTCTGATGGTCTTCACCAGGCACTGGAGGCCAAGAAGAATCTTAAAATTCAGCATGAAAGTCAAACTTTAGCATCAGTTACATTTCAGAACTACTTTCGAATGTATAACAAACTTTCTGCAGGAATGTATGACAGGAACAGCAGCAACAGAGGCAGAAGAATTTCGTGATATATGTATAGATTAAATGTAGCAAAAATTCCAACTAATGTGCCTGTTAAAACAATAGATGTTGATGTTGATGATGCAATTAATGACCCACAAAAAGAAAAAAATAATGCTTTATTGAAGTTTATAGCGGAATGTCACAAACGCCTTCAACCAGTGCTTGTTGGCACTGTTAGTATTGAAAATTCCGAAAAATTTCCAAGCTGGAATAATACCAGGCAGCATTACTATAGCAACCAACAGGGCAGGACGTGGAACTGATATTCAGCTTGGTGGAAATGTTGAAATGATTGCAAAAGTAGAGCTCGAGAAAATAAAAAATGCTGATGAAAGAGAAAAAAAATATCAAGAAATAGTCTAAAGAGTAAAAAAAGATAAGGAAATTGTTATAAATGCTGGTGGCTTATGTGTTATCGGAACCGAAAGCCATGAAAGCAGGAGAATAGATGATCAACTGCGTGGCCGTTCTGGTCGTCAGGGTGACCCTGGGCTTTCTAAGTTCTTTTTATCACTTGAGGATGATTTAATGAGAATATTTTGCTCTGATAGAATGAGGAATTTTTTACAAAAAGTGGGACTAAAGATCAATGAGGCTATTCATCATCCATGGATTAATAAAGCACTTGAGAAAGCACAGAAGAAAGTTGAAGTTAGAAATTATGATGTGCGGAAGTCTGCTAAAGGTTGATGATGTAATCAACAATCAACGTAAGGTTATTTTTAAGCAGAGAAATCGTATTTTAAACAATGAAATCAATGATTTAGTTGAAGTATATAGTGAAGTAAATGAGGATATAATAGAAGGTATAGTACAAAGTGGTTATTACGAAGATTATGTTGAAGATATTGCAAAAGAATTCCACATGAGATACGGGATAACGCTTAATCTAGCAGAGTTTTTGAATAAACAAGAAGCCTTGGATTATATAAATGACAAAATACAAAAATGTTTTACTGAGAAAGAAAAATATTTTAATAGTCAACAAACTACAGATTTGTGGAATACGATAGTGAAACAAGTGATGATCATGACACTTGATAATTTATGGAGGGAGAGAGCCTAAGACAAAGCATAAATTTGCGTGCCATGGGGCAAAAAGACCCACTGAATGAATTTAAACGCGAAGTTTTCTTAATGTTTGAGTCGATGCTTGAAAAGTAGGGGGAGCTTACCGTTCACCGCCTAGCGCACTTCAAGTTGCTAGACAATCAAGAAATTGGCAATAGGTCACGCTCTAAATAAAAATAGCAGACTTCCAAAAGTTACAAGAAATGACATGTGCCCGTGTAACTCTGGAAAAAAATACAAACACTGTCACGGTGCAGTTGCCGTAGTGAATTAGTTGTTGGAAGCACATTATAGCTGCTATAGCTAACCGAAGTAAGATTTGCTCGAGCACTCTGAAAGACAAAATCAATAGCCGAATTAATATTGGGCCAAAAGGTTTGTAGAGCCTTTTTTGTGGCGTGCTTGATCAGAACTTCTCAATCGGATTTAAATCTGGCGAGTATGGAGGCAAGAACAAAATTTTACACCCAGTATTTCTATCAAATGTTTCGTCCTTGCAGATTTATAAAAGCTCGTATTGTCGAGAACAATAGTCTGTCCAGGTTTAAATACAGGAACAAGTACATTTTCTACATAAGCATCAAAAATCTCGCTGTTGCAGTAGCCATCAATTATCCATGATGCACAGTCGTCTTGTTAGCATCTCAGTTAGAATGTAGTTGATGTTAGAGTCAATTTGTAATTCATTGTTAAAGTACTTAGTTGTTTTGTTTGTGCGAAATGGGCTTCAAGAACAGTAAGTTGAACATTAAATTATATCTTTGAATTCTAAACAAACTGTGTCTAGATTTATTAACACCTGTCTCTTCTCTTGTCAATGAGTCAAGAAAATTAAAACCCTAAGGCCGCTTCGGTGGCGTTACAAATTTTTGTGGCAGCGGTGGGATAGCCTGTTGCAAAAACACAGGTGGATTGCCTGTTGCAAAAACACAGGTACACATCCCTGATTTATTTTTCTATTTCTTGACAAATTTATTAGCGGTGAGACCGGTGTATTAAGTAATATGAAATGGAATATGCTTTTGATTTGAAACTCTTTGCTGGTTTCTTTTGATGAATCTCAATAATCAAATATTAATTAAATTTATATGTTACATTTAATTTAGACTATTTAGTGTTAACTAATGACATGTGTAATATTTTTGTATTATTATTGTTATGGGAAATAGAATAGGGAAAAAGCGTAAGAGTGATACCTATGAGTATATGGATAGTCGTAGAAATTTTGGTAGCCCTTCAGGCTAAATAGTAAATAGAACACCGATAGCCCCAGATTTATTTATGAAAATTGGTACTAGGGTGGAAAACATTACTGCTTATTATAAACACATTAGTCCAGCTTCTAGTCCTAGACCTGTAACAATTCCGGTTGGCCCGTTCAGTTTGCTAGGTTGTCAGCTATTCCTGTCTAAACCCGAAGACAACACCTATGATATTCCTAAAACTCAATGACGTCTCGACCTATATATTATCTTTCTGTTTCTGATCCTGATATTTTATTAGAAGGTTGTTCTACCTTGCTCAGAAACTTGATTCAAAGAATAATTGAGAGACACATAAATGATTACTCCACGTATACTGATGAAGGGAATGTTATCAGAGTCAAATTGGTTAAGCTAGAGATAGAATATTTTAATTAATTTGAAGACAAATATTATTATTATGAAAAAAAGAGGTAGGAAAGTATTATCAAGTCTACATGTTTATAACACTGATAGCCTATGTCATTCTTGGATTTGTGGTTTGCCTGATAACCGAGGTAATCCTTATCTTCATATACCAAGATAACCAGTCTTGTAACTTTTCCTTGTTTTGGTGTTTTGCTAATATACTTGGTAACGCACACACTATCGCCCAGCCAAGTAATTAAAATAATATTATCTAAAATTTAAAATAAACTTTTAAAATGGCAACGGCACAAGAAGTGCAGGAACTTAAACAGGCTCTTGTGAAAACACAAGAACAATTAAAAATCCAAGCCGAACAGTTAAAATTAGTTGTAAACCCTACTATGATTAAAGACCTAACTAACGCAAATTTAATAGACGCATGGCGAGGTGATGGACCGATACAAGTTAGTGAATTTTTTGGTAACATCGAGCGAGCAGCCCAGGTAGGAAATTGGAATGAACAGGATAAAGTATCTTTATTTAAACTGAAATTAAAGGGATCAGCTGCCTTGTTTCTAAACAGTAACCCCGAGCTACAATATACCAACGTAACCTTTAAAACACTCAAAGGTGCTTTTATTGAACGCTTTAGAGTGAAGCAATTGGATCAATTCCATTATGTTGCGCTTCAAAATGCTATCCAATTCAAAGACGAATCGCCTGAAGCTTTCGCAGAGCGCTGTAAACGTCTTTGTGCTAAAACTATTAGGCAAGTAGACAATCCAGAACTGCAGACAATAATTCGCGAAGAAGCTGATCGTAGAATGTTAGCTGCTTATACCAATGGTTTACTCGGTAGGTCAGCAAGAGAGATACCGCATGCCTACAACCATGGCCGAGGCAATTCAATTAGCTGTCACAGTAGCGGCAGTTGAGGCTAAAAAACCATTAAATGGTTATGAAAAGAGCCCACATAAGAAGTTCTTTCTCACGCAAGTGACATGTGTAAGTGTAACCGAATTGGGCACACATCGCGAAATTGTAGAGTCCAGGTACAAAAGAACAATAGTTTCAAGGAACCTAATTATTCAGGAAAGAAGACCTACAATGGTAAAAGGATTGACTGTTACAACTGTCATAAGTTTGGACACATAGCTAAAGATTGTCGTAGCCGAAAGAATCACCCAAACGCGCAAGGTTCGGCGGGAAACAGCACCAACCTGTCGAACTGGGAGTAAAGACACATGTAGTAACTAGTTTAGTCCATAATAACGTAGATGGTCACATTATTATAGATGTAATTATAGGAAGAAAACCTTGTAAATTCATAGTGGATACAGGTGCAACTATATCGATCATAAAGAAAGGCCTAAGTCGTAGTAAAATTTATCCGAATAATGTTATAGCCAAAAGTGTAATTGGAAACGAGTTAAGAGTATACGGCAAACAAAGGGTTTTAGTAAATTTAAAGGGAAAGTGCGATTTTTCCCATGAGTTTTTAGTAGCATCAATAGACATGTTATATGACGGTATATTGGGAATGGATCTTTTAAGACGCACAGGAGCTAAATTGGATTTAGCTACAGGTAAACTGTTCTTAGATAACAGTGTTTATCTTGTTAAAGGAGAAAAAGATGGAACTACTTGCGAGGCTAGTGTGAAATCGATATCGCCAATAAGGAATTTTGAGCCCGATCAACTCTATTCCAAACCAAGCGATAATGATTCCGTGATCTTGCCAAACACTCCAGAATCATTTCGTGTTATGACCATAAAGGTGCAACCTTTACCTCCTATGTCGGAAGTACTTCTTAAGGGACGTCTAGAAGTAGAAAAAGAGAGAAAAGTTGTTCCCGAAATAGTTCTCGTTGAGCCGGAAGAATTGAAAATACATGGCGCAAAAGTAGCCAGAGTAATTAGTAGAGTAGGAAAAGAAATTACGGAAGTGTTAGCAAAAGTAATAAATTTTAGTCGAGAGACAATAGAGATTCCTAAACATTGTGTTATAGGTCTAGCAGAAGACTATAAACTAGTTTGTTGTGATAGAAATGAAAGTTGTGTTGGGAAACACGAAGTTAATTATGTGAAAACAAAAGAGTTGAAAAGAGAACGTTTACAAACAGAGATGATAAAGAAGTTGTCTCATTTGAGTAAAAATGATCGGAAAATTGTGTATCCAGTGTTAAGTAGATTACGCCCATTTGTTTGAAAAACCCAAAGGTCAATTAGGATGTAGTGTAAATGTAGAACATAAGATTGATACTGGTGAACATCCGCCTATAAAGAAAAATGCTTATAGATTATCAGAAGCACTAAAATCTGTAGTAAAAGAACAGTTAGAAGAAATGCTAAAAGCAGGAATCATACAACCCTCCACTTCACCGTGGTCGAGTCCTGTTGTTATCGTAAATAAAAAGAGTCCAGATGGAACACCTAAATATAGATTTTGTGTGGATTAAAGAGCGTTGAATTCTATAAGTAGAAGAGATGCATATCCATTGCCAAATATTGTAGAAACCTTGGATTGTTTGAGTAATAGTACGTATTTCACGACCATTGATTTATATAGTGGATTTCATCAAGTAAAAATGCACCCTAAAGATATCGAAAAAACCGCATTTAGTTTACCAGGACAACATTTTGAATTTAAAAACATGCCTTTTGGATTATGTAATGCGCCAGCGACATTTCAGAGACTTATGGATAATATTTTAATGGGAGTCAAAGGAGAAGAAGCTTTAGTTTATTTTGACGATATTATAATATATAGCAAAACAATAGATCAACATGCCGAGAGGTTAGATAAAGTCTTATCAAAACTGGAAACCGTAAATCTCTATGCACAGCTGTCCAAGTGCGTATTTGCCGTTAATAAAGTGGAATATTTAGGACACATTGTTACTGACAAAGGAATTTTGCCAGATCCTAAGAAAATTCAAGCAGTGAAGAATTATCCAAAACCACTTATAGTAAAAGATATAAGATCGTTTTTAGGTTTAGTTGGGTATTACAGACGTTTTATCAAAAATTTCGCTGAAATAGCTAAGCCATTAACAGAACTCAGAAAAAAAAATATTGCATTTGTATGGGAGAAAAAACAAGAGGATGCTTTTCACACCTTAACAAATTCCTTGTTTAATGAACCAATTTTAAAGTTCCCAGACTTTTCGAAGCCATTCATTCTCAGTACAGACGCGTCATCTGTTGCCATTGGAGCAATATTGTCGCAAATTCCCAATGGACAAGAACACCCTGTTGCTTACGCAAGCAGGCAACTGAATAAAGCAGAAAGAAATTATGGAACAACAGAACGTGAACTCCTTAGTCTTGTTTGGTCAACCAAATATTTTCGATGCTACTTATACGGACGAAGGTTTACAGTCATAACAGATCATGCAGCACTCAGATGGGCACTTCGTTTGCCCGAATTTGACTATGACGTAATTACCAAGCCAGGGAAACGACACACTAATGCAGATGCATTAAGCAGACACGTCAACGCAATTGTAACACCTTATTTTTCCAGACGAGAAATAATTGTTGAGCAACAAAAGGATGAATTCTGTCAAAACAAAATTAAAAACTCCACTAAATGTTTGGAAGATTATAAAATAGATACCGATGGTTTACTGTACAAATTAGAAGATAGTAATTTGAAACTAGTTATACTTAAGACAATGGTAAACAAAAATTATTAGCCATCATCACGATACTATATTCTCAGGACATCAAGGGAGAAAACGAACCGCAAGTTTGCTCAAGGAAAGATATTTTTGTAATAATTTAGGCAGGGATGTTGAACATTATGTTGATCAGTGTATCTCATGTAACCAAAGAAAACTAGGAATTCGAAACAAAGCCCCTAAACGTTTGGAGTACCAAAACGCTTATTAACAGATCAAGGAAGAAATTTTGTTTCAACTTTCTTTAAAACAGTTTGTTCTATATTAGGGATAAGGAAACTCCAAAGTACCCCTTATCATCCACAATAAAATGGACTGCTAGAAAGATTCCATAGAACAATTGCCGATATGATAACACATTATGTAGCTAAAGATGGTAAAAATTGGGATGAGATAGTACCTTTCGCACTAATGGCTTACCGCAGTACATTACAAACAAGTACTAGAAACAGTCCGCATATGCTTTTATATGGGCACGAAATGAGGTTACCTAATGAAGATGATCTCTCAATAAAAACTGAAGTTCAAGAAGACACACGACCTGATTTAAATAAATTAATTGAAAGACTAAAACAAGTTAGGAAAACTGCTGTTAAAAATAAGGAAATTAGTAGGAAGAATAACAAAAGGTATTATGACAGGAAATGTAAATTAATTAAGTATAAAGTAGGTGATTATGTGTTTCTACACAACCCGAATATAAGAAGAGGACCAAAACAAAAATTTGGAAAAAATTGGCTAGGTCCCTAAATTGTAGAAAAAGTAATTAGTGATTTAAATTATAAAATTAGATTAAATAATCAAGAGACATCTGTAGTACATGTGAATCAACTTAAACCAAGTAAATGTAAACATGAAGTAGCCAACCGCAGAGTCAACAGATTTCAGCCTTATCGCTTGATAACGGTGACAAGGATTCCATTCATACTTTCACCGATACAGAATCAAATAATGATGAAACGGACATACTTGAAGGAAACAATTTAGTAGTGGGAGGCCCTATATTACAAGATGATATTATTATTAATGAAGGATTGGAGATTAATAATGAAGAAGATTATGATGACGATGTGACTTTGGACGAAACCTTTATGGACCCAAGAGATCCTGAATGGATAACTGAACGATTTGTAGATATACCCTCACATTCGCCTCATCCTTATAATCTAAGACTTCGAGCTTCAAGCAGCAGAAGTAATTAAAAGAAAATGTTTTTCTTTTATTTCAGATGCCTACTTGTTATCGTTCTTCATTGAATATATTTATACAACTACAGCTTGCTCCTACCACCATCAGTCGTACAATGAAACTTGTAATCTTGAAAAAGGATTGGTATTCGTGAAAGAAAGAGATATACTTCTCTCCACCCACACCTGGACATTGGTAGTTTCCATTAGCACTGATGACTATGACGAGGTATTACACAACATTGAGACACTATTCGATTATATAGAGCAACAGAGAAACATATCCGAATTAAATGATTTAATTACTTACCATGAAACTTCCTACCTTCGATCTAATTTACAGACAACTCGAGATGAGATATCCAATCTCAAACTCCTATTACCCACATCCAGACCAACCCGAGGTATAATTAATGGGATTGGAAAAGCTTTTAAATTTTTATTTGGAACTATGGATGATGATGATTTTCAAAATATTAATTCAAAAATTGATGATCTTGGCTCTCAGTCTAGTAATTTAATTCATGTTGAACAAGAACAACTCATTTATATGAAAAAATTAACTAATGAAATAGATGAAAATACTAAGACTATTAGATTAATTGGTAATACTTTACAGAAGACTTTAGTAGATTTTAAGAAAACAAATTTCTCTATATGGGATTAAATTAATCAGTTAAAAAGAAAACTTCAATATGAAGCATGTATTTCTTCTTTATTTAGAGAAATAGAAATAACCATAAATTTAGTTAATAAACAAATTGTTCAAATTCAAGAAGCACTTGATGTAACGTCAACAGGTTATCTTAGTTCAATGCTAGTCAAACCTGCTCAGTTAAGTTTACTTTTAAGAGAAATTGTAACACAGTTACCTAGTGGTCAAGCTTTTTTAACAGATACTGATGTAGATAAGGTATATAGCTATTATAGAATCTCAAAGGTACATGCACTTTCTTATAAAAATAGCATAAAATTGGTAATTGAGATTCCTCTTAAAACTGGTAATGGGTATTATGAATTATTTAGAGTAAGACCATTACCGTGTTATGATCATGATATAGCACAGTTTGTCGTCGTACAAGGAGACGTTGACTACCTTGCTGTGTCGAACGACCGCCAGGAATATGCTCTACTCCGAAAGGAACAGCTTGAAGACTGCAAGGACCTAATCTTCGGAATCTGCCCTGTAGTCACACCCTTTCTGCCTACATCTGGGAGGTACTCCTGCGAGTATGCAATATTCGTTGGTGAAGAGACGAAAGTATATCAGCTCTGTACACGAATCATAGTTACGAATTTTTCATCGCCAGTTTTGTATCCCGGTCCTAATCTAGAATTTTGGATTTATAGTTTCCATACGTCTATTCGTATCTCTTGGCAATGCAATAATCGAAAAGAGATGTCACAGACTAAATCTGAAACTTTATCTTCTACAGGAATTATCTTTGAAACAAAAAATTGTTATTTATACTCCAAATATTTTCGTATCTTACCAAATTCCAAAAGTCGATCTTCAGCCAAAGTACAATTCAATCATATTATTGTTCCCGCAACTAAAGACATTTTAACTCCTTATGAAAGAGCTTTATTTAAAAATCAATCGTTTTACGACGATCAAGATGTAAACAATCTAAACCAGATACTCAATGACCGCATGGAACGAGTCAACACGATAACGATTGAGCAACTCCGAGATAAGCTTACCCAACGTAGAAAGCCAGAGGACAACAATGAATCACTTGTGACGTATTTCATTGCACTTTTCATAATTTGCGTTCTCCTCGGATTTGTGGCTACAAGTTGTATTTTTTATTGTTTTCTGTCCAGAACTAATCGTTTTAACTGTGTAAAAGTTGCAAGCTCCACAGTTCATGAGACTACCCCAGTAGCAACGCCAGTAGCTAATACCATCCACCTTACCACAGTTTCTCAAGAAGATGAAACCAATTTAGTAGGATTTGCTCCGGGAAACCTTCTCGCTACAACCCACATCTGATGTGTATTTTTACAATGTGAATAATTTTTGGACTTATGAACTTGACATATTCTGTTTGGCATATGTTTATTTGTGTATTTGTTTGAGTTTTGAGGAAAAATACAGTTTCCTTGTTATGAACATTAATTTAGTATTATGTGTTTATATATATAATGTTTCATTTATTCAAGTTTGTCAATGATGTTATATGTTTTATTTTATTTTGATGGGTGATATTTTAGGAAATGTATTAATATGTAAACATTTTATGTTTTTTGCTATTTCAGATAATATGATAGCTTATTATATAACCATTATTTCTGTCCTATACTGGTTATACTATTTTGAAATTGAAATGTTCTCATATAACATTTATATATTTATCAGAATGTTAGATTAAAATTTTCTTTAAATTATGTTTATTTGTTGGAACTAACAATAGATGTTAGTTTAATGTAAAAAAATTAAAGGCTTTTAGAACCTTCCTTTTTTTTAAAAGGGAGGGTAGTTGTAATGCTGTACCAGGAAAGCAGACAGTTAGTCGAAAATAGAAAATGATAAACAGTTCCTGTGGTTTCTCAACTTCCACGAGGAATCCCTGAACTTAACCACCAGGGTCATCTTAATCTTTTTTAGTTACTTTGGGAAATTTCCAAAACCTCTGTCACATGCACAAGTGGTGACTGGGAACTCCTCAGTTTATGAAATCGTAATATTACCTTCAATGCTATCTAGACCAATGAGAGAGATTCTTTTAGACCATGTGGACTAACTATCCGAGGAAGGGGGCACTATAAAACCCTCTACCCTGACAATCTCAGTCTTCTCGATTCTTGTGCTTTTTTTGTGCTCTTGTTGTGCTCTATGTTAGTAGCACAGTCGTCTTGTTAGCATCTCAGTTAGAATGTAGTTGATGTTAGAGTAAATTTTTAATTCATTGTTAAAGTACTTAGTTGTTTTGTTTGTGCGAAATGGGCTTCCAGAACTGTAAGTTGAACATTAAATTATATCTTTGAATTCTAAACAAACTGTGTCTAGATTTATTAACACCTGTCTCTTCTCTTGTCAATGAGTCAAGAAAATTAAAACCCTAAGACCGCTTCGCTGGCGTTTCATACCATTCTAACCAATTTTTCCATATAGCTAAACCTTTCTTGGGTTAGCTATAGATGATAAAATATTTGATTCTAGTTCTTTATAGTCTACTAATCCAGTAGTTCTATTTGCTTGACTAATTTCAAACCTCCATTTTTTATATCAATTTATTACTTTTCTTTGCGGCTTGACACACTTTTTTGAACGTTCGCCACTTTTTCTATCACCTTTTCAAATTCTTCTACTGTTAATCCTGTTATATTACGCAAATTTCTTGGGCGTTTCTTTATATTGTAGTAACTAAAGCTCATTTTTTCATCTTACTCTATCTGATTATTCCTCTTCTACCTCTCTCCCATCATTTTATCATTACCTTTTGCAGCAGGTCTATTGACGCATGAGTCTGGAATCTAGGAGTTCTGATTATATATTTAGTTAGTAAGTATAAAAGTTATGTAAAAATACAACGTTTTTAGTGAGATTATGGAAAACCAGCGCCACACGCTGGAATTATATCTTTCTTGGTGGACGCAAATCATAATGTTTGTGCGGTTGTGGACTTATAACTAAAGAAATCTAGAAAATTAATGATATTTTATTCCCCAGCGAACACTCTATTTTATTTTCCGTCTCTAGTTCCAAAAGAGCCATTAGAGCTATGTTGGTAGAAAGTCCGCTTGCTAATATAAGTTCATCTATATTAACAGGTACAGAGTTAATATGATCAACTATAACAGATTTTGCCTGTTGTAATTTTTCTTGCTTTTGGTCAGCAACGGTTTCAAATTGATTTTTTTGCTGAAGAGGTAAACTAAATCTCACGCTCTCTACTATATCATCAGCGGATTTAACAAGTTTATCGCCGTTCTTAATTCAATAATTACTACCACTACAGCGTGAATGTAAAGGGAAACCAGAAACTGCAAACACCTCTCTTCCTTGATTCAAAGCAAAATCTGCTGTGATGAGAGAAGCAGACTTTTTTGATGCTTCAATTACCAAAACACCGAGTGAAAGGCCAGATATAATTCGGTTTCTTTGGGGAAAATACTGATGTTTTGGTTTAGTAGCAAATGGAAGCTCAGTTATTAATAATCCACCATTTTCAGTGATTATTTTGTATAGATCAAAATTTTATCTGGGGTATACTACGTCAATTCCGCTTGCTGTGACAGCAATGGTTGGGTGATTTTTGTATATTACACTGTTTGATGCAGTATCGATCCCTCTTGCAGGTCCAGAAATTACGATGAAACCAACTTCGCTTAAATCAAGTGCCAACTTATTGGCAAAATTTTTTCCATTGATTGAAGAATTACGTCCACCGATTATTGCAATTATCTCACGGCTTAACAATGATATATCACCAAGTGTAGTTTTTACAGGAGGACAACCAGAGATATTCCTTAAAATGTCAGGGTAATCTGGATCACATGCTGGTATTATTTTGGCTCCAATTTTTTCTGCATTCCAAATTTCTTCTTGCACATTTTTAATTCCATAATCCTTGTTAGCCAATTCATTTAGATACTTGAGCACTTCATCTAGTGAGCCACATGCCCTTAGCATCCTAAAAACTTTACTGGCCCCACAGTTCTAGCCAAGCTTAGCCATACTTCTAATTCTTCGTTATTTAATTTATTTATCTTCATAAAAGGCTTGAATTTCTTATTAATTTAGTGTACCCAAGATAATGCAAATATACAGTGTTTTATGACGCATTTTGTTACGGATAAATGCATAAAATGTAAATATACGTACTGTGTATGTCCCGTTGACTGCATTTATGAAGGTAAAAACATGCTTGTGATTAATCCAGATGAATGTATTGATTGTGGAATGTGTATACCTGAGTGTCCAGTAGATGCAATTGTAACTGATGATTCCATAAAAGATATTCTAGAGCTAGATGGAGACTTACTGAATAATGAACAAAACATCTTTAAATCATTTTACAACATAAATGTAGAATATTCACAAAACTGGCCAAACATTACAGCTAAAAAGCAACCCCTAGATACAGCAGAAGAATATAAAGAAAAGAAGGATAAAAGAGCTTATTATGTAGAATAATATTAACAAAAAAGATCAGACTTTTTGTATAACCATATAAAAAGCTAGCAGCTCACTCTTCTTTGTTATTCCAGGGCGTAACGCATAATCGTACGAACATTGTAATTGAGTCCACTAAGAAAGATGTCATTCCAGTGCGTGACACTGGAATCTAGCCTTTATTATTAAGTTCCAGTGTCAAACACTGGGCTGACACCGTTATAAAGGAGTCAGTGTCAGCCACTTTCATGATACCACTCACCGCCTAGAAATTGCAATATCTGTACATAGTATAGAATTTTTCAAAATGTTTTTTCTATTGAAGATAAAAGTATTTTTTATATATGATATACAGCAAACTATTAGGGTGCTTATGATTACAACTATAGCAATTTTAAGTGGTGGATTTTCTTGCGAAATAGAAGTATCGCTTATGAGCGGAAAAGCAGAAAGAAAGCGCTTGATAGCCTTTCATATAATGCAATATAAATAGATGTTGATAGCAACATTGCTGAAAAACTTGGAAAAATTAATCCGGGGCTTGCTTTTATTGCTCTACATGGACCTTATGGTGAAGTTGGCTGTATTCAAGGGTTATTGGAAATCTTAGGTATAAAATATACACACTCCGGAATTATGGCTTCAGCTGTTGCTATGAATAAAGTAATGTCAAAGCATATATTTCAGTTTCTTAATATCGACACTCCAGAAGGTGATGTAATTAGTCGAGAAGATCTGCTAAAAAATAATATTAAAATTTGTTATTCGTACGTCTTAAAACCAATTAACGAAGGCTTAAGCATTGGAGTGCACGTATTTTTTTCATATGAGGATTACTTGAAGCTAAAAGATGGCAATTCTACCATCATGGAAAAAATGATCATAGAGGAGTAAATACCTGGTATAGAGTTACATACTGCTGTGTTGCTGAGCGAAGCAATTGGCACTATGGAAATATGACCAAAAAATAAATTCTATGATTATGAAGCAAAGTGTACAGATGAATTTGCAGAACATATATTTCCTGCTGAAATTCCTGACAATATATATAAAATGACCTTGGAAGACGAACTAAAATTTCATTATTTTTAGGATGGAAAACTGTTTCCCGCTCAGATTTCCGTTATAATCCCAAAAATACAACACTTTAAAAATGCTTGAGATTAATACACATTCTGGCTTTACTGAA
Organism: Prosapia bicincta; assembly: GCA_036971475.1. Taxonomy (NCBI): domain Eukaryota; kingdom Metazoa; phylum Arthropoda; class Insecta; order Hemiptera; family Cercopidae; genus Prosapia; species Prosapia bicincta. Next base: position 212,764,226 of record JBAIZL010000005.1, read on the forward strand.
CTATCGTTAGTACCAGAAATTGCAAAATTGACAAAAGGAATTGATTTTAATGAATTAATTAAAATTATTGTCAAAGACAGTTTACACCACAAGAATATTAGAGATCAAGCCGATGTTGAACAATGTTTCTAGAAGCCAAAGGAGTTTTTTGCGCAAGTGTGCTTGCATGATTATAACTGCACTTTTCCTTACACTAGTACTTTATAGTTCACTTGATAAAATAACAAATCGATTTAATTACTACTTTACTTGGTGTAACAATCGCTTATCGAGCTTATTAATTAGCAATGGATTTTCAATCGACAAAGTAACTGTTACTGGAAACAAATTTACAAATGAACAGGGCATTCTAAGTTTAGTAGATAGAACACAACCTATCATGTATGTATCACTCTCAAAACTAACAGATAATATACAATCGGTAAGCGAATGGATAAAACATGTAAGACTTTATAGGATTTTACCCAGCACCTTACGCATTGATGTAAATGAACACAAACCTTTTGCTCTTTGGAAAGATGATAACAGAACTTCAGTAATTGACTCTGAAGGTAAAGTAATTGTAGATGATTACCAGATAGATAACCTCGTTATAATCAAAGGACAAAATTCGTTATCAAGCCTAAAATTCATTAAATATATACTAGAGAGGAAAACTCAATTAAGTGATCGTATTTCTTCTTGTGTTTATCTAGGCAATAGAAGATGGAATATACTCGATAACAGTGCCACAGTAAAATTGCCTCAAGATAATCCTTATAGGGCCTGGGATTATTTAAGCCACTTGCAAAATACAACCGACTTTACTTTTAGCAATTGGAGCATAATTGATATGCGTGTTGCTGATAAGATCTTTGTGAAGAAGTCATCTGCTCGGTGCTCCTTTTTATGTTATGCAAGTAGCCCTTTCTCTGTCATCCGAGTTAGCTTAAAACTGGAATCCATTAATTAGGTTGGGTGAGTATGGGTTTTGTATTATAGAAGGAAACATTAACCATTACTAAACAAAAAGCCTTGATCTGGAGTAGAATATTTTAAAACAGAAACATCACAAAGATCCCTCTTAGACTGAGAGTTTTCTTTAGTATGTTTGAGTCGTTTAAATATTATAGTGTCTGCATCTATATCATTCTCAGCATAATCATATAAAAGTTGCAGTAACTTTCCACCAGCTTTAATAGCAATTTCAAGAGTTGTATTTTTATCACTACCATCTGGAGAGTAGTTTAAGCTTGGTTTGAAACTATGTTTGTTTTTTTATTTTAATAATTCTTCTATCTCTTTGTGTAATTTATCTAGCTTACCCTTATCCTTTTCATTTGATGCTTCTTTTACCTTTTGAAACAAATTATAATCCTGTCGCAATTTTTGAGAAAATTTTTCTTTGCCTTCTTTATTTTCCTTGTTAATAGATGCAGATTTTATACAACCAATATTACTGTTTGGATCAGCAAGCAGGTCAGCCACTTTGAAATGTCTACACTTTAGTGCTAATAATAAAGGAGTACTACCTGCCTTATCCTTAGCATTAACATCAGCTCCATGATTCAGAAGAGGTTTAATTACATCCTCATGATTCTCGAATGCTGCAATATGCAAAGTAGATATTCCGTCGTTGGTTGCTGCATTAACATCAGCCTTGTTCTTCAGAAGAAGTTCAACTATATTAGTGCAACCATTTTCTCCTGCAAAATGCCAAGGAGCAGACCCTATCTGGTCCCGAGCATTAACATTAATTGCTCTCTTTTCCAGAAGAACTGTAACTATATAATCATAACTCCGTTGCACTGCCATATGTAAAGGCGTAAAATCTTTAAAAATTCCAGTAGCTTTAGCATTAACATCAGCTCCATAATCCAGAAAAGATTTACCTATATTAGTGTGATGCTCTACTACTGCACAATGCAAAAGAGTCACACCTGAACACTCTACAGTCATCTCAGCATTAACCTCAATTTTTTTACACATCAGAAGAAATTGAACTATATCAATGTGACCATTTTATGCTGCCCAATGTAAAAAAATAAAACCTTTCTCGTCCCTATCATTCACATTAACTCCTTGCTTAATTAACCGTTTAGCCTTTTGCTAATTACCATTATTTAAAGCTAAAAATAATTTATTTGCATTTTTCTCTAATCTTTTTGATTTCTTTTAGTCATTTAAATCCTGTTTATACTTTTCACTTTGAGGCTTTTTGCTATTGTGTTTTCTATTAGTACTATCTTATAAAGAAAGCTGTGGTTTTACCTCTTGAACTTGATGATATTTTTTAGCTTTCTTCTTTTTATTTTGATTATTTTCATTCTGAAGCTTGCTTATATCATCACCTTTCCCTTCATGTTCTGAGCTTTGTGACCTAGAACTTATATCACTCTTTAACACTGAATTTGTATACTTATTCTTATCTAAGATCTGATTCTCTTCATGATACCCCTTAGCTCTCATTACATTCGTAATCTCTTCAGCATATTCTTTTTTCCTTCGTTTTTCAATTTTCTTGCTATAAGTTCTGCCTGCTCTATGTTTCCTTTCTCTATTAACTCTAGTGCCTTATTTCTCCATTCTTCAAGACTCGATTTTTCTTGCTCAATATTTACATTACCTTCTTCCCTTTGGCTCTATTATTTTCAATAAATTACTCTCATCATCTATAGTATATACACTATCAACAGCACGAGTAACTCCAACATACAGAGCGTTCATATAAAATTTATATTTCTCCAAAGACTTATCTTTCTTATCCTTATTTCTTGAAGTGTTAACTTCCCTTCCGTTATATGAATCACGAATTCTATTAATAGTATTATCTATCTCCCCCTCACTTTTATTTGGACATGCTATATTCCATATTTCATTATAAGCTTTACATGATGTAAACTTCTAAAGAATCACATCTTCAAATTCCAAGCCTTTGGCTTCATGTATATTAAACACAAGTGGAATGTCAAACAATTTACGAGCATCTTCTTTGCTTTCATCATTCAGAACTAAAACAGCACAATTTACAGGTCCATTTATTTTTTTGCTATTTCTTCTTTTTTATCATCAATAATAAAGCCAACGTTCCCTTTGATCTTAGTCTCACTCTTCATTAGAAAAGAGTTGTCTACTGTAATTTTATCTTCTGAAGCAAAGCAATAATTCTTAAAATGTAGTATACGGTTGGCAAGCTCAATGACTTGTTCACTATTAAGATAATTCTTCTCAAGGGTATAAAAAACTTCTGACCCTTGACCCCTTATACATTGATTTTGACAGAGAAAAGATTTTAACTTAGATAGAGAGAAAAAACTAGGATGTATTACTTGATTAATATCACCGCAAAACAAAAAATTATCCTTACTTTCATCTTTTAAAGTTTTTAATATTATCAGTGTGCTTTCGGTCAAATTTTGTACTTCATCTACAACAATCGCACTATACATTCCTTCTGTAATGCACTCATACGCAACAAGAGTCTTTTTCTATAAACTTCCTGTACTCTTTAAAAAAATCATCAATACTGTTCCTTTCATCTACAAAAAACATAGATTGTCTATCTCCTGATTTTTTATATTGTTCTTTCCCTAAACCTTTTCCCCCTATCACAGCTGTAAACTCTTCGAATATTTTACCTCCGTTTTTTTTATACTCTTCAAATTTATCTTTCTTGCATATTCTGTTAAACCATGAAAAAAATTTACTTCTATCAATAGGCTTCTATCCTTTTATATCTTCTGCTCGCTTTTCAAGAAACTCATGAAGAGATAAGAAATCAAATTCTTCTGGAGTAGCAATCTTGAACTCATCATCAATTTCATCATAGTATTCGTATTCAAGTAACTTTTTTGATTCTTTTATAAGATTTTCTGATTTGATAATATATAGAATTTTTCCTCCCTCAAACTTCCCTTTTATCCTTCTTAGACTCTCCAAAGCCACTGATGTCTTTCCACTACCAGCAGCTCCATTGATAACTAAAGGTAATTCAATCTTTCTAACCCTTTCAACTATATCTTCCTGTTTTGCGCTGAAAGTATTAAATTTACCGAGATAACTAACTTGTGGAGCATCTTCAATCTCCACTGTGTTTGCGTTATGAGAAACTTCTTTATCTATTATTTTTATGTTTTTTATTTTCTCTCTATTTGTTAAAAATCTAGACTTATGATAATCATGATTCAGAATTATTTCTAAAATAACAAAAGCATCTTCGTTGTTATGCTTTATACTTCTCAATAATAATCTGTCACTATCACTTAATTTAGCTCGAAAATATTTAGCTCAATAGAAATCTGTCACTATCACTTAATTTAGCTCGAAAATATTCAATATTCCCATCACCTTTTATTAACTTTATATTTCCTTGGCTTGCACTGTTGTTCTCTTTTAAATCTTTAATTATCTCGTTGAACGTTTTTCTCAAAGGACTTTTATCATCACCTAAATCATGGTCTTTAAACTTCTTATAAAACAATACAATACTCATAACTTCTCTTAATTACTTAATTATATTAAGAGTATAATAATATTATTAATACGTCAATCTTCTATTATTATATTAACTTTTATTATTCTTAATACGTAATTCTTATCTCATCATTAAATAAGTAATGCTGCAAAGTTGTGGAATAAAAGTTAATGGATTTACTTTTTAGGCAGAGCTCTAATATTATAGATCTTTAATAGTATATCTTCCCATTTGTCAACTCTGGGCCATGTACGATTAGTAGAAGGAAATAAATTTATACTCATTCAGTATTAAATAACCTAAGTAATTTGGTCACTTCCAGCACCCAAAACCAGTTAGTATGAAAACAATTTTTTTAAGAATCAATTGGTGTACAATACAAACTTTTCAATATAGTGTATTTGCTATACCATGAAATCAACTATATTGGCTTACTTTCACTAAATTTACATATTAACCAATTTGCCTAACTTTGTTGCAATGATTTTAAGCTTCCATTTTCACAACTATATTTTATAGGCTTGTTTCAAAAAGGATGATTTCGAATTTGTAAATAAGGAAGAATTACCTCGTCCATATTTAGAAAACGTTAAAGAGAAACCATATATTAGAGGGGTGCTTAGCTATTTAACTGGCTTTGTTGCATAACTGTTTATAAAGAGCAGGGAGTGTTCAATTGTATTAAATAAGAGTATGATATTAGTTTTCAATTCTTCTATCAGTTAATTCATTCCCGTCAGATTAAGTTGTGTTTAGCACAATTTGTTCCACTGTTCTTCATCTAAAATTTCCACACCAATTCCATTGCTTTTTTATATTTTGAACCTGGATCTTCTCCTGCAATTAAATAGTCAGTTTTAGTAGAAAGGCTTGAACTGATCTTTGCCCCTAAAACTTTAGCTCTTACTTTTGCCTCCCCTCTACTCATAGCACGTAGCTTACCCGTAAACACTATAATTTTGTTATTAAAAAAAAATCGCTAGAGTTGGAGCTCATGGGAAGAATTTGTAGATATGCAGTAAGATCATTTAACATTTTAATGTTACGTTCCTGAGAAAAAAACTTTTTTAAAGATTCAGCTACTTTTTCTCTTATACCATCTATACCTATCAACTCAACATCATTTGATGACATCGAATTATACCAGTTATCATAGGATACATAATAATTTGCGAGCAATTCTGCTGCAACTTGGCCGATAAATGTGATACCCAAAGAAAATATGAACCTATCTAGAGTGATTACTCTTCTATTTTGTATAGCACTTAATAGATTAGCTATTGAGTTAATCATGATGCTCTTTTAAGGAAAACTCTTTTAATCTTTCCTCTAAAATAAAAATGTCTGGAGTTTGTCTTATTATTTATAGGCTAAGATCATAAAGAAACTTTATTTGTTTTTCACCAAGGCCAACAATGTCAAATGCATCTTTTGACACATAATGTTTTAGATTTTCTACTATTTGAGCCTTGCAATTAAATTATTCAGGACATCTTACTGCCACTCCTTCAATCTGCACTTTACTACCACATTCAGGACATACGTCAGGAAAAACAAATTCAGGCATATTTGTATGACGGGAACCTTCATCTACTTTGACAATTTGAGGAATTACATCCCCAGCCCTTTTAATTGTTACAACATCTCCCTCTCTTATATCTTTACGTTTTATCTCATCTTGGTTATGTAGACTTGCTCTGCTAACTAATACTCCGCCAATATTGACTGGTACTAAATCTGCAACTGGAGTTAAAACCCCCGTTCTACCCACCTGTTTAAATATTTGATTTATCTTTGTCTTCGCATAAATCGCAGAAAACTTATAAGCAAGTGCTAAGCGTGGCGCTTTGTGTGTACTTCCCAGACGACTTTGTAGCACCAAATCATTACCTTTATAGACTATCCCATCGATATCATAATCCAAGTTATAACGACAATCATAGATCTCGTAATAGAACTTTAGCATTCCATTCAAACTACTTGTTAAGAAACGATCCTCATTTACGCAAAAACCAAATTTCTCAAGCTTTTCTAGTATCTCACTTTGACTTTTCTCTTTTCCACCAATTAAAGAATAAGAAAAATATCTAAGAGGCCTTTTTGCTGCAATGTTCGCATTCAATTGCTTTAAAGAACCAGCAGCTCCATTTCGAGGATTAGCGAATTCATTATTTTCATTTAACTTTAAAAAGTCGCTGTTACTGATATATATTTCACCCCTTACTTCTAGCCTTCCTTGCACATCTTGTAAAAACTTAGGAAAGCCTTTTATTATTTCAACATTGTGAGTTACATCCTCTACTACAAAACCGTCACCTCGAGTTGCAGCTTTAACAAATTTCCCAACTTCATAAATTGCAGAAAATGACAATCCATCAATTTTTGGCTCACATAATATCTCTATTTCATCTGCAATTAAAAATCCCTTTATTTTAGACAAACTTTTTTCTACACCTTGTTTATCATAAGCATTCTCAAGAGAAAGCATAGGTTCTTGATGTTCCACCTTAGAAAATCTCTCATCAGGCGGAGCACCTACACTATCTTGTGTTGCATAAGCTTCTTGCTCTATTGCAGCTAACTTTTTCTTCAACTCACCATATTCAGCATCACTTATATCTGTCTTACTTTTTTGATAATATAAGATATTATGATAATTAATTTGATTTTGCAGTTTTTCTCTCATCTTTTCCAAGTCAGTCATGATACCAATATAATGCTCTTTGTCGTCAAGAATTTTTTCAAAAGGTACTATAAATTTATACTACTACCCCGAAAGGTAATACTAATATTAATATAATATTTGTACTTGTATATTAATATTAGTATTATTTTTAAATTAAGGAGTATATTTTATGACAAAATCTAATTATAGAAACTGGAATGATCAACCAAGTTCCAAACCTTTAGCATATGGTGTGAGTGATAAATTAGGAAGCTGGTTGGGCATAGATAAAGCAGCAAAGAAAGTTGCAGAACTAGTAATATCTAAAATGGGTAACGATTTAAAACTAGAAGCTAGAAAAGCAGCACAAAATGAAGTAAAAAAAATAGCAGGAAAAATGCTAACTTTAGCTGAAGAGAAAGCTAACAAAATAGCTAGCGAAAAAGCTAATCAAATAGAAAAAAAAATATTGAGTTCGATTGATAAGTCAGTAAAGTCAGTAGAAACAAATGCTAAAAAAGTAGCAAAAAATGCAGCTGAAAAAGCAGTGAAAAAAGTAGGACCAGAAGTTGCAGATCTGCTAAAGCCAGAAATAAAAACTCAGGTAGAAGAAGAAGTAAAAAAATATACTGAAGAAAAAATTGAAAGCCTTATAAAACCTGAAATTACAAGCAAAATAAATGATCTTGTCACTACAAAAATAAAGAAGTAAGTACACTTTTGAAGATGAAATGAATAAATTAGTCGAAGATGCACATAAAAATTTGAATGAGAAAATAGATCAAATTAAATGTGAACTTACAGAAGTCTAATATCTTAGAAGCTAGTGCAAACAGTTTCCTTGAGAGCGCAAAATTATTGTCTTTTGCTGCACAAGATGAAATATGTGAAAACCAAGATTTAGTATATTCTTAATCACAACAGGGGTTTTATATAAGCTTTTTAAGGTTTTTTTAACCCATAAAAACCTTAGGATAATTGAAGAGAAAAGTATCTCTGAAGTTGCATGGCTACTGTGCAAAATATTGAAGCAAAAAGGTTTCATCCCAGTGCTTCCTACCTTGTTATCCCAGTGCTCAGACACTGGCGCTCACAAGCAAACTAACCATAGGAGGTATAATAAAAATAACGTTTGCAATGAAACTACATAAAGCAAGTGTCACGAACCGGAATGACACCTATTATTGTTTTTACTTTATGTCTTTATGTGTATATCTTATTTTGCCATTCTGTTGAACGAATACAGGAAAATAAACTGTAATATCTAACTTTGATGCAAACAGATCAACATATAATCATAATAGAAGAGTTCAGTAAAGTAAAACTTGAAGAAACCAGAGTAAATAATATATCTAAGGATTTTATTACCTGAAAATATGAGAGAAAAGTTATTTGCTCTCAAAACAGGTGAAGTAAGTGAAGTTTTAACAAGCAATTTTGGATGGCACTTAATAAAGGTAGAAAGCATACATCAAATCTCTGATGAAGACTTGGTTGATTTAAAAAAGAAATAAGGTCAGTTTTAACCTATCAAAAGTCTTTTGAAAAAGTCAATGATTTCATAAATCAAGTGAATTATAAGATATACAATGGTGCAACGATTGAAGAAATCTCCAATAATTACAATTTACCTATACAAACAATTGGTCCAGTAGATGCTAGTGGAAAAGACCAAAGTGTTAATGAAGTAGAAAATTCCAGTGATTTCATTTCTTTCATTTTTTCACGCGAGAAAGATCAGAAGAGTTATTTTAAGGGTGTTGGAGATACTATTGTTGGTGTAAAAATCAGTGATATAGTTCCGTCTAAAATACAAAATTTTGAAGAAAGTAGGGAATCAGCCATAAAGCTTTGGCGTAGTGAATTTATAAAAGAAAGAACGTTTAAAATGGGACAAGAAGTAGCAGTTCAACTAAGAGAAAAGACAGATTTGGAAGAAATGCAAGGTATAAAATTGGTTAAAGGCCAGCAAATACAACGCAATGAACAAAACTACCCTTTTTCTTTCATAGAAGAGATTTTCATTATGAAAACAACTAATTCGGTAACAGGTCCTATTCAATACAATAATGAAATTATTGTATAGGCGTTCTAAAAGAAATGCATTCATCAAATGGTAAATTAAACATGCTTGACACCGGACAACGTGTGATGATATCGCGGAAGGAACAGTTAATTAGCTATCTAAAATCAAAGTATAGAGTAGAAGTTAATCATGCTATGATTGATGATGTATAAAAAAGTTTATTATCCTAGATCTTCCTTTTATGAGTGATTGGAGGGGCTATATTGTATTTTTAAGTAAAAAAGGTAGAAATAGTTTGACTTGAGCTGTTTATTGTATTGAGGTTGTAATTAATATAAAAGTAAAGTTTGACATGGCAGTTAAAATAAGGTTAGCAAGGTTTGGGGCAAAGAAACGTCCTTTTTATAGGATAGTTGTAGCCAAGAGATGGGCGCTTTATAAAAAAATAGGACAATATGATCCAATGTTGCCAAAAGACAATAATAATCGTGTTGTGGTAAAAGCTGATAGATTAAAACATTGGCTAAGTGTAGGAGCACAAGCAACTGAAAGGGTAATGTGGTTCATTAAAAAAGGCATAGTATATTTAGAAACAGAATCGAAAAAATAGAAAAGAAAAAAGTTGAGATTGTACAAGGGCAAGAAGCATAAGTCCTCTTAAATGCTAAACACTGATTTAACAAAAAGTAGTAAATTAGATGATATTGTATCTTCTGATTTATTGGCTATGAATGACTTTATCTTCAAAAATGTCAATAATGAAGGTACTAATCTTGCTACATCTCATCTTATTAATTCAGGAGGAAAAAAGATAAGGCCTAAGCTCATTTTTATTATGTGTAAAATGCTGAATTACTCTGGAGAGAGTAGGGTCAACATTGCTGCATCGGTAGAATTTATACACAACGCTACTTTACTTCATGATGATATGCTTGATGAAAGTAAGACACGCCATGGAGTTGCAACAGCAAATAAAATTTGGGGGAATAAATCAATCATTTTAGTTGGTGATCTATTATTGATCCTAGCATTTAGATGGCTTATAGAATGTGGGAATTTAAGTGTTCCCTCTATTTTATCTAAGGCATCTAAATTGCTTGTCAAGGGTTAGAAAAAGCAGATGACAACGCGTTTTGACCTTAACACAATTAGGAAAAATTATTTTAATATCATTGGAGAAAAGACAGCATCTTTATTTTCTGCATGCTGCCAGGCTGCATCAGTAGTACCTGGAGCCACAAGTGACGAAACAGAAAGGCTAAGGAATTTCGGGTTTAATTTTGGTATGAAATACCAAATAATTGATAACGTGCTAGATTATACTGCTAATCAAGGCACTTTAGGAAAGCAACTTAGAAAAGATTTCTTTGAAGGTGAAGTTACTTGACCTCTATTATGGCATATGAAAAAGGCAGCCACTCAGAACAAAAATTCTGGGAGAAATCTTTTTCTTCAGCTAGACACAATTTTGACCAAGCATTACAATATATTAATCATCATAATTCCATTCGTGTTTCTATGGAAGAAGCTAAACTCTATATTAATATGGCGCAAAGTAATATTGATACTTTTTCTGATTCTCTTTACAAAACCGCTTTGATTGACTTTTTAAATGCAAGCATAGAAAGACAAGGATAGCTAGCGCTTGATATTTTTAGATTGATTGTTATATATTTATTAAGTTTGTAAGGGTGAATGATATGTCAGATAGTAATAAAGAGAAAAAAAAAGAAATTTTCAGATATGGTCAGTAAACGAAAAGGGGATGACAGAGAAGATCAGCAAACAGGTGATTTAAGTGAAGAGCTTAATATATTAAATGATCGTGCAGTTCAGCTTGAAGATCATTTACGTCGCTCTGTTGCGGATAATGAAAACGTTAAACGTATAATGCAGAAGCAAAATAGCGATACAAGTGATTATGCAGTCACGAAATTTGCACGTGATATGATCGATTCCTGTGACAATTTAAAAAAAGCAATGGAAAACTTGAAAGATGATGATGCTATTCATGAAGGAATAAATCTGGCGCACCAAAAGATTGTGAGTGATCTAAAAAAACATGGAATAGAAGAAATAGATCCAATAGTTAACTCTTTTGACAGCAATTTACATTAAGTTGTTGTGGAAAGAGAAGATAATGAAAAAGAGCCTGGCACTATTGTAGAAGTACTACAAACTGGTTATACCATTGAAAATAGGTTGCTTCGTCCAGCAATGGTTATTATTTCTAAAAAATCTGCTGACTGCGAAAGTAACTCAAGGTATGACAGAAGTTGTCTTCTCAGGTATTCAGCCAAGTGGAGTATTACACTTGGGCAATTATCTTGGTGCAATTAAGCAGTGGATAGGCTTGCAGGATAAATATAAATCTCTATTTTGTGTTGTTGATCTGCATGCAATCACAGTAAATAAGCTTCCCGCAAATGAATTAAAAAATAATATTTTTAAAGCAGCAGCAACTTATATTGCATGTGGAATAGATCCGAAAAAGTCGATTATTTTCAATCAATCCGCAATCAGTGGTATTGCAGAATTGGGCTCCCTGCTAGGGTGCTATACACCAATTGGTTGGCTTAATCGTATGACTCAATTTAAAGATAAGGCTGGCAGTGATAAACAAAAAGCTTCTCTTGGGTTATATAGCTACCCAGTACTTATGGCTGCGGATATATTGCTGTATCAAACTAAATATGTTCCTGTTGGCGATGATCAAAAACAGCATTTATAACTTGCACGTGATATTGTATCAGCTTTTAACAATCATTATAAATGTAGTCATTTCATCATACCTGAAATCTTAACTTTGGATTGTACATCAAGGATAATGAGCTTAAGAGATGGAGCTAACAAGATAAGCAAATCTGATCCTTCAGAATACTCATGCATTAACCTTAACGATAAAAATGACTTAATTGTCAAGAAAATAGAAAAAACAAAAACAGATTCAATTCTAGGCTTTGATTTTACTACTTTAAAGTGTCGTCAGAAGTAAACAATTTGGTAAACATTAATTCAGTGCTTAGTGATTTAAATGTGGAAAAGGTGTGTGAAGAAGTGGATAAGCATGACATGAAGAACTTTAAAAAAGAGATAGCTGACTTAATCATCAGCGTTATATCAACCATACGCGAGAAGATGAATGGTCTTTTAAAAGATCAGCTTCATTTACATAAAATATTAAAACGAGGTACAGAAAAATTAGCAGAGATTGCAAATAACAATATAATAGAGATCAAGAATATTATAGGGTTTGCTCAATAGGTTACAACTATTTCTTCCCAGGGCTTTCAAATCGTTCAGCTATTTTCTTTACTCTGACGTGCGTGAGAATAGGCTTTGTATTAACTGAAGGCTTGGGATCGGACTTTGCTGTTATGAGGTTCATTTTAGATCTTTTATTTCCCGATGGAAATGAGTGAGATTGGAAGGCAGTTTTTGGCGATGTTGCAGGACTTTTCTTCATACCGATACCTGCTTTTGTTGCAGGGGTGGCTTTGCTCTTAGCAACTTGATTTTGCTCAAATGTTTCTACCATTGACTTTACTCTACCGTCCTTCTTGCTATTTACTTCTTCTTTTATAATAACCGCTTTTACTTCTGGTAATGCTTTATCAGCAGCTTTTTTTAGCGGTACTGTTGGGTTACTTTTAGCTGATTTATTGGGAATCACTCCTACTATTCTTGTTTTCGTGCTCACTTTTTGATCAGCACTGCCAGGGTTTTAGGCTTTGGCAGTATTTTAGGTTTATCTTTTTTAAGTTTTGGCCTAGCTTCTTGGATGTTAGCGTTTGGCACTCGTGGTGCTATTGATGGTTTTAATGGTATTGGAGGCTTAGATTGCTGCTGCTGTTTACTTACTTTTTTCGTTTTTATATGCTCTTTAGGAACTGCTGCGTAAATGGATCCTTTTTCTTGGTAATGAGATATTTTTTCATCAGACTCTTCATATGATAAACTTGCATATCCTGAATCACTAAAAGGTATAATTTATGGTTTTGATTTAAAGCGTACCTTCTTCTTCTCAGTAGTAGAAACCTTTTCTTGAGGCTCAGGCTTAAAATCATTCGGAACAGTAGGAGGTGGCGGAGGTGTTGTTGTTGGCCGTTTTATGCTCTTCATAACTAATTTTCCTACCGGCTGTTTTCCTTCTTGCAGCGTAGGAGTATCTTCCTTCTGCTTTGATGTCGTTTTATTTTCCGTACTTACTTCGTATGATTTATGTTCTTCATTGCCTTTTCCACTCTGCCTCGAATCTTAAATTTCTTTAAGTCCTTTCTTGAATAGATTAATGGTACTTAGTTTATTTGTGTATTCGGCTGCTTTTTCTATAGTGAAACCTGATAATTCATTCCCAACAAATTTTTTTATGTCATTATCATTATTTGGAATATCTTTTTCCAAGACTCTATCTAATATCCCTTTTAATGTTCCAATAAAACCGAGTGGCTTTGTGCTCAAAGGTTCTACATAATTATTCAAGTCGCTATATATAACAAATTTGGCTACATCTTTTGCGTTGTTTGTAATGTTTTTCAGAGATTGAGATAAGTCTCTCAGTGTTTCATCATATTGTTCATTAACTTTCTTTGTATCCTTCAGTTTTATGACTCTTATCAAAGAATTAGGATTTTTATCATAATTGTCACTTTTAAATAGATCACTCATACCAATTACTGTTTATCGTTTACTCAAATACAAATTCAAAATAATAAGGCCGAGTAAATGTTATATGACTTATTCTCTGACTCATAAACGCTTGCGTTCCTTAAAGTGCAAAAAAAAATTCAATAATCTTCAATCAGCAATAGTATAGAAATCCTAAAAAAGATTTCATCCAAGTAGCTAACACTGGAATCTAGGAATTATGAAAGGGAACAAGTTGATGAGTATAGTTGTTTTATGTTGAAATACAGCATTTATGGAAAGATTAGATGTCAGTCTAGAATGACACCCTTTCTGGAAGATTCAGATTACAGTGTTTGTGTAACTTAATAATTAGAAACTAAAGGAGTTCTTTTTTAAAAAACCTACGGTATACTTATAAGTATTTGATGTCTTTTATAGTGATTATGCCAAGTTTAAGCTGCCTTTATGGTGACAATTCAGAATTTGTAAAAGAAATGTATAATCGCTATTTGCAGGGCGATAAATCATTCGGAGAAGATTGGTGCAAGATTTCTTCGAGCAATTTAGGGGTTGATAAAACGGAATTTTGTAACACGCAGCATTTAACTAAGGTAGAGTCTAGTGTAGCAAATTTTTTCAGATCTTATGGTCACATTTTTGCACACTTAAATCCATTATCACCGAATATAAATAAGGAAATTGATTATCAAAAATACTTGAATCTCTCCTACAAGTGACACTAGAATCTACAGAGATATTTACTGCAAGAATATCGGTTTTGAATTTGTGCATATTTCCTCTTATGAGGAAAGAGTTTGGCTGCAGGTCTATACGCTAAGCCCTCAGGATAAAAAAGAAATACTAAGGCACTTGATTGAATCTGAGAGGTTCGAGCAATTTCTCCATATGAAATTTCCTGGATATAAGCGTTTTTCTATAGAAGGTGGGGAATCAGCCATTGTTGCAATTGAAGAGTTATTAATGGCTCTGCAGCTTTTGGTATTTAAGAAATAGTTTTGGTATGGCCCACCGAGGATGGCTTAATGTTCTAACCAAAGTTATGGGGAAAGAATATGTGGCAATGCTGTCTGAATATCAAGGAAATCTTGAATACCCAAGTGGTCTTGAGGTATCTGGTGATGTCAAATATCACCTTGGTCACTCTTCTGATCGAGCACTTGCTGGTGGTAAAAAAATACACTTAAGTTTATGTCCTAACCCATCTCACCTTGAGGCGGTAAGTCCGATTCTAGCTGGAAGAGTAAGGGCAAAACAAAATATGAGATCTGTGCTTGGAATATCAATTCATGCTGATGCAGCTTTTATCGGGCAGGGGGTGGTTGCCGAAACCCTGACTTTGAGCAACATTGAAAGTTATAAAGTTGGTGGTATCGTTCATATTGTCATCAATAACCAAGTATGTTTTACTGCGAATCCTCGTTGTGCACGCTCTTCTTTTTATTGTACTGATGTAGCAAAATCAATAGAAGCTCCAATATTTCATGTCAATGGAGATAATCCAGAAGCCGTGAGTTTTGCCGCGAGTTTGGCAATGGAGTATGTGCAGAAATTTAAAAAGGATGTGGTGATTGACATAATATGCTACCGCAAATATGTTGTTTTTTATGAACACTTTAGTGGTGAGAAAAGGGAGAAGAGTTGATCGTCATAAGATATCTGATGTTTGTTCACTCAACTACCAGAAAAGAGCTAGAAAACATGTGTTTTAAATTCAATATATCTTTTCAGTATCATTGTATTGGTATATTCTTTGCAAAATAACCTGCAATTTTTACTTTTTTAAATAACTTGCACTTTTCAGACTCCATTTTCTTGAAAATTCACCCTAATATTTACCATAATTATCAATCATTTCAATTTTTTTGTCCAATCTTAACTTCTCTTTCCCTTAACTTAATGGCAGTGATATTGTTCCAGCTATTGCTTCCATAGTTATCAATAGAAGCGTTTAGGTAATCTGTATCAAATCGTACTGGTACATCAAATTCGAAGCTAGCGGTGATTATTGTGCCTTTTGCTGGTGGTTTCATAAATGCTATTTCTCCAGTTGAATAATTCACTGAATATTTTTCTGTCTTTTCACCATCTAGGTAATTTTTTATTGTATCATGCACTGGCTTTTTAATAGTTCTTGTATGCTTGTCTTTTCCACTTATGTAAGTTTTCATCAGTCGAAAGATTGTTTTTTATCGTCTCCTATGCCAATTTCTTGATTGATACCGGTAAAGTCTGACCAATCCTTAAAGCGAAACCCTATAACTTTACCTTTTCGTGCCTGAAAAAATGTTATGAGTTCTGTTAGCTGCTCGTTTGACCTAACTCCATAAGCTATGTTATAACACGTAAAAGTTGCTGAATCACTTGAGCCATATATAGAATTACTTTGTTAAATATTCTCTACTACCAGGTTTCGTTATGGGTAATTATTTTAACTCTCTTGGCAATTCTTCCTCGCTATAGTTTTCGATATTAAGTTCAATCAAAGATATTACAGGAAAGGGCAGTTTGTTTCGCTATTTCTCTTGATCAAAGAAGCTTCAGCAACAACTTTACCTCCCTTCTCTTCTGCACATTTTACTGCTTTAAGTGAAGATTTACCTGTGGTAATCACATCTTCAATTAGTAATATCTTCTCACCTTCTTTAATCTCAAATCCACGGCGTAATTCAAATTTACCATTAACAGTTCGCTAAAAATATTGTTCTTATTCCAAGGTGTCTGCCAATCTCATAACCTATAATTATTCCACCAATTGCAGGAGATAGTATTAAGTCTACAGATTCAATAATCTCTTTTCCTATTTTATTTGCCAATAGATTACAATCCTTCATTGCTCTGCTTGAATTTTTAAAAATTTTAGCGCATTGTATGTAAGTGTTGCTGTGCAGTCCTGACGAGAGTACAAAATGTCCGTGCAAAATAGCACCAGCCTCTTCAAATTCTTTTATTATTGTATTATCTAATATCATTCTTGAGTTTTAAATTCTTTATTAATTATCTGCGTTATACAGATATCAGACCACACATTTATTGCAGTTTCAAACATATCAATGATTGTATAAATAGGCAAAATCAATCCCATAATGTACATATGAACATTCATTGATACCAAATAACTAGTTGAAATAACTCCAGCGTTTCCAATTGCAGCTCCTGTAGCTAAAAAAAATCCATATGAACATCTCCCTTAAGGAAAATGTGTGCCCATTCATCTCTGCTACAAAAATCACTGTGATTAAAATAAATGCAGCACACGCATTCATATTGACTGTTGTGCATATTGGTAGAGTAAAAGATGACAATTTCTTTGGTACCTTTAGCAGATTTTGCACACATTCTATAGTTGTAGGCAGCGTTGCACTAGATGATTTAGAAAAAAAACGCAAGTGTAAGTGCTGGCATAACACCTTTCATCGTTTGAATTGGTGATATACCTTTATACCACATGAGTAGTGGCAAAATCACAAATGCTTGCACGAAATTTGCTGACATTATGCAAGCAAAATACCAAAAAAGACTATGGAATTCGCTGCCACCTTTTAACTCGTATGAAAAACACGTGATAAAAGACCATACAGCAAGAGGAATATACTTTAATAACCCTTGAGCAATTCTAAGAAATGTATCAAATAGTGCAGAAAATATTTGGTGTAATATATATGGTTTTTTTTTTGAGAGCGAAATAATAGTTCCACCCATCAAAAAAGCAATCAATATGCTGCCAATAACGTTATTTTCAAGAAAAACTTGCACAAAATTTGATGGAATGAGTGATTTTAAGTATGAAAAACAATTGTGGTTGCTGTCACTCACACTTTCTATTGTGTTACTTATGAAATTTTTTCTTACTGGATCTATGAATAAATAGAAAGATAGCGCAACAAATGCAGCTATAATGGTTGTAAGCAGCGTATAAAACAGCGTCTTCTTAAGTAATACTTTAATTTCAATTGAGTCTTTAAGCCCTGAAATTGTGGACACGATAGATAGAAAAACCAAAGGTAAACTGAATAATTTCAACAAACTGATGAATATATCACTAAATAGCTTTGCTACTTCAAATATCACTTTATTATTTAAATAGTGAGCAATTACCGCAAACAGTATTAAAAAAAAAATATTGTGAACTTACGCACTCAAAACACAACCTTAAAATAATATTATATAACAATTTTTGGAATTAGGTTAAGATAATCAGCAGGAGCTATCTACCTAACACTCTTATCTCCCACTCAAGTTCAATCTTAAACTTATCTTTTACTGCATCTTTTACTCTATTACCAAGGTTTTCTAAGTCAAGTGCAGTTGCATTATTGTAATTGAGTAGAAAATTACAATGTTTCTTAGAAATTTTAGCTACACCATTATCTAATCTTCGACAGCCAGATTCATCAATCAGTTTCCATGCCTTGCAGCCTATTGGATTTTTGAATATACAACCAGCAGTTTTCCTCTTAATGGTTGGCTTTTATTTTTTCATCAATAACTTCTTTCAATCTTTGCAATATAAGCTCATACTCTGAACTTACTCCTTTAAATTCAGCTTCAATAAAAATCCACCTGCCTTTTAGACTGTGTCCACGATAAAAATATCCCATTTCTTCGCTGGAGAATTCATATAAATTTCCATCTTCTAGATTCACTGTCCCTATAAACTTTACAACACTCGCAATATCACTACCATATGCACCTGCATTTATCTCTACCCCACCACCAACTGTTTCTGGAATTCCAGCAAGAAACTCAAGCCCACAAATTTGCTGTTCCCTGGCAAAGTATGCAAGGTTACTAAGCAATGCAGCACCACCTGCAACAATGGAGTTATTATCTTTACATTTTATATATGCAAATTCCTTGCCTAATTTCACCGTTATTCCTCGAATGCCACTACCTCGAATTATTATGTTGGATGTTGCACCGATAACGCTAATTGGTAACTCCGCATCTTTTATCAAGCATACTAGATCCTCAATGTCACATGGCTTAAAAAGTACATCAGCTTGGCCACCAACATTCAACCACGTCATTTTAGACAATGAAACATTATAGCGATAGATTCCACGTAATTTAGGTAAGCTTATAAGCATTTCGATTTTAACTCTACTCCTGCATTCACACCGATTTCTTCTGCATCTTCTACAAACGAAGTGCGTTCAGTAAAGTATATACCTCTCTCGTTCGCTAACATACAACGAAGACGTAGCATGTTTTCCCTCATATATTCTGCTAAGGCTGCAAGCGGCGTAAAGCATGTGCCATTTACTGTCTTCATGAAACTGTGTTCTGATTTTGCCCTTATAAAAGACATATTATTATTAATTTTCTCTAAAACATCGATAACTTTTATATCATTCTTTCGGCATTGAATGCAAATTGCCCCCTGCCCTACTGCGTTTAACATGACTTTTGGTGATAATACTTCTGTAATGTTATGTAATGTGTAATGTGAAGTGTTTTTTTAATCTTATCAGTCCTGCTTCGGCTAAAATCATTCCATCAGAATTCTGATTTTGCAGTCTAGTTGTCACATTTCCACGCAGTGGCACTACATTTAAGTCTGGCCTGAGATTTAACCGCTGAACTTTTCTTCTTATTGAAGAAGTTGCAATTGTAGCCTGCTGTGGTAAAGTTTTTAGGCTCTTATATTTATGAGAAATAAATACATCACATGGACTGAGCGTCTCTAACACACAAGGTATTGTTAAGTCCTTCGAGAAAAACGCAGGTACATCTTTTAGCGAATGAACCGCCATATCTATATTATTTTTGAGTAATTAAGCCTCAATCTCCCTGAGGAACAGTCCTTTACCTCCTATTTTAGCAAGGGTTACATTAGCATATTTATCACCAGAAGTTTTGATTTTAATGATCTCAACGGATAGATTAGGAAAAGACTCTAATAATCTTTGTTTTGCTTCCAAAGCTTGGGTGATCGCAAGGTCGCTTCCTCTCGTACCTATTTTAACTAGCATATATCCTTCATATTATATGTCTATATTCTATGTCCATTTTTTATTATCTCCAGTTTAGTTATTGAATACTTTATAATTAGTGCATGGTATCACGAACATTTAGTAATCGAGTGGTATGTATGTTTGATATTTTAAAAGATTCTAATGGCAGATTTAATAAAAAGAATATTTTACATCTTTTAGGTGCCACTGTCGCTATTATTCTAACAGCATTAAGAGCAGTAGTAGCAATTCTCAGATTTTTCTCTCACCCCTCTCTATCTAGTCCTCTCGTTTGGAAAGATTTAAGTTATAGTAAATTTCTTGCTCATCACATACTATTTAGCATAGTTATTTTCTTAACACTTGGTTTATGCACTTACCTTGCAATTGACAAAATTAGACAAAACAAAGAAACAGAGAATCTGAGAACCAACTCTGAACCTAATACATGTGTTTATACTGCTTCAATAAATGATGTTCTAGAAGAACAAAATTAATTATAGAGATATTGGTTCCAGGCTTGTTTTTTATCTTTCACGAAACCTTTTCATTTAGGTGCTTGTGATTAGCAACCATTCAGTTTACACTGTACCTAAGTATAGTTTAAATTTATGCTAAACAAGCTCACAGTTAAATCTCTTTCAGTATTGCTAATTTTTTTGCTATCTTTATATATAATACTGCCAAACGTCTTTGATAATAAGTTTCGCACCTCAAAAAAGAGGATAAATCTAGGGCTTGACCTGAAAAGTGGATCATCTATACTCCTGAACGTAGACTTAGATTTTTACTTCAAACAGAAACTAAGCATGCTAACCGATGAAATAAAAGAAGGTCTGTTAACACAAAATATTGAATTTAGGGCAAAAAACGATAAACAAGTGGTTGTAACTTTAAATAATATTGATGATTACAAAAACGTTTCAACGTTAATACATAAAATAAACCCAAATTAAGAATTGAGTAGAAAAAATACTGCAATTTTCATTTCATATAAACCGTATTATAAGAATTCGTTAATTAATGAAGTAGTTTCAGAGTCAATTGTTAATGTTCAAAGACGGTTAGGTAAGCTTGGTACTAAGGAAGTAAGTGTGCAAAAACAAGGACAAAATAAGATATTAGTCCAAGTTCCTGGAGTAGAAGACACTCAGCAGATAAAATCTCTGCTTGGCAAAACAGCCAAGCTGGCCTTCCATTTGGCAAACACCAATGTAGCTAAAATGCAAGATATCGATCATGACACTACGATTATGCTCAAGGATTCTTTGGGTAATTCCTACCCGATATTCCGCAAAACTGAAATAGGCGGTGATTCATTAGTTAATGCATCAGTTAGATTTGGCAATTTATGTAAACCGACAGTACATTTCAAATTCGACAGCATAGCAAGCAAAAGATTTGCAGAAATTACTAAAGAAAATGTAGGAAAGCCTTTTGCAATTGTTTTAGATAACACAGTCTTAACTGTACCAACAATACGTGAACCTATTCTAAATGGAGAGGGAGAAATTAGCGGTAATTTCACTGAAAAACATGCGGGTGAACTTGCAATACTTTTAAAATCAGGTGCACTACCTGCACCACTTAATATAATTGAAGAAAACAACATTGGTCCAAGCCTTGGAGAAGAGTCAATAAAAGCAGGAGAAATTGCCGCAATAATCTCTATCATAGCCGTTGGTTTATCTATAATCATTACTTACGGCAAATTAGGCTTGTTAGCATCGGTTGTACTCGTTTTCAATGTAATCTCTATACTACTCATTCTTACCTTACTTGAAGCAACTCTTACTCTCCCTGGAATTGCTGGAATTGCACTAACTGTTGGCATGTCAGTGGATGCAAATGTTTTAATATTTGAACGCATCCGCGAAGAAATAAGAGCAGGAAAAAGAACTGCTCGTGCCATTGAAGAAGGGTTTAAAAATGAAATAAAAACAATTCTTGATTCAAATCTCACACCCTGATTGCAGGAATAATGTTCTTTATTGGTAGCGGATCAATTAAAGGATTTTCTATCACTTTATCAATAAAAGTTCTATGCTCGATGTTTTCTGCAATTATAGTCACAAAACTTCGGATAGAATTGTGCGTCAACTCAAAAAAGCTAGTACTTTAGTATCTGTTCAGCAGAGTGGTTGTCATGAAAGTAGCTATCCAGTTTTTTCGTCGTCAAAAACGTTGTAACATGCTCACCAATTTAGTGAGAATAAAACCAATAATATTTGTGGATGTAAAGGAAAAAAGAAAAAGAAACCATCTTCAGGCTATCACAAAGGATATGGCCATAAGATTAAAGATATGGATAGATTTATCAAATTTCTGGATGGAAATCAAGATATTAGAATTGAAAAGATAATTGAAGGATTTGGTAATATGTGTAAAGACACAGGATATAATTACCTTAGCAAAGTAAACTATACATATAAAAAAAATTTTTCTTTATTGGTGAAGTGATAAAGAAAAACGCAAGGAGTTCATAAAAAAATAGAAGGAATAGAAAAAGAAAACTTGATATACATAGATGAGTCTGGAATAGAGGACAATGAATTTTAGGAATATGGGTTGTCTTAAAGAGGCAAGAGGTTATTTGCCCAGGGTTTAAAAGAAAGAGGGTAAGCATGATTGGAGCACTGAATGAAGGAAAAGTTAAAGCTTCCTGAAGGCTACTGCAACAGCGAGATTTTTTATGCTTATGTAGATAATGTACTTGTTCCTGTATTTAAACCTGGACAGACTATTGTTCTCGACAATGCGAGCTTTTATAAATCTGCAAGGACAAAAAATTTGATAGAAAATATTGGGTATAAAATTTTGCTCTGGCCTCCATACTCGCCAGATTTAAATCCGATTGAGAAGTTCTTATCAAGCACTCCATAAGAAAGGCTCTGCAAACCTTTTGGCCCAATATTAATTCGGCTATTGATTTTGTTTTTCAGTGCTCGGGCAAATCTTACTTCGGTTATCTATATTACTAAAATCTCTTATTCTACATTTGACTTTAATAGCTCTTTATCTTCCTGAAATCTGAATGTTTTATCAATGCATCTTCTATCCATCCGTTAGCAATACTTTCACTTATTCCATAGCTTTGCGCTATATGGAAATATGTACTTTATTTACGCAGGTATTCTAGTGCTATTAGCAAACATGCATTGTTTATTTGGTTTTCCTCCTCTTGCATTTTTCTTGGCCTCTTCCTCTATTAAAATTTCTATTATTTTTCCAATATTTTTCTTTTTACTCCTCTTAGTGTTCGAAGCTTCTCTTCATCAAATTTACTTACCTGCTCAAAATTTATACCTTCCCTGATATTGCTTCTACTACTTGTTTCTTAAGTCATCCAAGAAGTCTAATGGCAAGAAAAGAAGCACTGACCACTTTTGCTTCAGATGCATTTGAACAGATATTATTACTAAAAATTAAACATCAAACCAACTTCAATATTATGAGTGGATATATCGTCTGCAACAGGTATCGGAATGCTAAAATAAGGATAGCCGAGAAAGGTTTTAACTTCTGGAATTATTGAGTAGTCAACACCGAGCTTTATTTGATAAGCAAACCAAGGAAGATTCAGTGGCATTGAATTTTCTGGTGATCCATTAATCTTTTTTAATCTAAAAACTGTTGACCCTATACCAAGACCAATATACGGAGCAACTTATGTATCTCGAATGCTGGAGTTATAATAGAAGTTGAATAAAAATGCAAACACGCTTGCTGATTTATCAAACAACGGAGGAGAGTTACTATCTTCAATATTGGCTGTAGAATACATAGCTTTAAAATCAACTCGGCCATTTTCCCCAGCATAGTAACCTAAAGATACTCCCCTAAGCCACTGGAAATCAATTTTGCCGTTAAACTTTTCTATACTCTGAATTTCATCTACTAATCCCGCTTTGATAAACACTGATACTAACCTTTCTTGCAAAGAAATATTAGGATTAGCTGTATTGATTAAATTAATAAACCTTTCTCTTATTGCCTTTACATCCTTTACAAATGTTTCTGAATTATCATAGTATATCTTACCACCCTTAGCACTAACATAAAAATCAAGTTTTTTTGATCTTTCTTTTGTAGGCTCACCTTGATCTGTAATACGTGGCCACTTATTTTTCTGATTAGCCGATTGGAAAATAGAAGGTGAACTACTTTCAAGTTCTTGATATTTTATTGATATTTCTTTTTCAGCCACCTCTTCAGAACGTATTACACTTTCATTATTATCTGTTTCTAAATTTAACGGTTGTACTTGCTCAATGTGTGTATTGTTACTGATATAAGTAGTAAAAAAATAGACACATGGAATGAGGATGAAAAATAAAGCAATAGATATTCTAATTATCATAAATGAATTATCACTTATAGTATAACTACTATATCATATATTCCTTTATTGTACAAAAACTGAGAAATAATATTTCCAATTAAACAATTATTTTCTATTCCTTTAACATGAGCTTTCACAATACTCTTAGCTTGAATTCTTGATGTAAGTTTTATTATTGCAAGATTTTCTGTTCTACCAATATTATTCTGCACAACGAAAACGGTTTGCTCAGTGCCGAGCAAAGATTGATAAAAACTGCTCATCATTTCTTTATTTATTTCTCTTAGATGCTTTACTCGTTCTTTACGTAAATTTTCTGGTATTTGTGGCATTCCTGCAGCAGGAGTGTTTTTCCGTCCTGAATATGGAAAAACATGTAGGTAAACTATGTAGGTCAACCGTATCCTGAAACATTTCATCAGTTTCTGTTGGAAATCCATCAATAATATCAGCGCCAAATGCCACGCTCTTTACCTTATAACAAAATTCTATCACTTGCTCTCTGTTGTGACGACGCTTCATTGTCTTTAGTATTAAATTATTACCAGATTGTAGACTCAAATGTAAATGAGGCATAAGTCTTGACTCATTAGTTATCAAATCTATTAATTTGTCGTCAACTTCAGCAACATTAATAGAGGAAAGTCTTAGTCTCTTTAACTGCGGTATATCCTTTAAAACTCTTCTAATCATTGAACCAAGTGATTGCTTACCAAACAAATCTGTACCAAAGGCAGTAATATCAACACCTGTAAACACCACTTCTTGATACCCATTTTCTATAAAAATCCTAATTTGCTCTATAATATTGTTTACTGGCACATATCGATTATTCCCTCTTGCCTCAGTAATTGAGCAAAATGTGCAGCTATGATTACAACCATTTTGAATTTCAATAAATGCCCTTGACTTATCTTCAAATTCCATTAATGAGAATAGGTTCTACTCGGTTATCACTGACTAAGATTTTATCATTATTTAGTATATAATTTTCAGCTCTTAGCTTGTCTTGATTACCTAGCACTCTACTTACACCAGGAATATCACTATATGATTTAGGATCTAATTGAACAGCGCAGCCAACTACGATAATTTCATTACTTGGGTCACTTTTATAGATCTTACGTATTTTTTTGCTTTACGTGACGTTCTGCTACATTTCTCACTGCACAGCTATGCACCACAACAACATTGTCTCTCTTCGCTTTTTTTTTAATGCTTCTTTGATTAACCCACTCTCGTAGAAATTTAGACGACAACCAAATGTTATTACTTCATTCATGCTTTTGCTTTAATAGATCTAAATTATATCAAATATCCAAGCAAAATTACTATTTTTTGGTGGATAAATGTATAACTAGTGCAAAAATGTCATCAATCTCACTTTCTTCTTTTTAAATATAAAGATCTTTACACCAAGAAACATCGTTGTGACCAACCCTTTGATTATCGATCTTTTCTCCCTGGGCGAGATACTCACCACCTTTTTCAACAAAGTTAACATCATATGATTGAGCCATATCTCTTAATTCACGGGTAAAAGCAAGCTGAGCAATGTTTTGCTCAAAAAAATACGTCTTTTCAGGTTTAGAATAAAGTATTGCACACATTATATCTTTTTCAGGCTTAGCTTGGAGTATCTCTTCAATTCTCTCTTTTCCTAGCTTTTCTTCAAATTTTGTCTTTATTCTATCTTGGCTAAGTATATTTTGTTTATAGAGAGTGACATTAGGTTTCAATTCTTCGGTCAGATTAAGTTGTGTCTAGTACAACTGAAGTAATTGACTATGCAAATAAGCTAACGGAGCTTGAAATATTTTAATTGTTAATTTTAGGGTGTATTTTCGTGTTCATTGCTATGAATACTCATTCACACATTGGCAGATGACTATTCACTTCGATTGAATCGCCTAAATCATGTTCTATTTTTAATTTAAATCCTAACTTTTCGCAGAATTTGTAGAAATATAATATCAAATCAACTTCTACCATCAATTTTGTAAACTCTCAATTTCCGGTGCAATTGGCCATTTTTGTATATCACATCATCTTTCCCATCTTGAGATTCAAGTGTAAATTTCAGTGAGTTATCCAATTTACATAATTCTTCCTCTGGTTTTGCTAAAGTGCAAGCTGTAATTTTTTCTTCAATTTTGATTGTTGCATGACTTAGATCACTACAATTAATATACGTTGTATGACTAGAACCGAAAACCAACTCATGTGCCATAGCTACATGAAAAAGAGTTTTATCTTCAGCATATAATGCACCTATGCACCCTGCTTGATTGAAATTGGTAATTAATTCCTCTAAGATAGGATCACTTGGAACTTGAACCTCAGCATATTTAAACATTTCCTTAAAAACGTCTTTTACAAACCGGCTATAATTTCCAACTTCTTCGTTTGGTAATAGGTGAGTATACTTTGCACCCCGATTGTAAAGTTCTTCAAATTTCTTTTTGTACTGGTCAGTTTTTTTATCGTCAGGAGTTTTTTCATTTTTGCAATGTCTATTCCAAGCTTCATCAAGATTTTGTTGCTCAGCTCCTTCTAATAATGCACTAATTAAACTTTCGTCTAGACTTTTGCCGTTAATAACAAATTTCATTCTTCGACAATGTAAGAACATTGCCTCACCAGAATGTGCATTAGCATTGTCTTTACTAGTCGAACTATAGTCGAACTTTTTTGCTTTAAAGCTTAGTCTAGCGAATGGATTTCCTTTTTTTTCCTGTATAGATTTGTTCATTATTAATACTTTGATATGAATTGCTGATAGTATAATAATACATAAAAATAGTTAATATGTCAATAATATTCTTAACATAGACAGTCATAATAGAGTGACAGGATTTTAGTAAGGCTCTATTATGAATAAACGGTTCTACACAGTATGAATGTTGATGAGCAGTCAAGGTTGCTGACTTTTCTAAATAGTAAAATTGAGAATATACCTAAGTTTCATTCCTCAATATGGGCTAAACTTTGCGGTAGAGATAGAATAGTTGATCTGCTGTTTTATAGGCCGCTCAGTTATGTAGATAAAAGTAAATCACTATCTGATGCTCAAGTGGAAGAATTTACAACTTTTGTGGGAAAAGTGTATGAGCACCAGCGCCCCACTGTTAGAGGTAGGCCATATAAAATAATCGTTGAAAGTGAAAGTCAGTATTTATTTATAGTTTTTTTAAATTACTCAGTTAAACATTTGTATAAATTATTTCCAGCTGGAGCAGATGTAGTCATCAGTGGTAAACTTGAAAAATTTGCCGAACATTGGCAAATTACTTACCCAGATTACATGTTGTCTGATATCAATCTATTTAAAGAAATGGCCTGCATAGAGCCAATTTACCAACTATGTCGCGTTATTACTAACAAGAGCATTAGATACATAATAACTTCTAATCTAGAAGATTTGCCTGATTTGACAGAGTGGATAGATGAGACATTAATCAAGCAAAAGAAATGGCTGAATTGGAAAGAAAGGATCATAAGATTGCACAGACCGACCTCACTCACAGAAGAAGAAGTTTGTAGAGAAAGACTTGCTTATGATGAGTTATTTGCCTATCAGCTGGCGCTAAAACTTGCGAGGGAAAATCATGTAAAAAAAGGAGGAAGAGAATTTATAATACTGAATAAATACAAAGAGCAGGTCTTGAATGGATTACCGTTACAAATAACAAATGATCAAATTCGAGCGATAGATGAAATTTCAGAAAGACAAAAATCCAGATACAGCATGGTAAGTCTGCTGCAAGGTGAAGTTGGGAGTGGAAAAACCGTGGTTGCACTCTTTGCGATGCTGAATGTAGTAGAAAACAATATGCAGGCAGCTCTAATGGCACCAACTACTATCTTGGCTGAGCAACATTACAATTGGGTCGAAGAAGCTCTATCTTGCAGTGATATAAGAGTTGCTCTGCTCACTGGTAAAACTTCGCGCAAGGAAAGAAAGACTATTATTAACGAGCTTGCAAGTGGTATTTTAAATATAGTAATTGTTACTCATGCATTATTTCAAGCTAACTTTACATTTAAAAACTCGCACACTCCTTTACAAAAAAGGACTCGCAGTCATAGACGAACAACAGCGATTTGGAGTTATGCAGAGGAATCGGTTGGTAGGAAAAGGAGAAAATACCGATATACTTTTTGTTACTGCAACTCCCATTCCAAGAACCTTGCAGCAAGCTATGTACCGTGATGTTGAATGTTCTATTCTAAGGGAAAATCAAAAATCTAGATTGCCAATAACCGTTATTATGAACGTTAAAAAGGTATCAGGTATTATTCAAAAACTGAAAGATGCTATAAATAGAGGCGAAAAAGCATATTGGATTTGTCCATATATAGAAGAAAACGAAGAACTCAATATTGCCGCATAAATGCTCTTTCAGGAACTACAAAAGACATTTTTTTATACAGTTGGAATAATACACGGAAAACTAACTCAAGAACAGAAAGATCAAGTGATGCTTTCCTTCAAGAGAAATGAATTTTCTCTGCTTGTTGCAACCACTGTGATAGAAGTTGGTATAGATGTACCAGATGCAACTATTATGATTATAGAGAATGCAGAGCAGTTCGGGCTATCGCAATTACATCAGTTGAGAGGTAGAGTAGGACGAGGAAGTAGATCGTCTTTTTGTGTATTGTTTTATGACAATCTCAGTAAAAGTTCATATTCAAAGTTAAAGATTATGTGTGAGTCACAGGATGGATTTTTATATTGCTGAAAAGGATATGATGCTGAGGGGTAGCGGAGATATTCTAAGCACAAAACAATCAGGGTGCATGGAGTTTAAATTTGTTGATTTATATAAGGACAGATAATTGCTCAACCTTGCATATAATAATGCAAAAGGTACAATAGCTAATTTTGAATCACTGCTTGATATATTTGAATATAGAAGTAGACTGCATTTTTTAAAATTTTAGTAATCTTCTTTTGTTTCTTTCTAACCATGCTTCCATATGAAAAACATATGACATAAAAAGGCAAACAAAAAGCTAAGAACCTTGACGCGCCTTACATCTTCGCTTTACCTTATTTATAAAATAAACCTTACCACCCCTTTTCACAACTTTACAATTTTTATCTCTGTTACGATGAGATTTTACTGACCCTTTAACTTTCATATCTACAGTAAGAAAACAACGAACTTACATTATGATCACTTACAGAGAGTTAGTCAATTGATTAAATTCTGTTAAAATATTGTATAATTGTTGCTGATACTTCTTCAATCGACCTTTGCGTAACATCAATAATTGGCCAGTTATTTTGCTTAAAGAACTCCTCTGCTTCTTTAATTTCCTTTTCTACTTTTTCAGAATCTGCATATATATTATTATCTTTGTTATTAATTGAAGTAAGTCTGTTTTTGTGTATTTCTACTATTCTACTTGGGTTGATTGTTACTCCTATAGTCAGTTTATTTTTAATTTTGCTAAGTCGACATAAAAGGGTACCTCACTAACAAAAGGAACATTCGCAACCTTGTAGCCTCTATAAGCTAAATACATACTGGTAGGAGATTTTGATGTGTGCGAAACTCCAACCAAAATTATATCTGCTTAATCGATATCTTGAATACCTTGCCCATCATCGTGATTGATGGTATAGTTTATTGCCTCAATACGCTGAAAATATTCGTTATTTATTTCAGTATATAGGTCAAGTTTTTCATATTTTTCAATTTCAAGATAGGTCGAAATTTTTCTAATAATATGTGATAATATTGCTCGATATGGAATTTTTAACTTGATACAATTATCTTATAGATATTTTCTGAGCTCATCATCAGTAATAGTGCATATAACAGAGTTATGCTCATCACTTTTCTTACCAATTTCCTCCAGAATTTTGTCAATTTGCTCTTCTCCTTTTACGAAAGACCAAACATGTTCCATCGTTTCTACAAATCGAAAGTGTTTCAGAGCTGATTTTGTAACTGATATAACAGTTTCACCACTTGAATCTGACACTAAGTGTAGGTGAAGCTTTTTAAGGGTCATCAAAGTTATACTAAAAATAATAGGAAGCAATCTGCTACTGAAATTGTGCTAATTTATTATACTACGTAAATATAGAAAAACTATCTTGTTGATACAAATCAAAGTAATTGATAAATTCTTAACACAATTATTCTCAAAATGAATGTTTTTATTAAAGCCTACAAATTTCACTTCTTTTGCTGAAAAAGCTCTACCTTGGCTTGGGGTTATTTGTTTCGCATGTTTTTTAATTGGAATGTTCTTGGCATTATTCTTCTCCCCAGGAGATTATAAACAACGAGAGATTGTACGAATTATGTACATTCATGTGCCTTCTGCATGGCTTGCTCTTGGAATATACGGACTCATTGCATCACTCAGTCTCATTTCATTGGTGTGGAACAATAGCGTTGCTAGTGTTTTGGCACATGCTGCTGCTCCTGCAGGGACAGTCTTTTCGGCAATATGCTTAATCACAGGTAGCATATGGGGAAAAGGAACATGGGGTACTTGGTGGGTATGGGATGCAAGGCTTACTTCAATGTTGATTTTGTTTTTTCTGTATGTTGGTTATCTTTCATTGTGGAGCGCTTTTGATAATCAAGCAAGAGCAGAGAAATCATCAGCAGTATATGCCATTTTTAGTGCTATAAATATTCCCATAGTAAAATTTTCTGTGAATTTTGGTCTACTCTTCATCAGCCAGCAAGTATTTTTAGAAAAGGTGAAGTAGCAATGGAAGGTTCTTTACTGCTGCCACTCATTGCAATGTTTATATTTTGTATCACGTTTTTTCTACTAGTGTGGATACTTAATGCCCTTCATTTAATTAATTTGCAGAACATAAAGAGAGAAATCAGCATGCGATATTAGATATATAGTTCCAGAGTGTAATGTTATGAACAGCGACGGAAATTAAAATGTAGAGCAATCATCCATTGGCAAGTACCAGAACTAATTACGTACAAAACACACTTCAAGATTATAGTGATTAATCACGGGAAAGTAGAAGAATCATGACTCTCTAAAAGAGCTTTTTTTCCAGAGGAGCATGTCCTAATCTCTTTAGAGAGTTCAGTGAAACAAGTCTTGTAAAAGCAAAACAAGTTGCACCATTGATACGTGTTAATACCTTAGGACAAATGATAGATAAAGAGGGTAATAACACTAAAGTATACTATGATGCATTGAAAATCAAGGATCGTGGAGATAATCAAAAGTGTAAGGATTATATTCCAATTATGGAGAAAGTTGCATGGAATAGTGATAAGGAAGTACTATTAAAAACTGTTGTTAATAATACGCAAGAAGCAAATCTTTACTATTATGACAATGAAGATAATTTTGTTTCCGTTGATAATTATCCTATATAAGGTTGAATTTTATCTAGTCTTTTCTGCACTAGACACAACTAAATCGTATCTGAACAGATACATAATCTATATAAAGAGGACATAGGTACTATCTGTCCTTTTAAGGCATGTATGTCAAGGATATGCATAATCCATGATTTTAAACATGATGATCCTCCTAAGTAATACAAAAAAACTCAGAAAAATGTATATAGCTATGATAGAAATTATCTATACATAAGTACAATATACTTTAACTAGAGGTTATAAATTAATGAAGTTGAAAAGTCTGCAGACGAACATAGATTTCGAGCTCTAGAATATCTTCACTATCAAAATAACAAAGCTGTCAAAATTTATTACTTAATAAAAGTAATTTTTATCGCGACTGTACAAACATTGCACAGGACAAATTTAAAATGCTGTAAAATGATGTCTGTTCAGACGCATGTGAAAGCAGTGCTTCTTTTCATCCCACTCCATGCGGCTAAACCCTTTTCATAATCTCCTATCTATCATTTCTTAAACCACTCCCCTGAACGGATACAATTAAATACATATTTAAAATTTTTATAGAAAAATATTATTATAGATTTGTATGCTGCCCTCATGGCTATTTTAAAATGTTTAATACTCCTTTCCATTATTTCTTGTACACATCGACCTAACAAGCAACATTCTGTTAATATAGACAATTATCAGCACGATTATTCGTTGCAACAATATAATACTCCTTTGAAGAATAACGAACCAGCAATACCAGAAATGTTACCTTTACCGGTAGAGTTTCCCAATCTTAAAACCAGTAATCAGTTTCTTTCGATTAATGTTGATGAAAAAGGACCAGTAAAGGATTTACTGATTGGGATAGGAAAACTTGTTGACGTTAACTTAGACATAGATCCCAAAATAACAGGTAATATTACTTTAAGGCTAAAACATAAGAACATAAACGAAGTAATTCAGAATATAGCCAACAGCGCCAAATTGAGTTACTCAATGAATAATGGTGTAATTAGAATTGAATAAGATTTGCCATATGCACAAAATTATTACGTAGACTTCATCAGTACTCAACACTCTGCGCAAAGGAGTTTTATCATTGGTAACAATATTACCGACAGTGATGGTGATAGAAACAATATGATATCTCAATATAGTAATGATTTATGGAATTCACTAGAAAAAGGCTTAAATGCAATAATGGATGTTAACGGAGTAGATGATGGTGAGTTTCTTTCATCCAACCGAGAAGCAGGTGTCATTATTCTAAAAGCTAGAAAAGATATTCACAAAGCTGTTGAAGAATATGTTAATAAAGTTAAGAAATTGGAGTTTTCTCAAGTAATGATCGAGGCCAAAATAGTTGAAGTTTTATTAGACGATAAATACCTTTCTGGTATAAACTTAAATGATTTGCATAATGAAACCAAATCTATATCTAATCAAGGTAACTCTATTATTGACCTAGCAATTAACTCTAGTGTAAGTGATTTAGGAGATTTAGTAAAAAATTTAGGCAAATTTGGCACTTCAACCGTAATTTCAAGCCCTAGAGTACATGCTATAAATAATCAGCAAGCAATGATTTCATTTACTAAAAACCATATCTATTTTACTTCCGATATACAGAAAAATACCAAAAATTCTAATCATGCCTTAATTACCAAGATGAATAGCACTCCAATAGGTTTGGTGTAAATAATCCACCCAAGCATTAACATTGATACTAATGAAATATTCATGGATATACACCCAACCTTATCAAGAATTAACGATTATACTAAAGACCCAAATATAGAATATGTCGCACAGCAGAATAAAATGAAATTAAATAGTGACATTACAATTATTGAAACCAGAGAAATGCACTCTACGTTAAAAATTAAGAGCGGCGAAGGTATGGTAATTGGTGGGCTTATAGAACATAGAAAAGATAACCAAAACTTATTGCATCAAAAATCAAAAAAACTGGCTAACAACTTCAAGACAGTAGAAACCGTCATCTTCCTGAAACCAACAATCGTACCAACACTTGGTTTATTAGATATAAAAGATAGGAATTTATATATATATATATATATATATATATATATATATATATATATATATATATATATATATATATATATATATATATATTAAACGTATCCGTTCAGGCAAAGGCATCAACTTAAGGAAAGATGTTGGGGTTGCTATTATGATAAGAAGAGAGTATCAGAATGATAATTAAGACAGCTTAATAATAAATCTGTTGCGGTAAATTTAAGTTACTTTAGTCGTATATTAAAGTTTTTAAACAGGTCTTAGTTTACTTACTTTATTGTTTCCTTTATTACCAAATATAGCTTTAAATAATATGGAGGAGCACATTGTCAGCAATTGCCGTTATTGATTTTGGTTCACAGTTTACACAGCTTATTGTAAGACAAATCAGGGAAATGGGCGTTTACTGTGAAATATTTCCAAGCAATGTCGATTTCGAAACAGTATCAAAATTCAATGGATTTATTTTTTCTGGAGGACAGCAATCTGTAAATGACAATTGCTCTGAAGTAAGTGAAGTAGCACATAAAATTATAAAACTTAACGAAACAATAAACACTCCTATACTTGGAATATGTTATGGACAGCAACTCATTTGTCATTATTTCGGGGCAAAGGTGAGAAAAGAATTCAATTAGGAATTTGGCAAAACTAAAATCAAGATACTAAAGGTATCCCCAATTATAAAGGATACTTGGGACGTTAATTCCGAAGTCGATTTGCTAATGAACCATGCAGACAGTGTCGAAACTTTACCGCAAGGATTTACTGTTATTGCCTCAGGTATAATAAATCAAACAATCGCAATAATTGCCTCCTGAAGTTAAGCCTACTACCAATGGTAGTAAACCTCTCTCTAATATCTTAGATATTGCAAATTGTGAGAGAGATTGGACAATGAAGTGATTCATTGAAAAACAGAAAGAAAAAATTTAAAACCTAGTAGGGGAGAAAAATGTAATTGCTGCAGTACGTGGGGTAGTTAATTAAGTGTTGCAGCAGTTCTTACACACAAAGCTATAGGAAAACAATTAAACTGTATTTTTATCAAAACTGGGTTATTGCGTAAGAGCCAGACCACTGCTATGTTAAAAGAAATTCCAATAAATTACGTTGATAAATCAAACTTGTTTTTAAGTAGCTTAAAGGGAATAACTGATCCGGAAGAAAAGCAAAAAAAATATTGGCAATACTTTTATCGAAGTATTTGAAGAAGAGGCAAAAAAATAGGTAATGTGGATTTTTTACCATTTACTCTGATGTAGTTGAATCAGGGAAACACTAGTACAAATAAATCTCATCACAATGTTGGTCGGTTGCCAGAAAAAATAAATCTGAAACTAGTACAACCTTTACGATATCTCTTTAAAGATGAAGTAAGGCTGCTTGGCAAAGAAATTGGGCTTTCAGATGAGATAATATTTCAACATCCATTTCCTGGACCTTGCAGTGAGGATCATAGGCCAGGTTAATGAAGAAAAGGTAAGAATATTGCAAGAAGTAGATGAAATATATATCAACACAATGAAAAATTATGATCTGTATGATAAAATATGGCAAGATTTTGCTGTACTGTTACCAGTAAAAACTGTGGGAGTTATGGGAGATAATCGTACATACGGATATGTTTGCGCTTTAAGGGCTGTGACTTCATCTGATGACATGACAGCTGATGCATTTCCATTTGAAAATAAAGGTCAACATTCGTTAGTATTTTGGAGGTTTTTGCAAAACGTCAGTAGTATAATTGTTAAGAAAGTTTCCGGAGTAAATCGAGTTGTGTATGATTTAACTTCCAAGCCACCAGCAACTATTGAGCGGGAGTAGCAATAATTTCATTCCAGTTTCAGCTACTCGAATGACATCGAAATGTTCGTACAGATATCGTCACACACCGGAATAAAAATTAGATTTTTGCCTCGCGCAAAACAGTTTAAAGACCGCATTGTCTTTATTTTGCTTGTAGCTTCCACAAGCAGTACAAACATAAATGAAGAATGCAAATATGCTTTTGGTAGCTCTATGTGAAGTCCTTCTAGTATTAGATATATACCGATGACTAAAATAAATAGAATGGCAATTACTTTTAAGCTTGGGCTGGATTTTATTAACTGAGCAGCATAACTTGATGAAAATAACATTGCTAATATGGAAAATGTAAATGCTATAGCAATGATCATCATATTATGAGTTAATGCTATCGCAGTTAATATTGAATCAACAGAAAAAACTAAATCTATTAATATAATTTGTATCACAACTAAAAAAAATTGTGGTTTAACGTTTGCCTTTGTTTTGTTCTCCTTATGTACAATCATTTCGCTCCATAATTCCATAGAACTTTTAACAATAAAGAGTAACCCTCCTGCAATCATAAGCAAATCTTTTACTGAAATATCTAGTGATACAGAGTGAAATATAGGCTTTTGCGTTGATAATATATGTGATGTAAAAAATAGTATTACAAAACGCATCAGTAGCGCCAAGCCAAATTCTATCAGGCGGGCTCTTTCTCTCAGCAGATTTGGCACCTTATCTATTGCCAGAGAAATAAAGATTAAATTGTCTATACCAAGTATAGTTTTAAGTAGCGTAAGTATCAATAAAGTCCAAGCATCAGCTAGCATTTTCATTCCAAAGTCAGATTTTGTACTTTACAATAGATGTGTAAAAATTAAGTAACTTCGACTAGGTAATTAGAAATCAGCCTTGCCCGGAAAAGGAAGAGGGAAAAGGGCATTTTTATGATAAAAGTACTTTTGTAAAAAGAATAAAAAATTAAAAATCCCACTCTCTTTGCGAAAATTTTAAATAGATAATAAAATAGTTGTACCATGAAAGTATATGCCTTCTTTGTAGACTAAGATTTTTTTTAAAATTAAGATAGTTACACGATAAAAGGAAATATGATAAAAGAATCATTATCAAAAACTGATATAGTAAAAGTTGAAGATAAGAAAGCACCAAAGGGCTTTTTTAAAATACTAGGTAAAGTAGCAGATGCTGTAAGGTCAAGGGTTGGCAATATTAGACCTGATTTAAAAAGTAGTCCCGATATCGATAGTTTAGTCTTGAAGATGAAAGAATGCTTAAACCCAAAGGGGGGTGAAGTCTTAGCACGTAAGAACACCGTATCTCTTGGTAATTTGTACTTGAGTTTATCAGAAGCAGGTCAAATAAAATTTTTACAAACCCTAGCAGAAAAGTTCAATCCAGATAAAACGAAAATAGATGAAGAAATAAAAGTATATAAGAGAAATTAAGACTCTGAGTCAAGCTATAGGTTTGAACAGGATTTAATAAAAGTCCTTGAATCAGCACGCTCTAAAATATTGAAGCAGTTTATCTCCTTACCGGAGGGTCTTAAGTTGACATGCGTTCTGATGTACTCAAGCTGAAGAATCAATATAACAGTCTAAGTCCACTAGAAAACGAATTAAAAAGTATACTTTGTACTTTGGTTGATGATGATGTACTTGATCTCCATCGAATCACCTGGGATTCACCTGCATCATTGTTGGAAAAACTTATAAAATATGAAGCTGTACATAAAATTTCCCCTTGGGGTGACTTAAAAAACAGACTAGATTCTGATCATCTCTGTTTTGCCTTCTTTCATTACAAAATACCAAACGAACCTTTAATTTTTGTAGAGGTTGCACTGATGAATGAGATGGCAGATATTATTCAACACGTTTTGGACGAGTCAGTTCCTTCAAGTGACCCAAGCAGTGCAAGTACTGCTATATTCTATTTAATATCAAACACTCAAACTGGTTTATCTGGAATTAGCCTTGGTAACTTTTTAATAAAGAGTGTCGTAGAAAAACTATCGCAAGAATTTAAAAGCGTAAAAGTGTATGTAACACTTTCTCCAGTTCCTAGATTTACAAAATGGCTAAAAAATCAAGACTTAGCTTTATTAGCTAAGCTTAATATAAAACAACCAGGTACAGAAATTTTTGAAACCATAAAAACTAACATTGAATCCATAAAACAGCTCATGATGAAGCTGTGTGCATATTATTTACTAAAGGTTAAAAATAGCAGTGGCAGTGCTTATGATCCAGTGGCACATTTTCACTTAAGCAATGGTGCATCAATCAAACAACTCAACTGGATGACTGACACCTCCAGAAAAAGGTATGGTGAATTATCTGTATGAGCTGCCTAAAATAGATATCAATCATGAGAATTATATGAGAATTAATAAAGTGATTTCTCATTAAAAAAAAGTGTCAGCTATGTTGAAGGAATAATAAAAAATATATTGAAAATTTCCTAATATGAGTATACATTATATTAGATAGCTTTGTGAGGGTAAGTATGAATAGTGATGCATTAGAAGAATTAAAGAAATTAAAACAAAAGATACAAGAGAGAGTAGCATGTAAAGAACTGTACAGTGTCTTTATAGATTCTCAAGAAAAAAAGTCATTTAATGATTGTATTAGTAGTATTAAAAATACTGAAATAAGCAAAGAGGAATCAAATGAATTGGTAGCTATTTATAAAGGACATTTAATATTTAATAACATTGCTAGCGACTGGGATATCAATAACAGTAGCCTAAGTGGTCAAAAATTATCTAAAGAGTCTATCTTAAAGATGGTGACTATAATTAAAGGATTGAAGAAAGCATTTGGCAGAGCATACACAATCTTAGGACTTGATGAACCTGCGTTAATTCGTGATATCGAATAACTTCAGAAAAAATGAAAGAAGTGCTAGAAAAAACGCAACAACAACAAAGTGCAGCAAAGCAAGAAGAATTAGAAAAGAAAGCCAAAGAGGAATTTAGTAAGTATATAGAAAATGGTACTATTGATGTGGTGTCAATCAAAAAGGATAGTAATTCAGATCTTCTTTATACAATAATCTAGCTAAAAGAAGACAATAAAATTACAGATATAAAAGTAAGCGAATTTTCAAATAGTGATTTTTGTAAAAAAAACAACATTGCTGGTTTTGTTATCTTAAATGGCAATCAAAAAGAACCTATCATTGGTGAAATACGTGAGGGGATTAGATATTATTATTTAGGTACCACAGACCAATATGGAATCAAGTTTAACTGGTATGTAGACTGAAAGGAATGTAGCATTACATTAGGTGCTAAGAGTGGTGGTAGTATTAGAATAATAAGTGATAGACCAACTGATGCGGATTTAGAAAAAAATAAAGATGTAAAGATTGAAGTAGGTAATGCTGACCTAAGCCTTCTGGAAACAGTAAAAGCATGTAAACAGAATGGTCAGCAAAAGGATGAGGTAAGTAGCAAACTTAGTCAATCATCAACTACTGAATATTTCTGCCCAGTGGTAAATACTCGAGGCTAATGTTTTCTGCAGATAAATAATTGCTCTTACAGTACTTAAAATGTAAAATAGATCTACTTAAATAAGTAGATCTATGAACAATATAAGAAACTTTGCAATAATAGCACATATAGATCATGGGAAGTCAACTCTTGCTGATCGTTTGATAGAAGAATGTAACGGTCTTGCAACAAGGGAAATGACCAATCAGGTACTTGACTCAATGGATATAGAGCGTGAACGCGGAATCACAATCAAAGCACAAACGGTAAAACTTAATTACACTGCAAATAATGGTAATAAATATTGCCTCAACCTCATGGACACACCAGGTCATGTTGACTTTTCATAGTCAGCCGAAGCTTAGCCGCATGTGAAGGCTCACTTTTGGTAGTAGATAGCAGCCAAGGAGTTGAAGCTCAGACTCTGGCAAATGTCTACAAGGCAATTGACAATAATCATGAGATAATAGTTGTGCTTAATAAAGTCGATCTTCCTGCTGCAGATCCAGAAAGGATAAAGCTTCAGATTGAAGAGGTCATCGGAATTGATGCAACTGAGTCAATTTGGATATCGGCAAAAACTGGTCTTGGGATAAAGGATGTACTTGAAGCTATAGTGACCAAACTTCCTGCTCCTCAAGGTGATACAAATGCTCCACTGCAAGCAATTTTAGTTGATAGTTGGTATGCTCCTTACCTAGGAGTAGTAATTTTAGTGCTGGTTAATAATGGAGTACTAAGAAAAGGCATGAGAATCGTTATGATGTCTAATAATGCTACATATCAGGTCGATAATATCGGTGTTTTCACTCCTAAAAAAGTTATGACTGGTGAACTTTCAGCAGGTGAAGTTTGTTTTATAACGGCCTCAATGAAAGAAGTAGCAGACTGCAAAGTAGGAGACACTATTATTGAAGAGAAAAGGCCGTGCAGCAAGGCATTACCTGGCTTTAAAGAAGTACATCCTGTAGTATTTTGCAGTATTTTTCCCAATAACACAGATGATTTTAAATATTTAAGGGAAGCACTAGAGAAATTACATTTAAATGATGCTAGTTTTACATTTGATGCTGAAACGTCAAATGCGCTAGGTTATGGATCTCGTTGCGGCTTCTTAGGAATGCTACATCTTGAAGTCATTCAAGAAAGACTCGCAAGAGAATTTGATTTAGATCTAACAGCAACTGCACCGAGTGTTATATATAAAGTTGCTACACAAAATGGTAAAATTTTAAATATCCATAACCCAAGTGATATGCCAGACCCTACAAAATTGAAATATTGGAAGAACCGTGGATCACTGCAACTATAATGGTACCTGATCAATATTTAGGAGAGATTCTATCTCTGTGTGCAGAGAGGAAGGAGAACAGCAGGATTTATCTTATGTTGGTAATACGACAACAGTACTACTGAAGAATACATTACCGCTGTCTGAGGTTGTTTTTGATTTTTATGATAGACTAAAATCAATTTCCAAGGGATATGCAAGTTTAGATTGGGAAATATCCGATTATCAGGAAAGTCAGATAGATAAATTAAGTTTTTTATTTAATGGAGAACCTGTGGATGCGTTAGCCTGCATTGTTCATAAAAGCAGGGCAGAAAAAAGAGGTCATAAAAATATGTGCATGTTTGAAAGACTTTATACCACTCCAGCAATATAAAATCGTGATTCAATCGGCAGTAGGCGGAAAAATTATTGCTAGAGAAACGATTAACCCGTATAGAAAAGATGTGACATCCAAGCTCTATGGTGGAGACGTCACACGAAGGATGAAGCTGCTTGAAAAGCATAAGAAAGGTAAGAAAAGATTGCATTCTGTGGGAAACATTAACATCCCACAAAATGCTTTTATTGAGGCTTTGAAAATAAATGATTAATATATATCCAAAAACATAAATTTAAAGAACTAAGTGATATTTTCTCAATAAATTTACTGAAATTGATATGGATGAATTTGAAATAGCTATTTGAATTTGTCTTAGATCAAAACACTATACAAGATACCATACAACGAAATCATCTCAGTGTTAAACGCTGGGATGACAGAGAGCAGCTCAATTGCTCCACTCAATCAGTAAAAATCAGATATATGTAGACATTGGCTAAAACCATTCCAACAACATTTTAGTGAAACTTAAATAGCTTATCTATAGTTTTAGTGATGATTCTTGGAGTATTTGGGGGGACTTCTGAGCCCAGTCTATTTAACCGCTCTATAGCAAACCCGCTGTTCGCATTTATTATGAAATCACATAAAATATTTTCTATATCTTTAATAACACTTTCATGCTTTCTCAGAGTATGGTTATTCGGATATCTATGAATGGTTTTGATGCCAGAATACTCAACGAATGCTTGATCTTTAAAAGCAAGTTGTCTCAATTTCTCTTTGAATTTTTCTTCTTCATCTCTTGCTAAAAGGCAAGACTTTATCAGTGATTTTATAATCAAGTTTATAGCCTCATGTATTTCGGAATGAACTATAACTTTGAGCATATTTTCTTCCACTATGCAATCGTAAGTGCTTTTTTCGCTCTTTAATGACTCTATAAGCATTTTGCTATTTTGCGAATTCAATTCCAGATTCTCTTCACTTATAGGAGTCCTTATAAATGTATTCTTATTTGCCCTGATGTAAAATTGTGGCAACCCTTTAGAACCGGCAAATGCTACATCCTTAGACTCAAGTGCGTGATTGTATGAAGAAGAAAGGGTGCTTGCTATAACGCTACTTGGTACTTTCATTCCATGATTACTTAGGTGTTTTAACACATTCTCAACATCATGATATGTAAAACCTGTATCTTTTATCAATTCAACAACTTTTATGCAATTGTGTTGTATATACTCTATTGTCACTTCTTCTGTAAAAAGAGTTTTAGCTGCTATATGCTTATCAAGCACGTGAAAATCTTGATGAAACTCGCTAAATCTTGTTTGTCAATTAATTCAATACTAATTACGTTTTTGCTAACAATTATAATATTTTTTTTCATTCTTTTCCCACTAAAAAAACACACTAGATGAATTGTATTTTTATTTCATTAAAAATTGTTTAAAGTGGGTATGCCAGCAACAGTAAGACAAAAAAATCACATAAAATCTTCATTATGTATTATATTACATCCCTCGTATTTATCACTGCCGCTTGTGTAAGCTGTTGCATTAATGCTATCTTCATTGTTATCTTACATATTATCCAACTTCCTTCTTTTTCAAGATCCATCAATTTGTCACATCCAGCAATATGATGTACATAATCACCATTTTCATCAGTAATAAAAATTTGTGGAACTGTCCTGACGTTGTATTTTGATTTTATACCGTCAAACAAATCCGAGTTTCTAGGTACATCAATTTCTTCGTATTTCACACCTTTTTCATCCAATAACTCTTTTGCTTTCTTGCAGAATGAGCAGTATTCTTCACATATATTGCAACTGTTCCTTTAGTGGTTTTCACGATTTATCTCCATAGTTTATAAAATACAACTATTATATTTGAAAAATATATATAAAATATTAATTTGTATGAAAATTATTTACAACTGTGAGCAAGAGATAAAAGATAATGTGGCACTAACTTTCGGAAATATCGATGGCGTTCATTTAGGACATAAGTTTGCAATTTCCAATCTAAAGAAGGTAGCACAAGAAAGAGGATTCCCCTCTGCAGTTTTAACTTTTGAGCCTCACCCATCAACTGTTTTATTTAGTAGGAACAATATTAGGTTAATAGACCAAGAACAAAAAAAGGAACTAATCAGCAGCTATGGTATAGATTACTTGTATATTATTAATTTTAGTAGAGGTTTTTCTGAGGTTAGCGGCGATGACTTTATTGGTAAGGTTTTGGTAAAGAAGTATGGTGCTAAACATACAACTGTTAGAGAAAGTTGTACTTTTGGTCACAAACGATTGGGTAACATATTAACTCTAGAAAAATATTCTCAGATGTATGAATATTCTTTAAATAAATTAGAGCCATTGATAATCGATAGAAAAATTTGTTCTTCTTCCTCAATCAAGGAGTGTTTACATAAAGGCGAAATAGAAATTGCTAATAAATTGCTTGGTAGGTTTTCTCAAGTTTCTGGTATTGTAACAAAAGGTGCACGTAGAGGTAGAGAAATAGGGTTTCCGACCATAAACATTCCGATAGAAGACTACATGATAAAGCCTAAGCTTGGTACATATTACGCCAAAGTTGCATTTTCTGAAAATAGTTCAAGTTGGCTATACGGAGTAGTCAACATTGGTATGAGACCTACATTTAAGGACTTAAAAATCCTATAGTAGAAATGCATATATTTGACTTCAACCAAAATGTATACAATTTTAAGGTTGATATACAACTTTCAAAATTTATTAGGGCAGAAAAAAATTCCATATTATTAACGAGTTAACAAAACAGATAGATCGTGATATAGTGAAGACTTACCAGTTAAAGTATATTAAAGTATACTTAAACTTATGAAAAGGATATGTTTAGTTATTATATTGATTATAGTATCATTCGATCAAACAACAAAATTGTATATAAACTCATTGATTGATGAGGGGGAGTTAATCGAGATTACTAGTTTTATGAAATTAAAGTTCGGAATTCAGGAATTAGCTTTGGAATGTGTAGTACTCTGCCGCATGGCAGCTTCTTTTTTCGGCATGTTCAATATTAATAATTGGTATACTTGCATACTTGATATATAAATCTAATGATTAGTCAATTTACCATAGTTTTTCTCTAATGATTGGTGGAGCGATCGGAAATGTATTGATAGAATCTATTGGGGAGCTGTATATGATTTCATATATTTTCATATCAATGATTGGTATTGGCCAGCCTTTAATTTAGCTGATCT
This sequence comes from Prosapia bicincta, assembly GCA_036971475.1. NCBI lineage: Eukaryota > Metazoa > Arthropoda > Insecta > Hemiptera > Cercopidae > Prosapia > Prosapia bicincta. The sequence continues at coordinate 212,807,908 of JBAIZL010000005.1, forward strand.
ATCTATAGTTTGTGGAATGTGTACATTGTTATATAAGTGGTATATATATATATATGATAGGTCTATCTCTAATCAAAATGAGGAATGAAATAATGCTTCGCAAATTCTTTAGTTTTTTTATACTATCTGTGTTTTTTTTTCATTTGTCCGATTTCTTTGGAAGCTGAAATCATAAAGCATGCCAAGCTCAGTAACGGATTGGATGTTTATATAGTACCTAATCACCGAATTCCAGCTGTTTTTCATGCAATAATATATAAAGTTGGGGGAATGAGTGACCCAATTGGCAAAGCAGGATTGGCTCACTACTTTGAACACTTAATGTTTGAAACTACAGGAAAATTTAAAGACATAGAATCCACTTTGGACAGCATTGGGGCCCAATTTAATGCTTTTACCACTAAAGAAAACACCTGCTACTACGAATTAGTTCTCAAAAAAGGTTTACCACTAGCAATGGGAATTGAAGCAGATAGAATGGGCAATTTTGATGTTACTCAAGACAAAATAGATAGAGAAAAAAATACCGTATTAGAAGAAAGAAAGATGAGATTTGATAATAATCCTGAAGCTTTACTATGGGAGGAAATGAACAGTGCATTTTATCGTAATGGTTATGGTAGGTCTGTTATTGGTTGGGAGAGCGATAATAAAACTTACAATCAAGATGATATAACAAGGTTTCATGATAACTATTATCACCCAAGTAATGCAATATTGCTGATTGTTGGCAATGTAGAATTTGAAGAAGTAGTGGGATTAGCAAAAGAAAAATATGGAGAAATTAAAGCTAAGCCTGTAATTAGGCATTATCCAAACCAAGATCCAGTACATAATGCGGACATATCGGTCATTTTAGAAAGCACTGAACTAAGAGAGCCACTTTTTTACTTTCGCTATCGTGTTCCCTTATTTGGGCAAATAAGTGAAATTTTTCCTATTGATTTGGCAGTTGATATTTTGGGAAATGGTAAGTCTAGAAAGCTATATAAAGATTTAGTTCTAGACAAGGATGTAGCAGTAGAAGTGTGTGCTTATTATAACAGCTTAGCTTTGAGTAATGGTTACATTGAGATTCGGGTAACTCCAAAAAGTGGGGTGAATTTGGATGATGTTACAAGAGAGTTAGACAATTCTATTAATTACTTTATCTTTAAGGGAATAACAAGTGAAGAGCTGCAAACTACAAAGTCTAAATACAAAGCAGTTCAATTTGATAATCTACCTGATTTAACTAATATAGCAACGATTATATATACCACGTCTAGCACTAGGTATTCCACTTGATGAAATAGACATTTCATGCAGCAAAATTAATGATGTCAATCTGGAAGATGTAAATCACAAAATTCGTACTATCTTTTCTACTAATAAATTAGTCGGTCATTTGCTGCCAAAAGGAGGTATTAATGATGAGAATAAGTAAGCTTCTACTTCTATTTTTTTTCTGTCTAGGCTTTAATTTGCAAGCAAGTGATAGTTTGAATATAGAGAAGGTGACTACTAATAAAGGACTTAAGCTCTTATTCGTTGAAAACTGTGATTTATCAAAAGTTTCACTCAATATATTATTAAAAGATGCAGGTTATGTGTATGGGAATATAGCAGAGCTTACTTGGTTTACCTCTCTTATAATTCAAGAAGGAGCAGGAAAAAATGAGGGCAAAGATTTTGCAAAAAAAGCTTGAGGATAAAGGAATAAATGTAAGTGTTAACGCTGGTTTAGAAGCATTTAGGATTTCGTTAAATACTTTATCTGAGAATCTAGAGTATGCAATTTCACTACTGAGTGATGCTATAATTCGTAATAAAGTTAATCCTGAAGGATTAAATAGAGTTTTTGAAAGAACCAAAGTAAGCTTTAATAATTTTGAAAAGGATCCTTATTTTATTGCTGCAAAAGAGTTAGATACATTATTATTTAAAAAAAACATCCTTACCCAAAAAGTGCATATGGAACTCTTGACACTGTAATGAGAACTACTAGGGATGACGTTTTAACATGCATAAAGCGTAGTTTTACTAAGGATAATATAGTGATAAGTGTTGTTGGTTGTGCAACAAAAGAAGAAGTTAGTACGCTGCTCGATAAATATTTCTCTAAGTTACCACCAAAGAGATCAAAAGTTAGAAAGATATCTTTAAAAAATGAATTTGGACATGCAGAAAGTAAGAGCATTTTTATGGATATACCGCAAAGTTTAATACTTCTTGCTCACAAAGGCATAGCATATGAAGACCCTAACTACTATAATGCTAGTGTTTTGATTAATGCGCTTGGTGGTAGGCCTATGGGGCTGAATTCAATATTAATGAAGGAATTGAGACAAAATCTAGGTATTACTTATGGTATTAGTGCAAGTAATATTACAAATACACATGGGAATGTTATATTTGGATTTATAAGTACTGACAGTTCCATTGCTGATAAAGCTATATTAGCATTAAAAGATAACTTAAGCAGAATACAAAATGAAAGAAAGGACGAGCAATGGTTCAAGGATACAAAAATCTGTTTAGTAAATAACTTTACCTTTACTTTTCTATCCAATAATGTAAGTATAGCAATGCTATTGGATAATATGCAGATAAATGATCGCGATGTTAACCACATAAATAATTATGCGAATATCATTAATGTTAAAATAGAGGAAGTAGACAAATTGGTAAGTTCTTTGCTAGGTCCCGAAAATTTATTTTTTGTTGAGGTTGGAAGAAAGTAAATTATTACTACAGCATAGTTGATATTTTAACCATATTTCTTTATAATTTAGATATATGATTTGATTGATTTTTATGTTCAGGTGAAAAACGGTATTGCAAAGGAAAGGATCGTTAAAGTAATTATTAACGATATTTTCTACTATCAACACAGGTATGTTGATGATAATCAAGTTAATATATAAGTCAACAAATAGGTATGTTGCGCTTAATGCTCGGCAATATTGGCACAGGAGTTTTTTTTAGCTCATTATCACTGGTTGTAAGTATATTCTCTTTTTATGATTATTTTAGAGAAAAGAGCTTATATAAAAAATGTAATTACAAGAGAAAACTAGAAGAATAAAAGAAGGGATAAAGATATAATTCAAGCTATTTGTTGGAACATTGTGTGCGATATATTATTATTAACAGGTGCTACAGTTTCTATTGCTTTATTTAGTAATCATATAGTTCTTTTTGTTGATGCACCTCTTGTTACATTGGGCTGTATAGTAATGACTGGTAACATAACTAACTCTATTTATCATCAAGTTAAAAACTTTAAAATTAATCTTTCACAATTTTCAAAAGAGGAGCAGAAAGAGCTGTATATAGAGATGAAAAAAGAAATAAATTTATCACGCCTTCATAGAATTATAGCAAAAGTACTACCTGATACATTAGTATTATCAAAACTGCATGCTAACCAGGAGAATAAAGAAAGACGAAAAGAGTTTCAACATTTAAAAGAAATGCTGAAAGAAGGCAATCAAAAAACAATCGATGGTGATATATCTGATAAGGTTATTGAAATGAAAAAAGAAAAACACATCGAGCAAAGAAGCTCCAACTCTAAAGTTCCAACACATCTTTCTCTTGATCATGATGTAATGAAAAGAAAAATAATAAAACACTATCTCTCTAATTTAAATCACTTAGCGTTATTTTCTGTTATTATTAACCTTACTGCTTCTATATAACACTTATGCTCCTTAGCTAAAATGCATTCTGAGAGGCTCTGAATATCATCGTTTGGCAACAATGGCACAGCAGCTTGAACAAATATGGCTCCAGCATCAACTTCAGGAGTAACATAATGCACAGTACATCCTGTAATTTTTACACCCGCTTTCAGAGCTTGCTCCTGAGCATTTAGGCCTTAAATAACGGAAGTAAAGAGGGATGAATATTCATAACTTTGTTATGCCATTTATTCAGGAAATTGGCCTTTAGAATTCTCATAAACCCTGCAAGGCAAATTAAATCAACCTTATGTTGAACAAGTATTTCATGAATTTTATCAGTATCAAGTGGTTTATCTTCAACAACAAACGCTGAAACTCCTGCTTGCTTTGCTATTTTAAAGCATCCAGCTTCACTATTATTTATGATAACTCACACAGTTTCAGCAGGGAAATTCTGATCTTGACATGCTTCTATTAAAGCCTGCATGTTTGATCCTCTACCTGAAATTAGTATTCCGAGTTTCATCTTTTTCATTTTAGTGCAGCCGTAAGAATGGATATTAATAAAATAGCTCAAAAGGAAGCTTTATTTTAGAGTAAATATTATTGTGTAGCAATATTTTACACTGCTGAATAACATGGAATTAAAGAAATCATTCATTTTAGAGTAATTTTAACGCTTTACTTTGGGAATATTGCAATTTATGGTAAATGAATGCATATTTTTATGGCTGAGTTATTATTTATTTAACGAAATATTAGTATAATTTATTTCACTGAATTAAGTGGAGAAAATTCAATGAATAAAATACCAAATAATGCAAAAACAAGCAAGTCTCAGGTTACTCAGTGGGAGGTAATAAGAAATTGTGAATATTCTGATAACTTTTATCAAAAATAGTAACTTTATACGACATTTAAAAGCGGAATTATCAGATATTTATACGAGTAATAAACTTGAAATTAATACTATACTTACAAGAATAAGCATACCAAGTGAAAATGCATTTTTAAATAAGGTTGTTGATATTGAAATTATGGAGGGCATTTTTCCGTACAAATTCAACAGCAAGAAAAAAAATAACATATCAAGGCTAGAAGATTTGTAAAATTATTTATGTTCTACTGTTATTGATAGCCTTCCAAAAGAAATGCTTGAAAGCCTAAAAAGAGAATACAGAGACGCTGTTAACTTATTGAAAGCAATTACTTAACTAGGTGTAGCATTTTTAAGACTTTACCTTCTATTTCAGAATGTCACTTTCAAGATCTTTATCTATCAAACATATGTTAGATAAATATGTTTTCTGCTTCTTTTCAACATTGATAGTTAAAGTTCCAGGAGTAATCGTTAGCAAATAATGCAATGGTCTTATCATTATGTCCTATGCATTCTCTTACAATAACAATTGGCTCAACTGTAGATTTGAATCGTAGCACCTTTTTTGTTACATAAATACTTGAAAAAATAATTTGGTAAATTAGCCAAGGTGGCAGCCTACCAAAAAGCCTATCATAAAGTGACAGCCTACTATAATTTAGAATTTGGCTAAGAGCACTTTCAGCACCAATTAACCTTTTAAAGATAATCAATGTGAACACAGAAGAAAATAATCCACAGAGAATAAAAAGAGGCTCAAAATAACCAGACAATATAGTCCATAGAGAAAATAAAATTATAAATGATAGAGAAAAAAACTTAATAATTTGCCTTGAGTTTCATGGTTTGGAGTATAACTTAAATGATTTTTTAGGAAAATAAAAAGTTCTTGATTTTTGTGTCGAAGAACATAATAACCAAGTTATTTTAATAGATAGTGGGAATTATGACGCTTAATGACTTTATAAAAATGCTTGCAGAAGTCGATGATACTTCAGGTTTAAGCAAAAACAACATAATTGAGAGAATAAAAACAAAATTAGAAAGAATTTATTTACAGAGGTGCGAAGATATTAGATTTAATATCAATCATATATTCACTACACATAGAACTGTAGAAACTATATTGTTGCATTTTGCTGCTAAGAGTGGCTATGAGAACACAGTAAGAGCTCTAATTGAATATGGAGCATATGTTGATGCATGGGACAGCGATTGATGCACTCCTTTACATTTTGCTGCCAAATGGAACCAAAAAAAGGATAGTAAATATTTTAATTGAAAATGGAGCAAATGTTAATGCGTGGGACAATGATAGACATACTCCTTTACATCTTGCCGCTGAAGGTGGTAATGAAAATATAGTAAGAACTCTAATTGAACACGGAACATATGTTGATGCGTGGGATAATGATAGAAATACTCCCTTGCATTTTTCTACTACAGATGGCAATGAAAATGTAGTAAGAGCTCTGATTGAGCATGGAGCGTGTGTTAATGTGTTGGATAGTTGTGGATGTATGCCTTTACATTTTGCTAACGATCATGAAAGTATAAGAGGTATTTTAATTGAAAATCGGGCGTATGTTAGTAAACAGTGGTATGCTCCTTTGCACTTTGCCGTTAAGTGGGGATGTAAAGATGTAATGAATCTACTAAGTAGAGAGAGTAGAGCAGGTTTCACCTGTGAAAAGCTAGAAGCTCTTTTAATCACACCCCCATTTTTTGGATAATAGTTTTGTTATGAATTAAAGCAAACATTCTGTAATATATTGAAGCTTAAAGATATCTTTAGATATGGAAGTTATTGCAGGAAATAGAAAATCAAGGTTTGAATACTTTATCTTAGAAGAATTTGAAGCAGGTATGATCCTCTTAAGTAGTGAAGTAGAATCACTAAGGGAAAGAAAAGCAAACATTTCTGATGCTTACGTTACTGAAAAAAAGGTGAAATATGGCTAAACAATATACATATTGCAGAGTATAAAGCTGCGAACCAAAAGAATCACAAGCCAAAAAGAGAACGTAAATTGCTTTTGCATAAAAAAGAGATAAATAAGCTAATTGGTCAAGTCAAAACCTCTGGAACAACTGTTGTGCCACTTTCTATCTATTTTAATGATATAGGGTTGGCAAAAACTAAAATTGCTATTGTTAAAGGAAAAAAAACTCTACGATAAGGGAGTAAAAATTAAGCAGAGAGAGTGGGATCGTGAGAAAAGTAGATTGTTTAAGAATAATTTGTAGTAAAAAATGTCTTTAAGTCCAAATATTTTTAGTCCTGTTTCTATATATTGGTATTCTTTAGCATATGTTTTTGGTATAGTTTTTGCATATTGGTATTTACATAAGCTAGACAATCAAAAAATATTTACTAAGAATTTTTACGATTCGTTATTAACAACTACTATTATAGGTGTTATTCTTGGGGGCAGGCTTGGCTACGTGTTGATATATGATCCAGTTTTTTATATAAGCAGCCCTATTGAGATATTAAAAACCTGGGAAGGAGGAGTGTCATTTCATGGTGGTGCTATAGGAGTTTTGCTTGCAGTAATAATCTCCTGTAGAACATATAAAATTCCTATATTTTACACACTGGATCTAATTTCTTGTGGAGTTCCGATAAGTTTACTTCTAGGCCGCATAGGTAATTTTATAAATGGAGAGTTATTTGGCAAGGTTACAACTATGCCGTGGGGTATGGTATTTCCAGAAAGTGGTGATAATTTACTGCGCCATCCAAGCCAACTTTATGAGGCATTTTTTGAAGGAGCGCTACTTTTCGTAGTTGTAAATTCACTATTTTTATTGAACAAAATGAGATTGTATTATGGTGCAACAACTGGAGTTGCAGTTATGTTGTATGGAGAAGCACGTTTTATGGTTGAATTTTTCCGCGAGCCAGACTATCGAATTGGCTATTTATGGTTCAATTTAACTATGGGACAGTTGCTTTCTATACCTATGATTTTGGTGGGAATGCTTATATATATAGGTGCGTTGAATTTTAGGTTTGATACAAAATCTATTCAATAGACAAGAGGTAGGTCGAATAAAAAAATATAGTATAAATTTATCTACTCCATAGCATGCACAACTGTACGAACTTTTCGTGTTGCAGAGAATAAACGGGAGGGCACAAACCTTTTGTTAAGTAGCTATGAAATAAACTTAGTAGCTACTGACCAAATTCATTACTAAGTAGATATTCATTTTCCACCAGAATATTCCTGATTGAGAAGCTACATTATTAAAACATATTTTTAAACTTTTGCCTAAACCCTGGTTTATTATCATTAACCTTTGTGAAGGCTATGTTTAAACTGTATCTCGGATCGTCTGGCACATCATATCTAATATTCAGTATTGAAACTCTGTTTTTATTATGAACAGAAACATCGTCATATGATAACTTTGTCGTGTAACACTTTATATGCTTTTGCTTATCTTATACTATATCCCCTGATTCCCCTTTTAGTTCTACAAATTTAGTTATTTTTATTAGATCCTTGTCTAGTGATATTGAAACCGGTAGTGTATTACCAGCATATTCTTTAGCTAAAAGGTCACTTCGAGGATACATTTTTATTTCCCTTCCAAAATGTAAGTCTATAAAATTATTGCTCCAAAATGTGTCTCCAGAATGTACATATTCGTCAGTAGCATACGGTACACCACCATAATTGCATTGAACTTTGTAATCTCCAACACCATTATTTTGAAAAAAAATCATGAATGGCAGCGTAACTATCAGCAGCATCATTTATGTAATCCATTACCCACCTCTTAAAACCTTTTAATTTATTATATCACAAGAGATTACATCTATCAATAAAAATACTTTTTTTGATATCAAGTATCTAGGGAGTATATTGATAGGATTGTGACATCCGTATTTTCCAGTTCTGCACATACTGCTGGACTAACTCAGGAGAGTTTTCAATGATTAATAAATTTTCAGCATTTCCCTTTTCAGCTGTTTTACTTAGGTTAAACGATCCTGTGATGATTTTTTGATTATCAATAATTATTACTTTATTATGGGCGATTTTTGGCTTATTATCGATCCAAATCGGTATTCCATTTGAAAACAGTTCACTTATGACACAATATTTTGAGTGGAGTTGTGATTTATCTAAGACGACTTTAACATCAACACCATGCTCTTTGGCATTGATCAAATATTTTGCCACTGTTCCAATAGTAAATGTATATTCTTGAACTAAGATAGATTCTTTAGATTGGTCTATCTCGCTGATTATTGGTAGAGCACAGTCTTCTTCAGGTGAGAAGCAAACTGTTGCTTTTGGGCAAGGCGAGAATGTAGGACCCACATAGTAATACAGAGAAAAACATGGTAACAAAAATAAAATATATAGAAGCCTCACAAACCACACCTAAATATATGGTGATAAACTACATCATAGTTTAATTATCTGTCAACCCATACCCCTCCACTTCTCTGTAATTGTTTTCACTACTTCCTCGCTCAATTCAAACTTATGAGTTATTACATCAATTAACCATAAACTTACTATTCCCTCTATACTTTTGCACACTCTCTACATCAAATTTCGAATCTGCAATTTGTCCATCATTCAATCTTTCTCCAATCTTTGGAAATATGGTGCTTTCTGTAAGATATTCTTTAAACAATTTTTATCAACGTCCCCAAGTTTTTCAGCAACCTCCATAATTTCCTTAATGATGAAGTTCTTTGAATGAACCAACAATGATGTCTGTTTAGGTAAAATTGCAAACAATAGGTTTTGCTATAAGAGGAGTGCTTTCCTTCAATCTTTCCTTATCAAGATTCTGCTTTAACTTTTCTTCTTGCCTTGCAAGTACCTTATTTAAATCTTCTTTGAAATAAATTCACCATGAATTGAATTTTTACCATTTTCAGTAGTTACATTCTCAAAGATTATTGCTGGCTCTTTGTTTGACAAAACTCTACGATGAATTTCTGTCATTTCAAGAACAGTTGAAACTTCCTTTTTAACTCTAATTAGATCTCTTTTTTCCTCTAAGGCTTTGATGAAGTCGCGTAAATTATTATACATGACTTCATTTTAGAAGTTTTACACTCCATATTCAACTCCTCTGTTCTAATTACAATTTTAGGCCTTTGTATCACTGTGTAGAATAAAACATTTATTCTACACAGAAACTTGCAGCTAATTTTTGAAGCTTATCTACCTTCACGCATTTTTCTTTCACAATTTTTTCACCCCAATATTTAAATTTTTCATCAAGTTCACTATCGCTCTTATCTGCTACACTCTCCATAAGCGCTTTTGCAACTCCTCTCCGTTTCCCTTGTACTCGCTTCTCTTCTTGTTCTGGGTCTTTATATATACGTTCTCCCAGCTTCTCACCAAATGATTTATCTTCTATCGTCATTTCTGTAATTATACTTGCATTCTATAACACATATATTCCACAGTAATAACAATTATTTTGCTGTCTTTTTCCACTATAGCTTCTTATATCTTTATCTTTCAGCTTTAGCTCTTTTTTAGAAAGTCCGATAATTCATCTTGCATTGGATTACCAAACGAATTACAGTGATAAGCTCTAAAATTCCCACTTTCCTTATCGTATGCAGTCACTAATGTAGCAAAGTGATTGCTTAAATTGAGAATTAAGGTCATTACCCTTGGCCCTCCTTCCTTATTTGCTTCCTCTTTATATCGTTTGCAATGCTCTCCGAGTGCGAATACTATTGTTTGATGAGAAAAAGGCTGGATGTTATCTATAACATCAAAAATTCATACCATGACTTGGACTCGACGGTTCAACATCATCTTCAAAATTAAAAACAACATCATATCCATATACAGCTTTCGCAATGTCTTAAAGCTCTCTAGTTGATAGCCAACTCGTATATTTTCCATTATTCACGTTATGCACAAGAGTATTATATTCTTTGCTATAGAATAATTTTTTCTTACTCACGCTTACATCACTTTTTAACAAAGAATCAGGACTCTGAACTTCAATATTCAATACAGGCTCTAGCTGCTTTTCATTTTTATCTATTGCCTTTTCTTCGCTTTTTTCTTCCTGTTTTTAAACTTTCTTCTGATTAATATAGTATTTAGCCCAATGAAATAAAGGACTTGCAATGCTCATTGATACAGCAGACAAGCCAACAAAAGCAACTCCAAGCATAGCATATAACTTTTTTTTATCCATTTACATCTCACACTTAATATATTTTAATTATACTAGCATGAACATTAACGTAAAGTTAAAACTGGAATGAGCTTGTAGTTAATACAAAGCAGTAGTAGCAAAATATCTATTCACTTACTATTACAGAGGCTCTAGAAAAATTATTCTCCAACTCGCTTTTTAAGTTTTTATATTCAGCAGTCTTTAACTCTTCATTGGTAATAAAACTTTTCTTTATGGTTATTAAATTGCTAAATTCGGTTCAATTATCTTGATATTTACACGACCTATTTACATATAACCAAGGAGTATCTATTGCAAAATTCAAACTTTCACAGTTTTTAATTTTGACATCTTTTATTATCATATGGCTTTTCTTCGTTCTAGGAATTACGATAAGAAGGTCTGATACTTGGTCATAATCTGTATTCCCAACATCACTATGGCAATCGTATCCTAAATTCTAACCAGGCCCTAAATTTGTCTTAAAAACCTTATTTTTCTGCTGGAATTCATACTTAATTGTAAAATCCTCTACATTACGTGAAGTAAGATCAGGCAATTATAAGACATTCTTTTCTTCTTCATTAAGATATACTCCACTAATCATACGGAAAACATAATCTTTTAATCGCTCACCTGAAGCATACAATCCAGCACGTGTTAAACCTATAGCTGATTCTCCTTGCACGGTAGGAGAGTAGACCAGCAGAACTTCCCTGCCAATCTCTCGCAGAACTGTACGGAAACGTCTCGGTTTATACAGCTCCCATTATTCAGCATTTCGATCATAACCCAAGTGTCCAATGATAGAAAATATTTGGAGACCTCTATCTCACTTTTCCTAGAAATTGCTTTGCTAATCTTCCGTGATCTCGAAGTTTCTTATATTTGGTTCTGACCCATCTTATGAGATATCTCTCTATATTTCTGAGAGATGAAAACATCTCTGATTTATAAAACCTGCCATAGTACTGAAACCAGCCTCTAACTATTGGATCTATTTTCTTCGATATTTCCTCTAATGTGGTCCACGTAATCCGATGTATTCTCCATGAGTTTTTTGTTTTCTTGATCTTCTTTTCGGCTTTGTTACAAATTGCTGGTAGAAATGAGACGAAATAATTTCTCATCTTATTCTTTGCTATTCTAGGTCTAAAAGTATAACCTAGAAATTAAAGTTCTGTGTAGGAATTTCCTCTCTTCTATAATCGTCCTTACAGTACACTATCTGTGTCTTTTCAGGATGTAATTTTAACTTATACTTAGCCAGTCTTTCTTCGATCATTACTTTCATAAATTCTGCCTGTCTCTTAGTTCTACAGTGCACTATCGCATCATCCACATACCTCTCAAATGGTACTATCGAGTAGTTCTTTTTCATCCATATATCAAACACATGATGCATGAATATATTAGAGATGATTGGGCTAACTGAACCACCTTGCGGAACTCCTTTATCCCTAACTACTTTACTGCCATCTGTAAGTTGTACAGGCGATTTCATCCACCTTCCAACGTATAGTATGACCCATTTGCAGTCTGTGTGTTTCTTGATAGCCTGCAGTGCTAAACCGTGATCCAGATTGTCGAAGAACCCTGATATGTCAAGGTCTATCACCCAGTCGTATCCAGCATCTCTTGCGCGCTGTGTCTACCGCATCCAATACTATTTGGTCTATAACCATATGAATCTTCATGGAATTGTGGCTCCACTATCTCCACTAAAACAGTAAAATCTGCACTATCATCATTATAAGTAAGACTATACAGAGAGAATCTGTCACGCCCAGATTCCTTGAGTATTTTTTCTTGAACTTCTACCTCCCTTTCATATGTACCATCTCTATTAATATTGATGTTAACATTATAAAACTTGACTTCGACAGAAGCATCTTCGTATTTACGTCATCTTGCTTCGGCTGCAGGAGTTATAAAAAATACTAATAGTGCTAAGTGAAAGATAATTTTTAAAAGTTTCATTATGTCCTCACATTTATTGAAAAGTCATTTTATTAGACCCGACAATACTGCCCACAATATATGAACTCAGCTATTGGTTCTTTTATATAATTATCGCCGTGCTTGTTATCATTATAAGCAGCAGTTATAAAATAATCAACTTTTATATCGCCGGTTTTACAATTGTTATATGTGGCGGTAAGGAATATCTTAAATCTCTTAAATGCTCAATTTTGCACATCGGCAAATTTTCTACTGTGTAAAGCTTGCGCTTCTTAATGTAAATGTTTTAACATTAAACATTTTTTTACTATAATATGCCTTATTATTTCCCTTAGGTAAGTATATGTCTAAGATACCATTTTTATTGATTTTTATACTTGCAGTAGCAAGTTTACCAGGAATAAACAATTGGCTTTCACACTGCAGTCAGACCTTAAATGATGATTATATAGGTGAGAGATTGGATAATTACATCAGTAATAATTTTAATTGAGTCCTAAAAGCTCTCCAGGAAGAGTCAGCTAAAAATAGTTATGCTAATTCAACCAAAAATAAAATTTCTCAGCATAAAAATGAAATATTCGACTCCACTTATCCTTACTCAGGAAATGAAAATAGTAATGTCATAGCGGTAGGATTTTTTGACTATTCTTGTAGCTATTGTAAGGCAATAAAGCATGACATAAAACAGTTGATCAATGATGGCAAAGTTAAAGACATCTTTACAGATGTTCCAATACTTGGTAACAACTCTTTAAAGACAGAAAAAGGTGCTTTAGCAACTTATTTTATTGATAAAGAAAAGTACTTAGATTTTCACTATGCTGCACTAGATCACAGAGGAGAATTTTCAGATAAAACTATTTTAGGTATAGTGAAAAATATAGGGGTTAACGAGAACGATTTTAATAACTCTATGAAAAATAATGCAGACAAAATTGAGCAAATGATAAACAACAGCAAACTTTCAGTAAGGGAGCAGGGAGTAGGCGGTACACCTTTTTTGATAATAGGAGATAGTCTTTTAGTGGGAGCAACTGATTTGAATGTATTACGCGAAAAGGTAGATGAATTGACCGTAAGGAGGGCTAAACATTTTTTGCTTTACAGAATAAACGAATTTAAGTACACTAGTCATGCCAGGTAATAGCACGTGTTTCTACGTATTAATTCAAGAAAAATACCCACAACTAAGCAGCACAACCTTCAGTAATTAATCTAAAAGGACTTGCTAATTAATTAAAATGTATATTATTTTGGAGTTATAACATGAGAAGTTTTAAAAGAGAACCTATTGCTCTTTTTCGACAAATCAAAGGAAAGAAAAATTCGAATAAATGATTGCATAATTTAAAAAAGTACTTATCCTAGAGAGCTAAAAATAGGAGTTGCTATAAAGACAGGGGATTGCTTTTTTGACTATGTAGCTCAAGGGTTGAATGAGTTAAATATAAAACCAGATCATTATTTTACTGCAAAATCAGTAAGAAAAGACTTCGCAGATTATGTTGAGCAACATGGTAAACTAGATGTTTGGGCCTATAAAGCAGTAATAAAAGACGCTGCTATTGGTGGCTACTTTGTTGCGCTAGAAGGTCCGTATGGTACTATACAAGACCCAAAAATTAAAGTCAACGTAATAGATGAAGAGAAGACTTTTCATGAATACTTAAAAGATATTAAGAATATGGTCATAGAATCTGGTTCTCCACCTATATGGGGTCGTCCAAACGTTGAAGGAAGAATGATATGTGACAAGTATGAAGTGGAGCTTTTATGTTTATTCAATAGAGAAAGATAGTCAAAAAGTTACAGTAACTAAAACTACAGCACATGATGATGATCCTGAGTTTTTTTATAGAAGGCGAGGATCTTGATCAACTAAAGATGGATAACAGTAAAAAGACTGTAGGAGTAGTGAATTACATGAGGCATTTTGAGTCACTTCTAAGTGAAATTTCTGAAAATATAACAGAGAGTCAACCAGTTTCTATTGAAGAAATCTTTGGTGAGGTGACAGAAGTTCCTGCTTCTGATCAATCAGAGCAAGAAGAACAATATAATATCAGAACTAGCAAATCAGCAATTGTGCAAGATTATGATCTTGGTAGTATAGGGAAACTATATCATCATTTAACTCTGAAAACGAAGTATGTTTTAGCTTCTTTCTTGCTTGAGTAAACTCACTTGCCGTAATTGCGTAATATTTTCATGTATGCAGAACAAACTCATTAAGCATTACTTGTAATGACTTTACACTCTTTCTAAAAATCTAGAGAAATAATGAATAATAATAATGAAGGGAAGCTTTCTTTTTCGTGAGAAGCCTTTTGAGGATGCTCTGTGTGCGTTTATAAAGTTTAAATTCATCAAATTATTTTTTATAAACACGATTATTCTTATTTTTACTCATGTTATTACTTCTTTTAATTTGTGAATTTTTCCTGATTTTATAATACAGTCCATCACTTTCCCTTAAATTAATGGCAGTGGGAACAATCCTCTCTTGGTGGAAGTGAAATAAAGTGAAAGTATGCTCCATAAAAGTTAAGCGATACTGAGGCTCATATTTTAATGAGCCTTAGCATATTTTAAAGTCTATCGCCCATTACAATATTGATAAGTCTCCACACTCGAAATGTGAGGAGATTCTAATGTAGTATGTTTTCTTTCTTGTAAAATAGAAAGTTTTAACAACCCCTTGATAACCAAATTCCCAAACGTTATACCACCTTTATTTAAGATTCCATCTAGCATAAAGTCGTTTTGCTGTAAGTAATTAACAGCATTTCTATCTTCCTCATTCAGCCTTTGTATTTTGTTAATACAAGACAATACTAAATCCGAATTCTTCATTGCTAAAATTCCATTTAGGAAAATATCTAATTTTGTTTTATCTTCAGTCAAGTCTTCAGCTAACCTATTTATGATATCATCATTGTCAAACAAAATATACTCTAGATACGATGCAGACTCAATAAGTATAAAATCTTCTAAAGTTAATGGTTCTGAATCGTTGTCAACATCAGTAAGTATTCCAAACTCAGTAATACACCCTTCTTTTCTCACAACCTAGCAATCGGGAAGATTACGATACATTGATAGCAAAGACAAAAGACGTATTATACTTGTACCTCTATCTTTCATTTCCTCTAGAAGCTATTTATCATTTATTAGTTTGTGCAAAATGTAATCTGTAGCAGAACCTAGTTTTCGAAAACGAAACATAATATTTTCTGCAAAAATAGCCTTAGCCAATTCGATAGGCTTTTTATCCTCATCTATAAAAGCCTTCTCGCTTCTATTTAATTGTATGATTTCAGCCTTGCTATTGTTGCGTAGCCTAGTTTGCCCTATTAACCACTCAAATGCTTCTGTATTCATATATATCTTAAAGTAGTTCATATTAATTATATTAAGTACTTTAGTAAAATAAATGAAAATCCTAATAAATATTAAATTTTTATTAAAAAAGTAAAGTCTTTCTATATTTGTATGAGTATACAGGCAGTTTGATTGTTGTGATATATTTTATATCGCACCCGGCTGCAGTGCCGAATATTAAGAACAATGTTCGCTTGCTAGCTTTCGCTTCAATGTCTGCAAGATTGTACCTGCACAACTTGCTTCAAAATATCTGCTTTTTGTTGAGCATAGACATTAGCATAACCGCATGCAGGAGATGCAGCAGCGGAACTTGCAACACACTTAGGCCTTTTTGCTTGAGTGTCTAGATGAGATAGAAACTCTTCTATTAACGGATTAACAAAAAACCATCCTCCCATTTTTTTGGTTCCTCTCTACACCATACAATTTCAGCGTTCTTATATTTTTCAACTTCACTTCCTAGTTTATCGGCCGGGAATGGATAGAATTGTTCTAAACGCATTACTGCTATATCGTTTATTTTTTGTGTTTCAAGAATTTCAATTATGTCGTAATAAACTTTACCACTACATATTACAACTTTAGGTATTTTATCACTTAGAACTAAACCTGTTCTACACTCGGGAATTACCGTAAGAAATTTTCCTTCAAAGTCAGAAAGGTTAGAAACTGCCATTTTATGACGCAATAGTGATTTAGTTGTAAACACCACTAAAGGCTTACGAAAATCTCGATTAATTTGTCGGCGTAAAGCATGAAAATAAGCAAGAGTAGAGCACCTGCATATTATCCTCTGCACAGAGCTGCAAAATTCTTTCTATACGAGCAGAACTATGTTCAGGCCCCTGCCCTTCATAACCATGAGGCAAAAGTAGAACTAGACCATTTGATCGCAACCACTTTGTTTCTGCAGATGAGATAAATTGGTCGATCATAATTTGTGCGCCATTTGCAAAATCACTAAATTGCCCTTCTCAGAACACCAGTGAAAATGGAGAATCAAGGCTATATCCATATTCAAAACCCATTACAGCATACTCAGATAGTGCGCTGTCTATAAATTCAAAGTGAGCTTGCTTCTCACTTACATTATTTAGCGTAATAAACGTTTCCTCCGTTACTTAATACTTCATCACTAATTAGGACTTTCTCTGCAGCCAGCATCTCTTCGTAAATTGTTCCTGGAGTTTTATGCCTTGATATTGCTTTATACATAAGTGGCTGAGTAAAATGTGGTTCATCGCCTTCATTATGGCCATATTTGCTGTATCATATTATGTCAATCACCACATCCTTTTTAAATTTCTGCACATACTCCATTGCCAAACTCGCGGCAAAACTCACGGCTTCTGGATTATCTCCATTAACATGAAATATTGGAGCTTCTATTGATTTTGCTACATCAGTACAATAAAAAGAAGAGCGTGCACAACGAGGATTCGCAGTAAAACCAACTTGGTTATTGATGACAATATGAACGATACCACCAACTTTATAACCTTCAATGTTGCTCAAAGTCAGGGTTTCGGCAACCACCCCCTGCCCGATAAAAGCTGCATCAGCATGAATTGATATTCCAAGCACAGATCTCATATTTTGTTTCGCCCATACTCTTCCAGCTAGAACCGGACTTACCGCCTCAAGGTGAGATGGGTTAGGACATAAACTTAAGTGTATTTTTTTACCACCAGCAAGTGCTCGATCAGAAGAGTAACCAAGGTGATATTTGACATCACCAGATACCTCCATACCACTTGGGTATTCAAGATTTCCTTGATATTCAGACAGCATTGCCGCATATTCTTTCCCCATAACTTTGGTTAGAACATTAAGCCGTCCTCGGTGGGCCATACCAAGAACTATTTCTTCAATACCAATAGCTGCAGAATCACTAATAACTCTTTCAATTGCAACAATGGCTGACTCCCCACCTTCGATAGAAAAACGCTTATATCCAGGAAATTTCATATGGAGTAAATGCTCGAACCTCTCAGATTCAATCAAGTGCCTTAGTATTTCTTCTTTATCCTGAGGGCTTAGCGTATAGACCTGCAGTCAAACTCTTTCCTCATAAGAGGAAATATGCATAAATTCAAAACCGATATGCTTGCAGTAAATATCTCTGTAGATTCTAGTGTCACTTGTAGGAGAAAGATTCAAGTATTTTTGATAATCTATTTCCTTATTTATATTCCGTGATAATGGATTTAAGTGTGCAAGAAAGTGACCATAAGATCTGAAAAAATTTGCTACACTAGACTCTACCTTAGTTACATGCTGCGTGTTATAAAATTCCGTTTTATCAACCCCTAAATTGCTCGAAAAAATTGTGTACCAATCTTCTCCGATTGATTTATCGCCCTGCAAATAGCGGTTATACATTTATTCCACAAATTCTGAATTGTCACCATAAAGGCAGCTTAAACTTGGCATAATCACTATAAAAGATTTCAAATACTTATAAGTATACCTTAAGTTTTTTAAAAAAGAACTCCTTTAGTTTCTAATTATTAAGTTATACAAACACTGTAATTTGAGTCTTCCAGAAAGGGTGTCATTCTAGACTGGCATCTAATCTTTCCATAAATGCTGTATTTCAACATAAAACAACTATACTCATCAACTTGTTCCCAATCATAATTCCTATATTCCAGTGTTAGCTACTTGGATGAAATCTTTTTTCGATTTCTATACTATTGCTGAATGAAGATTATTGAAATTTGTTTGCACATTAAGGAACGCAAGGGTTTATGAGTCAGAGAATAAGTCATAAACACATTTACTCGGCCTTAATACTTTGAATTTATATTTGAGTAAACGATAAACATTAATTGGTACGAGTGATCTATTTAAAAGTGACAATTATGATAAAAATCATAATTCTTTGATTAGAGTCATAAAACTGAAGGATACAAAAAAAATTAATGAACAATATGACGAACACTGAGAGATTTATCTCAAGCTCTGAAGAACTTTACAGACAACAAAAAAGATGTAGCCAAATTTGTTATATATAGCGACTTGAATAATTATGTAGAACCTTAAGATAGAACATTAAAAGGGATATTAGATAGAGTCTTGGGAAAAAATATTCCAACTAATGATAATGACATAAAAAATATTGTTGCGGATGAATTATCAGGTTTCACTATAGAAAAAGCAGCCGCATACACAAATATTTTAAGTACAATTAATCTATTCAAGAAAGGACTTAAAGAAATTTAAGATTCGAGCAGAGTGGAAAAGGCAATAAAGAACATAAATCATACGAAGTAAGTACGGAAAATAAAACGACATCAAAGCAGAAGGAAGATACTCCTAAGCTGCAAGAAGGTAAACAGCCGGTAGGAAAATTAGTTATGAAGAGAATAAAACGGCCAACAACAACACCTTCGCCACCTCCTACTGTTCCGAATGATTTTAAGCCTGAGCCTCAAGAAAAGGTTTCTACTACTGAGAAGAAGAAGGTACGCTTTATATCAAAACCAGAAATTATACCTTTTAGTGATTCAGGATATGCAAGTTCATCAGGTGAAGAATTTGATGAAAAAATATCTCATTACCAAGAAAAAGGGTCCATTTACGCAGCAGTTCCTAAACGAGCATATAAAAACGAAAAGAGTAAGTAAACAGCAGCAGCAGCAATCTAAGCCTCCAATACCGTTAAAACCATCAATACGTTTCCCTAGCTTTTCTACATATTCCTTTTCTGTTATATGCAGGCTATTTAGAGTTTGAAGGAATTTATTATGGTCAAATTCTCCTCTATCGTCCTGAAAGTACTTGGTATTTTTTATATGGCCTATGATAGATTCTTCTCCAACTTTTAATCCAAGTTTGCTTATTAGGTTAAACAATAGTTTTTGCTCTATAAGTGCGTTGAGTAAATCATATTTCAGCTTTTTTACTTGTTCTTTACTTACATCAAATTCAGAAATTTGCTTTTCATAATTTTGATATAGTAATTTATATTCATCTGATGTTATAACTTCCTTTCCTACTTTAGCTAATTCTTTCCTTTCATCATCATTTAATAAAAGATTGCCAATCCCCATAAGATTAACAAGCAAACTAAAAGGAGAACGATTGCCTTGGTAAAAAAATTTCTAATACTCATTGTAAACTCAGTTAACTAACACTTAAATTTAGAATAGCAATAAGTTAATATTTGTAAATCTATTAACAAATTAGCTAATATACGTAATATTGTAGTCTATTAAATTGAATAGAAGCTTATATTAACCTAAGAGCCTGTAAGTAATCTCTGAATATGGTAAGATGAGATATAGTTGACAATGAGGTAAAGCATGAGGAATACATATCCAAGTGACATAAGTTGTGAAAAATTCGAAAAGATTAGACTAATTTTAGAAAGGGTGTGCAAGAAAACAAAGCCAAGAAGATTAGGTTTATATGAGTTATTTTGTGGTGTGCTTTATGTACTAAAATGTGGCTGTCAATGGCGAATGCTTCCAAAAGAGTTTCCAAGATGGCGAAATTGTTACTATTACTTTAGGAAATAGAGTAAAAAACGAATGAAGATAGAGAAAATTTTCTAGAAATTGTCTTTAAAAAAATAGGTTAGAGAGGTTCGTTCTAACAGTGGTCGGAATACCAAAACAAGCTTCTGCATCATTGATGCCCAAAGTGTAAAAAATACGGATACTGCTGAAGAAAAAGGTTAGGATGCTGGCAAGAAAGTTTCAGTAATAAAGTGTCATATCGCAGTTGATACACAAGGTTTTACACACGCAATTCATATAACAACGGCAGAAATAACTGATCGTAGCAGTGCTTTGACAATGATTAAAAATACTAAAGAAAGTCTCTCTGAAGTTAAAAACATACTGGTTGATGCAGGCTACACTGGACAAATTTTGCAGCACAGATGAAAGTAATATTGGTGCAACTGTTGAGGTGAAGCGAATTACACACCTTTGATGTAAAGATGGGTTGTTGAGAGATCTTTTGCCTGGTTGGAAAAATGTAGGCGACTTTGGAAAAATTGCGAGCCTAAACTTAATACTAGCCTACAAAAGGTTGTTCTTGCTTTTAGTTCTTTCCTCCTCAAAAAGAATATGAACCGGTTCTTTGATGGTAGAGGGTTTATTTCTAATAGTCTTTATGTTGATGTGACAATATTTGGTACTTTGTCATTGTTAGCACTGCGAGCTACTGAGATATTTAGTCCTACATTTTCAAAAGGTTGTGAAATATACACTGAAAAACACATGAAAGATTTACTTGAGGAAGATCCAAGAGATAGAGTACAAAAGGTAACTGATCAGTTAGGACGGTATGATCCACGAAGGCTATTAATGCCAATAATTATGCCTCTTGTTAGAAAGTGTTTTGCAGAAGTGGCAAGCGAATTTGCTGAAAGGAATTTTGATGAGGTAATAATTGATATGTCTGATGTTAATACTGAAGGACTATCTAATCCTCAAGCAATTGAATTTACACAGCAAACAGTGTAGTATAAGCTTTTAGCTCTACGCATTGACTCAAAAAAAGTAGAATTGATATTTGAAAAATTTCAACAATCAAATCCTGCACCAAAAATAGAGCTAAATTATATCAATCATTTTACGTTATTCGTTGCAATAGTTCTATCAGCCCGAACAACTGATATAAGCGTTAGTAAAATTACAAAGGAGCTATTTAGTATTACTGATACTCCAGAAAAAATGATGAATCTTGGGCAAAGTGAGCTGAAAAAATACATAAGCAGTATTGGTTTATATATATTCCAAAGCAAAAATATAATCGGGCTCAGCAAAATATTGATTGAGAGGTACAATAGCAAAGTTCCTACTAATTTCGATGATTTGGTATCTTTACCAGGGGTTGGGAGAAAGAGTGCTAATGTATTCTTAAATTCAGGGCTTGGTATTCCAACATTGGCAATTGATACTCATGTTTTTAGAGTAAGCAATAGAGTTGGGCTTGTGAAAGAAAAAGATATATTTAAAACAGAGCAATCTCTATTGAATGTGGTTCCAAAATAAATACCTGCTTTATGCTCATCATTGGCTAGATTTACACGGTAGATACATTTGCAAGGCACAAAAACCTTTGTGTGAATTGTGCACAATTCATGATTTATGTGAGTTTGAATGCAAGAGGTATAAAGTCTAGCACAACACTTCTATATTTCTTTCTTTTATCATCTAAGTAGCTGATCTCTATGATGGTGTCATCCGAGTAGCTGACACTGGAATCCAGTCTTTCTTACCAACAAAAACTTAGAATAAGTTTTGTTCTTAAAAAATTTCTAGATTCCAGACTCATGTTTCAATGTTAAACAAGGTACAATAGAATTGAGTAGGGTAATTCCTAGGACATTATTATACTCTAGAACAAGTAAAATGTCATCCAGATAGACTAATGTACAATGTAAGCTAAATGTCTATAAGGAAAAACAGCAAGGCATTTTAGGATTTGCTATAAATCGCATTAGGAGCTCAGGAGTACAGCTTACAATTACAGATAGGTATAGTTGAATTTAAAGTAACTACATAAATTTACTACAATTTTCATACCTATAAGCTGCTATGCAACAAAGCCCTGTGTGGGTATAATTTTTACAGGATACAAAGCTTAATGGAGAAAGTTACGAACATCAGTGAAAAACATTGCAATTTTATTCTCATTTGCAGCTGCTATCACGTCTAGATATTTCAATGAGCCACCTGGCTGAATAATAGCTGTAATTTCATGCTTTGCACTTTCTACTATACTATCTGAAAATCGAAAAAATTCATCTGAAGCAAGCGCATTTTTCACCTGCTTTTTTACTGAAATATTCACACAATCTGCTTGTTTGCTTGTTTGTTCTGCACCGATGCCTATAGCACAACCGTCTTTTGCTATCACTATTGCATTGGATTTTACATGTTTACATATATTCCAAGCAAAAATAAGATCTTCCTTCTCTTTTTTTGTTGTAGTGCATTCTGTCACTCGGTTCATTTCTTCTACTTTTACTGTATGGTTATTATTTTCTTGCACTAAGAACCCGCCAACAACATTTTTGATTTGACATTTTGCATTTTGCTGAAGAGATTGATGAATAATCACTCTTAAATTTTTCTATTTTTTGTAAAATTTTTAGTGCCTCATTGTTTACCGATGGTACTATCATCACTTCCAAAAATATCTCGTTTAATTTCTCTGCTAGCTTTAAATCTATCTCCCGATTGAAAGCAACTATTCCACCAAAACTGCTTATTTCATCACATGGTAGAGCTTTTTCATATGCTTTTAAAGCACTATCACTAACAGCAGCGCCACATGGATTATTGTGCTTTATTATCACTGCTGCAGGTTCTTGAAACTCAGAAATTTTGTTAAGTGCAGACTCTATGTCGACCATATTATTATAGCTCAACTCTTTTCCATGTATTTTCTCCAGTAGATATTTGCTAAATTGATTGCTATACAATGCAGCTTTTTGATGAGGATTTTCACCATACCTGAGTCGTTGCGCTTTACATCCATATAATATTAAAAAAACTCTGGTAACTCATTGCTTTTGCCCTGTGATAAAAACCAATTGTAAATATTAGAATCATACTGTGCAGTTAGAGCAAATGCTTTAGTTGCTAGATGTTTTCTATATTCTAATGTTATCTGATTGTTATTTTGATCATCTCAGCTTTCAGTGTTTCGTAATCTTGAATGCTAGAAATCACTGAAGTGAAATGAAAGTTTTTTGCTGTAGCTCTAATTAATGCTACTCCACCTATATCTATTTGTTCTATGATTTGCTTCTAACTTGAGTTGCTATTAACCGTTTTCCAAAATGGATATAAGTTAGTTATAAGCAGATCTATGGGCTTAATTTCTAGATTCTGCATTTCCTTTTCGTGCCTTTCTCGATCACAGAGTATTCCTCTATGAACTTTAGGATGTAAAGTTTTCACTCTGCCATCTAGTATTTCTGGAAATTGTGTGTAATCTGAAAATTCTTGCATTTTTATTCCCGCACCTGATAGCACTTTATAAGCATTCCCTGTTGAGAGAATTTATATTTGTTGCTGCATCAAAAACGATGCAAGTTCAATTATATTTGTCTATCGTATACTGATATTAAAGCTCTTTTAATTTTCTTATGGAAGATCTCTTAAGATTATATCTAAGAAAAGAAAATTTGTCTATATATAGCCACTACGTCATACCACTGCGGTATCTCGTTGTAGATTCCGCTAACAAGCACATAGCTGTACGAACATTCATCTTTGAAGGTAAATTGCACAGCAAATGGTGTCATTCCAGTGTTTGGCAATGGAGTTTAGTCTTTATTATACAGCCACTTATTTAAAGGTTATTTTCCTGCATCGCAGTGTCAAGCATTGGGATGACAAGAAGATAGCATTGGGATAATAAAGAGGGCACTGGCACGACATCATCCTTTTTTCTGGATCCAAGTAGTCATGCCATTGCCTTTGTGTTTGAGGCAAAATCTGCTATAATATTTAACACATTGCTTTCACAAATAAATGTTCGTACAGTTGTGTAATAAGCAGCGGAATACCAAATTGTAGAAGTTGCTTTAGCTCTCCCCTCCCTCCCTTTAAAGTAGTCTATTCTATAAATTTGTTTGTTAAACTTGATTTAAGCCACGAACAAAATCTTTAATATCGCACGGATTTCTTCCTTCCATTTGAACAACTTTAGGAATTAAAGTACCACCTTTTAAACTTATATGCATATTATCATTATTGATCTCACCTTGTCCTGAAGTGAAGGCTTCAAATTCAGCATCAAGTTTCTTGATACGTTTATTCTCTACCTTAATGAATGCTTTTGGATAAAATGCTTTAACCTTTCTATAAGCAATTTCACAGGCGTCACTTGCGTAAATTGTATAGTTTTTTTTACTTTGTCAGTATAGCACCCATCGTTATCGCTCTGTTTTAAGGGAACTTGCTTTTCAATTTCGTTTAGTACTTTCAGCAGTAAAACACTACCTAATTCAGACAACTTATCATACAACGTCTTATAGTTATCGCTTTTTTCAATAAGAAATGTTTTCTGTTTTAAAACAGGGTCAGAATCTAATCCTTCATCTAGCTGCATATTGCTAACTCCGGTTTCTTGATCTCCGGCTAAAATTGTGTGCTGTATCGGAGCTGCACCGCGCCACCTAGGCAGCAATGATGGATGCATATTAATACAACCATATTTGGGAATATTCAAAATTTCTTTTGGAAGTATCAATCCATACGCAACAACAACTGCAACGTCTGGCTTAATATTTCCAAAACTTTTCTTGCTCTATCGAAGATTTTAAAGAGGCAGGAGTACATACCACTATGTCACTTTTTTCAGCAACGATGTGTACTGGGGATTCTGTTAACCTCTGCCCATGTCCAGAAGGTTTTTGGAGCTTTGGTATATACTGCTACTATTCCACTCTGTAATTTAAATAGTAAGTTTAACGCACCAACAGCAAACCCCGGTGACCCCATGAAAATAATTCTCATGTTTTCAGGTGTTTTTGCTTTAGGTATTTTCTAACTTACTATTTACAGTTTCTATTAATTTAGCAAAATTATCCTTATGATTAACAGCCATCTCAGCAAGAATCTTCCTATTTAAATCAATTTCAGCAAGTTTAAGACCATGTATAAATCTACCGTAAGTAAGTCCATGTTCTCTTACTGCTGCATTAATACGTATTATCCACAAACCACGAAAATCACGTTTACAGGCTCCTCTGTTTCTGTAAGCATATTGGAGTGCTTTTTCAACTCTTTGTAATGCAATTCTAAAACAATTTTTTGCCCGTCCTCTATAACCCTTTGCTAGTTTCAATATTTTTTTATGACGAGCATGAGTAGTGACTTCACGTTTTACTCGAGCCATTTTTATTTTACCTCCATTTTGTTAAACACCATAAGGCATATAAAGCTTAACTATACGCGAGTCAGGTTTATTTAGAATTGCTGTACCGCGCTGATTACGAATATTAAATTTACTTCTTTTTACCATACCATGTCTTTTACCTGACTGAGTAGCAATGACTTTACCCTTAGCTGTAAGATGAAAGCGCTTTTTGACAGAAGATTTAGTCTTTAATTTTATTTTTGTCATATTCTAAACAAATTTACAAACACTTCTATTTAATTCTTAAGCAGTAGTTAAGCATTAGTATAGATAATTTTATTAAATAATCAAGTTCAAATTATATTTCAAAGGAGCTTAAATGTAATTACACCTAATACATGTGTTATGCCATCTTTATTTCCAAGTGGCAATAATACTTACATCATTTTAACACTTTCACTTTCTTCCTCTTCATTGATTGGACTTTTACTTTCTATTACAGTTTCGAGTTTATCAATCACTGCGTCTATTTTTGCATGCTTGTTATCAATGCACATCTTTTTATTGAAACTATAGAATTCAATAGCTTTTTCTCTTGCACTTTCACAAACATAACCTTGATCTTTAACGTTAATGATAAAACAATACTGCCATGACTCCATGATTTCTGCAGTGTCTATTTCATGTCTTTCTGGCCATTCTCTATCTGATCCTTTTATATGACTCCAATGTTGAGTAACTATATTCACTATTCTTCTTTCTTTGCCTGCATAATTTCCATTCGAAATTCCACATATAAAACACAGATATGAGGTAAATTTATCGTGAATGTATTGATTTTTTCTTACTAAAGGATGTAGATTATTGAAAATTCTCATCCTGTTTACACAACAGGTAATGATAAATTAACTATAATAATTAGATCATAAAAATTATTAAATGAGGAAACTGTTAAAGAAATTATAAAAAAATTCTATGTTTGCAATATTTTGACTAAATAATACTATTACCTCAACATTCTAAGGTTATTGCACTTAATAAATTACTAGGTGAAGTTTCTTCCTTAGAACTACTATGGCTTTTACTTTTTCTATTATAAAACCAACATTTAAATGATACAGCTTCTGCGATAGCTGCTACCAAGACTACTACCACTGCTAACATACCTACTGTTAATACTCCCATATTTTCCTTATTTGATCAAGATGTTTCCAATGATTTAGGCCTTCTTACATTCGTATCACGAAGTATAAGACTATCTAAAATATTTATCGTATTTTTAACATTTTCTATATTTTGTGGCGTAATTCTATGACTAGTATTTAACTTTTTTTATTTTTTCCATTACTTGTTTTAAGTTTGGTATTTCTTTTGTTGCACTTTCAATATCACCAGCTTCCAGCTTTTGCAAATTCTCATTACTCAAAAACTTTTTGAGATACTTTTCATAAAACTCTTTGGCATTATATCTTTTATAACTTCGTATTTTTCCACTCTTAAGACCAGAAACGATATTATCAATCATCAATCGATAATTTACTTGGGGATTTTTCTGCATGCATTATTTCCCCTCTAGCAATGAGTAGATGATAAGATGAATCGCCAAGTATGCACACATAACCGAGTTTTAAATCACCTCCTCCCAATAGAAAATATATTGTTCTATTTTGTTCTACATCTTGCAATTCAGATTCAATACTAATCCAGCTATTCCTTTTTTCCTTATTGATTAATCCTTTTTCTCGTACAGTATCTTTAACGTGTAACAATCTTCCTGGCATATATGACCTCCAAATTGAGCAATATTTCCTTGTGTATAAAAGATAAATTATTTAAGTCCACATTTTTTTACCAAGATTTTTATTATACTAAATAGTATATGTATTAATATTAGGACTGATTTTACTCTCATTGCAACTTATTATACCTTAGAAAAAACGATATAAAATTAGAGAAAGTGTTATAAAATTTTTTGTAAGACAGGAAAATTTCTTCTCCTTAGGTTCCAGAGCATATAAGTGCTGTAATAGTTAAGTTGATGGCACTGTTGTGCTATCAAACTCTGGAATTTTACTCAACACTAATCTGAAAAGATAGATGTGCTGCCGATGTAGTAATGCTGAGCAAAGATTCTATTTCTGATGTAGATCCGGAATGCTCAAGTTGAACTTGTTCAGGAAGGTTTTTCATCGCTGTTTCAACATCGTAGCTACCTTCCTTATTTTTTCTATGCCATACAAAGTACCCTAATCCCGCAAAAGCTACTGCTAGCACTCCACCCAATATACCACCAGCAATCCCTGCTATTCCTAAATACTGTCCTCCATTTATTTCGGGTGATTTAGGCCCCTCCACATCTATGCTATTAAATATAGAATGAATATACACTTCTTTTGAATTAATATCAAAACGGGAAATACTACTTATATCTTTCGGAGTATTGCCATAACTAGCATTTGATTCTTCTATTTCATTTATTACGCCATTATTCTCTTTAATAGTTACTTTGCTTGATGCAAAATCGAATTCTTGTTTTGTTAAAGAAGCTAATTCGATAGTTACATCTTCCTGCATCTGATAATCAATTTCTTCAGTAGTATATTCTCTCAATTGGCTATTTTCATCAGTTCTTTCTTTTAGCTTTTTTGAACTATCCTTACCCAATTCATCTAAAAGGATTTTAGTAATATTTTTTTAAATTCTCTGTAATTATATTCTTTTCCTTTTTCTATTTCTCCACTCTTAAGACCTAAAATAATTCCATCTATTGTCGATTCTCAAATTGCTTGAGGAATGTCTATTGAATTTACTATACCTGTAACCAAGCCTATCTCAGCTGCTCTAGAAGATACAGAGAGGTATTTTACTGTTAAATTCTCTCATTTAATTAAAAATTCTACCCTTCTGTTTTGTTTTATACTTTCCAAGTCAGATACAATTCTAATTATTGGACCATCCATCTCCTGCTTATTTGTTGTTTCTCTCTTTCGCATGCTATTCTTAGTGTTTTGGAATTTGTTTGGCTTTTCACAATCCTTAAATTAATTAATAAAAGTGATATTTGAATTAACAAATACTTCTCTATGTTAGTGAATAAAATATTTTTTAAAAATATCTTTTTATTAAAATATTTATGTAAAGGTTACTTTTATTATACTAAGTAATGTATATATTAATATTTATATTGATAAATTGATTTTACTTCTGTTACAACTTATTAAGCATAGATAACCTCAGTAAAAACGATGAAGCTAAGCGAGATTAGAGAAAGATTTATAAAATGTTTTGTAAATAATAATCATGAGCAAATTCCTTCTTCTCCTTTGACTCCAGAGCATGATCCAACACTCATGTTTACAAATGCTGGTATGGTACAGTTCAAAAACATCTTTACCGGCACGCAAAAAACTGAAATGAAACGTGCCGTCTCAAGTCAAAAGTGTCTCAGAGCAGGTGGTAAACACAATAATATTGAAAATGTAGGCTATACATCTCGGCATCACACATTTTTTTAAATGCTCGGAAATTTTAGCTTTGGTGATTATTTTAAAGAAACTGCCATGGAACTCGCGTGGAAATTTATTACTGAAAAACTATCCCTTGATAAAAAATAGACTGTCCATAACTATTTACCACACTGATGATGAAGCATATGAAATTTGGCGAAAGATAAGTGGCTTTTCAGATGATAAAATCATAAGAATTACAACAGATGATAACTTTTGGTCCATGAGGCCCATGTTCTGAAATCTTTTACGATCATGGAAATTCCGCTTTACATGAGGACGACAGAATTGTTGATATTTGGAACCTAGTGTTCATAGAATTTAATAAAGATGAAGAAGGTAATTTACAAAAATTACCAAAAAAATGCATCGATACCGGAACGGGTCTTGAAAGAATAGCAGCTGTTATGCAAAACGTCCATGATAACTCTGATATCGACCTATTTTCTGCTCTGGTAAGTGAATCGCAAGAGTACTGTGGAAATACGGAAAATAAAGTAGCTCATAAGATTATCGCAGATCACCTTCGTGCAGCTGCATTTCTCATTGCAGAAGGAGTGCTTCCTGGAAATGAAGGCAGGAATTACGTATTACGCAGATTAATTAGGAGAGCAGCACGTTATATCCACCTACTTGGATATAATAATTCTCTATTGAACCTTGTATTTCCTGCACTTATAGATGGCACAAGTTTGACTTATATGGGAGATGCTTATCCAGAGCTAATCAGAGCTAAAAGTTTAATAGAAACAACATTAAAGTCAGAGGAAGAAAACTTTAAATATACTTTGATGAAAGGTTTTAATCTCCTGGACAAATTTACTCAGATTTAAAACAAGGTGACACTCTATCTGGAGAATCAGCATTCAAACTATATGACACTTATGGATTTCCTTTGGATATCTAACTTGATATTTTGAAAGACAGGAAAAATAAATTTTGACCAAAAAGGTTTTGATAATGCAATGAAAGAGCAAAAAGAAAGAGCACGTGCTAATTGGACTGGATCTGGTGAAAAAGCTGTTGAACAAGTATGGTTTAATTTAATCGATCAGTTAGGCAAAACGGAATTTGTTGGTTATGAACGTGATGAAGTAAAGGATGCAACAGTACTCGCAATAATTTCCTCTAAAACTGAAGTAATTGATTCTGCAAAAGAAGGAGAAAAGATAACTATTATACTTGATAAAACACCTTTTTATGGAGAATCAGGTGGACAAGTGGGAGATATTGGAAATCTTATAAAGTATGATGGAAGTATGGTAACAGTTGAAAATACTAACAAGATTAATGACTTGTATTCGCACAGGTGCGTCGGCTAAATTTGTAAAGGTAACACAGTTACAGCTAGTATTCACAAAAAAAGAAGACAAGACTTTAGAAGAAATCTTTCAGCTACACATCTTCTACACTTTGCACTCAGAAAAATCTTAGGTCATCATATTACTCAAAAAGGTTCTCTAGTCGCACCAAATAGACTAAGATTTGACTTTAGTCACAATAAGCCAGTCACTCAGGATCAGCTGTCTTTAGTAGAAGATATGGTAAATTCTCTAATCAGAGAAAATCTTTCTACGTCCACAAAATTTCAAGATATGGATCAGGCAATAGACGAAGGAACTATGGCCTTATTTGGTGAAAAATATGGTGACAAAGTTAGGGTTGTAAAAATTGGAGATTCAAAAGAATTATGTGGCGGTACACACGTAGAGCGTACTGGAGAATTTGGTTTGTTTAAGATAGCAGCAGAATGTTCCATTGCATCTGGAGTAAGAAGAATTTAAGCTTTAACCGGTCAAGAAGCAATTAATTATGTACGCAATAACGAAATTAGCTTTAAAAAAGTTGCAGAATTCGTAAAAGCACCAGTAAATAAAATAATAAGTCGACTCAGTATTTTAAGCCAGGAGCGCAAAGAATTTGAAGTTAAAATAAAAAATCTTTATAAAGAGATTTTCAGTGAAGAAAATGTAAAAAGTACCAAAATAAATGGAATAAATTTCGTAAGCCACACTTTCAATAACGTTCCAGGAGGTATAATAAGCGAATTTGCTCTACAGCAACAAAAACCGAAAACTGTAATAGCCTTCATGGTAACAGAAAAGGATAAAACAGTTTTGATTGTCAAAGTAAGTAAAGATTTAACTAATAAGATCAATGCAAAAGAGCTAGTATCTACTGTAACCAGAAGGGATTGCGGTGGAAATGCCGAACTTGCACAAACAGGCTGTGAGAGCAATAAAATAGATGATACGATTACAGCCATTTATAGCAAAATAACATCGTGCAAAGACTAATATACTCTACTTATCTCTTAGCCGTGAACGGGATCATCAAAGTGTTATGCAAATAGGGGTAGAGAAGACTTAACTGTCAAATGAGCATATCAGGTAATAAGAACTGGATTACAGCTTAATGTTCTGGAATGACATCATTTTATTCATCAAAGTAGTCCTGTCATTAAAGTAGCAGCTTTATAACGTCAGTGCACAGAGCCCTTTATTGTTATCCCAGTACTTGACACTGGGATCCAGAGGACTGACCAGGTAATAAAAACTGAATTACAGCTCCATGCTCTGGAATGATATCTAGGTTTAAAGTCTACATAAAAATCATTTACAATCTATGTTCAATATGATAAATTGAAAACAGTTTATTCCTCGGTAGCTCAGTGGTAGAGCAGTTGGCTGTTAACGAATTGGTCGCTGGTTCGAATCCGGCCCGGGGGGGAGCACTATTTTATACAATCTGTACATTTCACTTTTAGCCCAGAATTCACTACCTTTTTTGTCTCTTAAACAGACAAAACGTGTGAAGTTATATAGGTTTAAAGCCTTTTCTTTCAAAATGCAAAGATGCCTGTACCTCACTTAGCTTAATACCTTGTTCTTCCCCTATTTTTCTTTTATTTCACCTACTTTGCAGTGAAGGCCGGAAATTTTTACTATCAATACTAAAATAATTAAAAATCAGTGAAGTAAGACGTATCAAATTTCCACTCGCCAAAGTCTGTGCACCTCTGTAATTAATGCTGTTATCATATATTTTAAGCGTAATAAGATTTGTAAGATTCCCACTCACTAAAGCCTCTGCACCTTTGTCACTGATTTCATTCCATCCTAAACTAAGCAAAGTAAAATTTGTAAGATTTCCACTCGCTAAAGCTTTTGCCCCCCTATCGCTAATTTTATTATCATATAATTTAAGGTCAGTAAGACTTCTAAGGTTTCCACTTGCTAAAACCTCTACACCTTCATCACCAATTCCGTTTCCTCCTAAATCAAGCGAAGTAAGATTTATAAGATTCCCGCTTGCTAAAATCTTTGCACCTTCTGTACTAACATAACTGCAACTTAGATCAAGTGAAGTAAGATGTGAAAGCTTAGCTAATTCTTTTACAACTTCCCAATTAATGCTTGAACATCGTAAAATAAGCTTTGTAATGTGTCTATTATTTTTAAAAAAATGTACGAACTTGTTTGCATTAACTATAGCGCCTGATGTTACTAAAGTATTACCTTTTATATATTTGCTATAACTCACTTGACCACACTATTAAAGCTATGCAAGTGTTTTAGTAAACACTTCAGCACTGTCAATCACTTTAATAAAATATTTTATGAAAAACTTCATATACCTTTCCTCCAAGCAGCTTTTTCTATCTCTTATTTTAACACAAAAGTTGTGAGAAGAGTTTGTTTCTGGTATCATCGGAGGTTTTCGATGATAACTTTTATATGAACATTAAATCAGACGTTTTATGTATAATAGATGGCTGGGGTAATGGAATAGAAAATAGTAAATACAATGCTATTAGCAATTCAAATCCACCTTGTTGGCAATATATTAGCTCTAATTATCCAAAGTGCAGTTTATCTGCCTGTGGAACTGATGTTGGATTACCAGAAGGCCAAATAGGCAATTCAGAAGTTGGCCATATGCATGTTGGCAGTGGTAGAGTGGTAATACAAAGCCTTAAGCGTATTAATCAAGAAATCGAAACGATAGAAAATAATGCAAATCTACAGAATTTTATTAATGATCTAAAAAGTAAGAATAGCATATGCCATATAATGGGATTGATATCAGATGGCGGTGTTCATTCGCATCAAAAGCATATTTCATCTTTAGCGAACAAGATATCACAGCGCGGAATTAAAGTTGTGATACAACGCATTTTTAGATGGCAGAGACACACTGCCAAATTCAGGGAAAAGATGCATTCAAGAATTTACAGAAAGCATAAAGGAAACTGATATAAGAATCGCCACTGTCTCTGGGCGTTATTATGCTATGGACCGTGATAATAGGTGGGAAAGAACAATTGAGGCTTATGAAGCCATCGCATTTGCAAAGGCGCCTCGTTATGATGATGCAGTATTGCTTATTGGTGAAAATTATCAAAATAATATTACCGATGAATTTATCAGGCCCGCAATAATAGGCGATAATCAAGGTATAAAGCAGAAGATGGATTGCTATAGGCTAACTTTCGTGCTGATCGAATGATACAATTAGCAAGTATTTTATCAGGTGTCATTCCAGCGCGTGACACTGGAATCTATGGTAAAATTACTCGTACGAAAGAAGGTCGTGAAGGAAAACCATTCCCTTCAATTCTAACTATGATGCAATATAAAGCAAATTTAAAAATCCCTTATTTCTTTCCTCCTGAATCTTTTGCCAACACTTTGGGACAAATAATAGAAGACAATAAATTACGGCAACTGCGCATTGAAGAAACTGAGAAATATGCTCATGCGACATTCTTTTTTAATTGCGGAAGAGAAGAACCTTTTCCTGGCGAAGAAAGAATACTCATTCCTTCACCAAAAGTTAAAACTTATGATTTGCAGCCTAAAATGTCAGCCTTTGAGCTCACAGAAAAGCTTGTGAAAAAAATTCATTTTTAGGAATTTGCACTGATAGTTGTAAACTACGCTAATCCTGATATGGTAGCACACACAAGTGATATAAAAGCAGCTGAGAATGCAGTACTTACTGTAGACGATTGCCGTGCAAAAGTGCTGAGTGCTGCTGAAGACGTTGGTAACACCGCACTCATTATTACAACATACCATGGTAATGTGGAATGTATGTTCGATGAAGAAAATAACACACCTCACACAGCACACACTCTAAATAAAGTTCCATTCGTTATATCTTGAGACAATTTAAAACTAAGAGATGGAAGATTATCTGATATTGCTCCTACTATTTTACAGCTACTTGGACTCAAAAAGCCAAATGAAACGACAGGTAGTTCATTGATTGTATAATTTTTCGTATTACTCTTTATTCTTAACTGTTGTAGTTTGAGACACCGGAAGGGTGCTATTCAAACAGCCCCTTATAGCTTATTCGGTGTCATCTCAGTGCTTGATTCCTAGATTCCAGTGTCACGAGCTGGAATAATATCATTTTTGTTCATATAAAAAGTAGCAGATTTATGACGGCAGTGCCCAGAGGTGTCATTCAGTAGCACCTTGTCGTTCCAGTAGCTCTTTCGGTATTATTCAAGTAGCCTATTCGGTGTCATCCCGGTGCTTGACACTGGGATCCAGGAATTTTAATAAATTTACGAGTATAAAAGTAGCTGCTTTATGTTAAATACAACGTTTTGATGATTATGAAAAACCAGTGTCAATCACTGGAATGACATCTTCCTACAGATAGTGTTCGTACAGTTGTAACAGGAATAATACCATCATAAAGGAACTAGTGTTAGCTACTTGAATGATATTAAATAGATATGCTTTATCTTAACACAACTTTTAAATTTTTCGCTGTTAGTACTAATGGTTCATCAAAGAAATTATTAATATCACCAATACTATTTATATTTTTCACACTGATAGATTGGTCAATTCTTTTAACTAGATTAGATAAAACTTTGTTAGGGCCAACTTCAAAAAACTTATTAGTGCCATGGCTTGTCATATATAAAACCATCTCTCTCCATCTTACACTACTTACAACTTACTTGGCGAGCAAAGCTCTTATGATTTCTGGATCACTTTCTTCATTATCTGTAACGTTAGATACAAAAGGAATCGAAGGGCGAGTTATGTTGATGCTTTTTAAAAATTCCAGAAGTTTTCCATCAGCAGGCTTCATAAGAGATGAGTGAAAAGGCCCACTAACTTGTAATTCAATCATTTCCTTCACACTCGAATTATTAAACAAGTTAGGTAACACCTCAAGAGCCTCTGCAGTACCACTCACCACTACCTGACAAACCACCATTATCGTTTGCAATTTCACAATCAATTTTAGCTGATTTTGATATACCTTCTACTTCACTTATTTCTGCTCCAAGTAGAGCAAACATTCCACGTTTGCATTTTAGTGAAGCTTCAGGCATTGCTTCGCTACGAACTTTTAGCAATTTGACTGCAGACTCAAGCGTCAATGCCCCTGCAGCACACAGCGCTGTATACTCGCCATCTGAATTATAGCTGGTTGAGCGTTTTCCGTGATGGTTAATTTCTCAATAGAACCGTTGAAGATTAAATGGGACAGCTTTCTACCCAATACGTCATCTACTTCATCAAATACTTGCCTTGCAACTGAAAATTCATCATATAAGCTCTTTCCCATTCCTAAAAATTGGGAGCCCTGACCAGGAAAAGCAAAAATCATAAACAAAGTTTTATTCTTCATTGAGAATACTACCTTATTTATTTTTTGTGAATATTTCACAATAATGATTGGCCAAATGAACCAGATTCACTAAAATCTTAACTGGTAAGAAATTTGTAAGAACAATGGCAGAAATCGATTATCACAAAGTTACTATAGTTATGGCAGATGGTCAAGAATTTGAAACTTATTACACTTATGAAAAAGAAGGTCAACGAATAAAGCTTGATAGAGATCCTCTTACTCCTCCTGCATGGACTGGAAGTTTGACAAGCGGTTCAGGAGAGAAGGATAGTAAAATAGCTAAGTTTAATGATAAATATGGGAGTCTTTTTTAGTTCCTCCCCTCTTTATTTAACATGTATAAATATAAAAATGTAGGCTATATTGCTTCTTCGCTACCCAAGTCTCAGAGAGTATCTAAACTACTACAGGAGCTTAATATTATCAATATAGCAGAAGCAAGTAAGCCTGAAGTTGATTTGCTGATAGTTGTTGGCGGTGATGGTCTTATTCTACGCACCCTGCACAACTACGTCATAGGAAATAAAGATATACATGTGTATGGAATCAATACCGGCAATGTTGGATTTTTGATGAATAGATGCTTTAACTGTAGTGAAGATCTAATAAATCATATAGAACACGCAATCTCAACCCAGCTAACTTTACTAAAAATTAAAGCCACAGACAAAAATGGCAAAAGACATCATTACATAGCAGTAAATGAAGTGTATGTCTTTAGAAATCATTAGTAGAGATGAACATTACCATTAATGATAAGCTAAAAGTAGAAAATTTCAGAGGAGATGGAATAATATTATCTACTCCTACAGGCAGCACTGCATATATAACTTTGGCCGGCGGGTCAATCTTACCACTTAATTCAAATTTACTTGCACTGACTTCCATCAATAGCTACTACCCAAGGCGTGGAATGGAGCGCTAATCTCAAATGATACAATAGTGCAAATTGATATCAACGACGTTGTAAATCGTCCAGCACTTATAGTATCAGATTACAAGGAATTTCCTGATATATCGGAAATAAAAATGCAGAAAGATCATGAAAATACAATCACTCTGCTTTTTGATAAGGATTACTCATTAGACGAGAGAATTTTTGATAATCAATTTCTATACTAAATTCTTCATATTTATCTTTAAATTAATATTTACCATATCTTACTAAATACAGAGTAATTAATGTAACATTATAATTAATTTTGGAACAAATATGCCTGGGAATGAAAAAAACGTCACACCGATTTCTTATACAACGGTGAGTGAAAATGGTATACCAATACCAACTCCCAGAACAAGCACTCCCCAACAAAACGGTAAAAAAATTAATCCACCATTTTTTGAAGAAATAGAAAAATTACGTCAAATGTGTCTGCAAGAAATAACTCACTATTAATATTTGATTTTGATCAAACAATTGTCGAGAGGTCCATGTGGAGTCCTTTTGCACACAAGAATTATAATTATTATGGTTCTGACAAAGAAAATGCAGTAACTATAAAAAAAAAAGAATTTTTACAAAACTCAGTAATTAAAAATAAAGAAAAGTTAAGATCTGCATTACAATCTGCACTTTCAAGCGGAGTAGAAGCTACTATTGCATCACCTACACATCCCAAAACAGTAGAATATATAGTGAAAAATCATTTAGGTTTAACAGAATAGCAGGCACAAAGTTTCAAAGTGTTTGAAGGACTAACTAAGCGTCAAACTCCACGAATTGCAGATCCAGCAAAAATGACTAATCCTAAAAATCCACAAATCGGAAAACATCTACGTGTTTTATATGTTTTAAAAACATGTAAGAAAGACAAAGATATGTTACCGCAAAAAGTAATGTTAGTTGATGGTAATATGCGGAACACTATTCCTGTTGATGACTTTCGTAGAAACATAAATAAATTACTAGAAAAAGATATGAATAGTCTCTTAGAAAATATAGGTCAAGAAATAGCGAAAGTTGATATCAAGGAGGAGGAAATAAACAATATCGCATTCAAGGGGATTAATGTATCAAATGAGCTAACAGAAGGAACAGACGGAGCAGCATATTACGGATATTTAGACGGACTAGAAAAGTGGATTGATTATGCTGCTATGTTACCAATACTATCTTTAGAAAGATTGTCTAGTAGTGAATATCCTTATGCAGAGTTGGTGAATTTACCTAATCCAAGTGGGTCAGTTCGCGATAAATCAGACAGGACCACTTATGCAACTATAAAAAAATAGTCCGAATAATGAAACAGATAGTCAATATCCAATTTTCAGCGCAAAAGAAACAGTATTTAACGATTCTGATAAAACATCATCACGATTAAACAGAAAATTAAGTAGTAATACATCTGCAAATTCTCCACCACCATATAAAACAGATGGCTCTGAAAAGTCTTTGATTTCAGATAGTAGATCTGATATAGACAA
Organism: Prosapia bicincta; assembly: GCA_036971475.1. Classification (NCBI taxonomy): domain Eukaryota; kingdom Metazoa; phylum Arthropoda; class Insecta; order Hemiptera; family Cercopidae; genus Prosapia; species Prosapia bicincta. The sequence goes on from JBAIZL010000005.1 coordinate 212,846,415, forward strand.
TGATATAATTTTAAAGAACAAAAAAACGAACAGATTCTGGCCAAGAGCACAGTATGCTATGGAGCAGAAAGGCGTTGTAATTTTTGGTGCGGCAGCTATCGTGCTTGGCACATCTACAGCTTTAGCGTATTTACAAGATAAAGCAAAATTTATTACCTAAAGCTAAAGGGGTTTGTTTATGAAAAAGCTTTAGTATTTATACCTTTAGTAGCAGCTATATTGAGAGTCGTTGATTTTTTATATAAAAATAGCGGAAGTGATGATTCACAAGTAGTAAACGTTTATTCATCAAGTAAAGAAGAATTAGTACTTAGTTTATTTAATAAATTTACAAAAAATGCCGGTATTAAGGTACGTTATATCATTGACGATTATTCTCAATTGCTTTCACGCATGGAAAATGGTGGTGAAGCTGATTTGTTCTTAACTGTAGATGCGGTTAATTTGATTTTAGCGAAAAAAGAGGGCTCTTATCTCGAGTGGATTCAGAGACTCTAAAAAATGCCATACCTGCAAAATATAGAGATAATGAAGATTATTGGTTTGGTCTTACAAAAAGAGCTAGACTATTGGTTTACAATAAAGAATCAGTAGATCCTAAGGAATTAAGTACCTATGAAGATTTAGCGAATGAAAAATGGAAAGGGAAAATATTAGTACGCTCTTCCACAAGTCCATATAACCGATCATTGATCGCTTTTATGATTGCAAAAAATGATTTTGAAAAAACAAAAGAATGGGTTAGTGGAATTTTAAGCAACATGGCAAGAAAACCAAGCGGTGGTGACACAGATCAAATTTATGCTGTAGCCGCTGGTGAAGGCAATGTAGCAATAGTAAACAGCTACTACTTTGCAAGAATCATTTCATCAGAAAATAAAAAGAATATGACAGAAAAGTTAGGAGCTTTCTTTCCTAATGTTGTGTAATGGTGAATCTTAGTGGTGCAGCAGTAACAAAAAACGCAAAAAATAGAGAAAATGCTATAGCTTTACTGGAATTTTTATGTAAGTAAAAAAGCTGAAGAATTATATGCTAAAAAAAATCATGAATATCCCATTGTTGAAGGTATTAAAACTTCTGATGTATTAAAATCTTGGGGGAATTATCCTCAAAATGATCTACCTTTAAGTGAGCTTGAAAAGCACCTCTTTGAGGCTGTTATGATAGCAGATGAATGTAAGTGGAAATAAAATTGTATAGCTTCCTTCTACTTTACTTTACAGTTGTGTAATTGAAATTAAGAAAGTAGAACAAGCTCAAAAAAGGAGCTATGGATAAGAGAAGGAATTTATTAAATATCTCAGGCATCACAATCGGTGATGTAGAAAATATAACTAAATTAGCCTACCAATACCTTGAAGAAAAAGTTGAAAATAGTTATGTTCTGAAAAATAAAATAGTCATAAACCTGTTCTTTGAAGATTCACTACGTACGCTCGCATCTTTTGAAATAGCAGCAAAAAGCCTTGGAGAAAATGTTATATCTTTACCAATAAAATCTTCTTCTATTAAGAAAGGGGAAGATGTAAAAGATGTGATAAAAACACTAAATGCAATGAATCGTGACTATATGATAATCAGGCATAAAAGTAGTGGTATTATTAATACATTGGCAAAGCATGTCAACTGCTCGCTAATCAACGCAGGCGATTGAAGCAGTGAACACCCAACTCAAGCTCTTGCAGATAATCTTGTAATTATCAATCATAAAAAGCAAAAAAAAACCTCAAAATTGTGATATGTGGAGATATTTTGCACAGTAGAGTTGCAAGATCCAAAATAAGATTGCTAAAAATGTTTGGAACAAAAGTAAGCTTAGTTGCACCACCAGCTTTGATGTGTAAGCATGAAGTAGATTTACTTCATTATTCATTAAATGAAGGTATAAAGGATGCTGACGTCATTATGCTTTTAAGATTGCAGAGAGAGCGAATGAATAATAGTTCTTCAGAAAAATAATATTTTCATTTTTATGGATTTGATTCACAAAAACTATCGCACGCAAAACCCGATGCAATTGTTATGCACCCAGGACCAATAAATAGAGGTATCGAAATTAGCAATGATATAGCAGATTGTGTTATTTTACAGCAAGTAAAGTTTGGATTAGCAACGCGTAAGGCAGTAATGTACTATTTAATTAATGTTTAGTTTTAATTAATTTTAAGGAATTTTAGACATATTGATCCTCCTATAAAAAATATAACACACCTCATGACAGAAATTAAGTATGCACTGAAGTAGGCTGTGCTATATTATTTTACTGAGAGATTAGAAAAGTCTGCAGACTTGAATAAGGTGAATTTCGAGCTCTAAAATACCTTTATTTTCACTAATGATAAGAAAATTATCAAATGTGTCAAGCAATTTTTCACTCCATGCCAGAATTATGAATATTTATTTGTAATCTAAACATAAAACCAGCTACTTCCACTTTAAAGCTATTATATTTTCATTTAAAGATTGAGTAGTGAAAACATTTTTAAGTGCAGTAGCTACACCTATATCTGGATCTATATATTTCTCCATTTCTACTTCTGCAATTGCAAAGCCAACAGCTGCAACTACCGCTTGACAAACGATAAGTATAGCGAGAGCAGAAGCAAATGCTAATGCAATCGTTATATGATCCCTCATTGCATAAACTACAGCAATTCCTATTACACCGCCAACTGCACCGCCAATGAAGGAGCATCTATTTGCAAACAATTCTTTTTTTTTGTACGTAACCTTCTAGATACTCTTTTACATTTCAATACCCATTTTCAGTAGCACGTATCAGAACAGTCTTCATATCATATGTACTAACATCTACTCTTGCTCTTATCAGGTACTTTACCACCCCTAAATGACCCTCTTTAATAGCCAACAATAAAGCAGTATTTCCATAATTGTCTTTTGCATTTACATCTGCTTTTGCTTCCACCAGGTACTTCACTATATCCAAATGACCGTGTTTAGCAGCAAGCGTTAGTGCAGTGTTTCTTTTACTTTGACTTGTAACATTAACCTCTGCTTTTGCTCCTGTCAGGTGCTTTACTACATCTGAATTACCATTCCTAGCAGCCCACATTAGAGCAGTGTATCTACAGGTATCTTTTGCATCAATCTCAGCTTTTGTCTCATACATTAGCTGCTTTACTATATTCGTGTTATTATTTTTAACAGCCCAAATTAGAGCGGTATATCCATCCTTACCTGGAATATTAAGGAGAGTAGACCGGCGGAACTTCTCACCAGTCCCTCACAAAACTGTACGTAAACCTCTCGATTTATACAGCTTCCATTATTCAGCCTTCTGACCTAACCCTAACGTCCAGTGGTAGAAAGTATCTAGATTTTCCTTTCTTACTGTTCCTAGAAGTTGCCTTGCTAATTTTCCATGAGTTCGAAGCTTCCTGTACTTTCTTTTGACCCACTTTTCCAGTTGCCGCTCTATATTCTTTAGAGATTTGTATATCTCAGTTCTGTAAAATTTGCCATAGTACCGATACCATCCTCTGACTATTGGATTTACTTTCTTCGATATTTCCTCTAAAGTTGTTGATGTTTGTCTGCGTATTTTCCATGACCTTATGACTTGACATATCTTTTTCTTGGCCTTGTTACTAATTGCAGGTAGAAACGAGACAAAATAGGTGCCTACTTTGTTGTTCTTTGCTAACCTAGATATAATGTATAGCCTAGGAAGTCAAAACTTTGTATTGGGAACCCACCTCTCCTATTATCATCCTTACAGTACACTATATTGCGTCTTTTCAGGACGTAATTTTAGCTTACATTGTGCCAATCTTTCTTCGATTGCCGTTCGCATAAAGTCCGCCTGCTCCTTAGTTTTGCAGTGCACTATCACATCGTCCACATATCCTTCAAATGGCACTGTTGGGTAGTTTCGTTTCATCCACATATCAAATGCATGATGCATAAATATATTTGAAATGATCGGGCTAACTGAACTCCCTTGCGGAACTCCCTTCTCCCTAACTACCTTACTGCCATCTTCTTGCTGAATAGGAGCTTTCATCCACCTTTCAACGTACAGTATGACTCATTAGCAGTCTGTATGCTTCTTGATAGCTATCCAACTGATGCCAACTCATGATCCAAATCGTCGAAAAATCCTGATATATCAAGATCTATCGTCCAATTGTACCTCCAGCATCTTTTGCGTGCAGTATCTACTGCCTCCAATGCAGATTTATTCCGTGTATAACCATATGAATCCTCGTGGAATTTTGGTTCTACTAGCGGCTCAAGATACATGGAAGCAGCAGTTTGTCCTATCCTGTCGAATACTGAAGGAACACCTAGAATTCTTTGTCCTCCTCCCGTATCTTTCGGTATTGCTACAGCCTTCACAGGCTATGGAAAGTAACTTCCTGATGACATTCGATTCCATAATTTGTATAGATTATCTTTAGATTTTTCTCAAATTTTATTATCGAAACCTCATCCACACCAGCAGCACCTTTATTTTTCGATACTTGTTAACAAGCCCTCCAAATAAGTTGCTTTGGTATATCAAAAGACTTGATTTTATTCATTAACTCCTCCCTTTCGGTTGATAAATAATTGAAACTGAATAACTCAGCTAATTCACTCCATTTCCATTACAGACACTTCTTCACTACTACGCGCTGATCCGCCCCTGTTTTCCGCATCGGTACTCTCATCCTTAGAGTTTAGCTCCATGGATTTCTCCCTTATCATCGAAATGACAGGTTCCCGTAGTTCCTCACAATAGCCTAAAATAGATTCATGCCACCTTTATGCCGAACGCCAGCTATCCAGTAAACATGCCCCCTATCCTAGGTTACTAACGGCCCCCTGGTTTAGACGTCTTACAACAGGTTTCGACACTTCATCAGTGGTTCACTTTCGTTCATCTCTCTATTTCATACACGACGCATAATTGCGCCTTTTCCATAACGCTCACCACCTTGGCTCTTTACCAAAGCAGCTTATGGTTGTTTGAAGCCTGCTCTTGTAAACCGGCTCCGAGAGAGATACCCTCATCTACTGTGCAGTTTTTGCACTTAGTTTGCTCTTAATTGAACATTCTTTGTGTCTCTACGGCACACCATTTGCTCCTGCTTTTATCATGTACTTCACTACATCGGAATAGCCCATTACAACAGCACACACTAGAGCAGTGTTTCCAAATTCCTATGTAATATTAACATTTGCTCCGTTCCGTATAGCTTGCTTAGCAAGAATTAATTCACCTGCTATAGCAGCATAATTTTGTGATAACATATACCGCCTAAAAAAGTTATATAATTTTATAAAGCTTGAGTAAGAAAAAGTATTAATTTTACCCCAATTAGCCTATTTAATTTTAGCATTTCATTTTCTACTAGCAAATATAAATAAAACCTTAAGGCATTTTTTACTGTAGATTAATCATTTGATTATAGTATAATTTTAATTTAGCCTATGCCTGCAATATTTATGAAGAATACTTTATATTTCATACTATTAGTTGCTATGTTTTTATCATCCAACTTGTTTGCTGTAGAGCAGCCTGAAGAAAATGAAAGCAGCATAAATAAAGAAGAAAAGTCGAAAAGCAACACTGATGCTGAAAAAACTTCTCCGCTTCTGAACGGACTATAAGAAAGCACAGACTCAACAAATGTAGTCGAAATTCCTTCCAGCGAGCCAAAAGAAAGCACAACCCAAAATGTAATCAATGAAGATGTACCTTCAAGTAATGAAAATATACAAACAAACCTACAGTATGAAGAGGAGACTGATATAAAAGATACCGAATTTAATTAAGTCCTTTATTAGAAGAAAAAAAAGAAGAACCTGAAGAGAAGAAAATCAGTCACAATAATCAAACAAACCTACAGCCTGAAGAGGAGATTAGCAAAAAAGACACCGAACTTTCAACAAGCCAATTAACAGAGAAAAAGAAAGAAGAACAGCCTGACAATATAACACCTGTCAACAAAGAAAATGAAGAAAGCGAAAAATGGAAAAAGCTAAACAAAGAAATAAAAAAGAATGGAACCATAAAAGCAAGTATATATATAAAATACAATATGATAGCCTAAATGAGCCCCTTCCTAAAACTATATTTACTGATGATTACAGTAAGCAATTTTTTTACTGCATCAAGAAGGGAAACTTAATTTGTCAAAGAGGAGTAATAAATAGGCTAGAAAAAATTGGATTAACAATTCAAGAAATACTAAGATTTAGAAATAAATTTGATGATACTCCTCTAATTTATGCAGTGAAACAAGGTCAAATAGACACAGTTCGCTTTCTCTTATTACAAGGTGCTGGTCCTAGAGTAGTTGATAATAATCTTAAGTCTCCTATTGAAATAGCAATCGAAAGGAAGCAGATCAACATAATAAACGCAATTGCCGAAATGATGCTATAACTTTTAGAGGATAAAGAAATAAACAATCAAGAAAACTCAGAGATGTATAACTTTGCTATACAAACAAAAGAAAACACGTGCGATGCAAAAGATCATTAGACTTTTGATAATAATTTTAGTTGGTCATTTATGCTATGTAGATGAAGCAATCAATGATTTTTTAAGCGCTCTGCATGATGTAAAATACGTATCTTACAATACAAAAGATTTTGCTAAATTTTTAGTACAGTGTAATAAAGCCAGCATACCACAAGATTTTAAGAAAGGTTTTGGTCCTAAATTAAATGGTGCTAATTATAGTCAATTGTATTTAAGCAAATATATTTTAGATGGAGTAAGTTTAATTGGGGCCGATTTTTCTAACACCGATTTATCAGATGTGTCTTTTATCGATGTTGATTTGCGTGGTGCTAATTTTTCCAATGCTAATTTACATAGCGTTAAAATAAAAGGCACAAATTTAAGTTTTTCAAAATTCGCTTCTACAAATTTAACAGATATCATATTTGATAAGTCTAATATCAGTTATGCTGATTTTATCAATTCAAATCTCAACAAAGTAAGTATGCGTAATATAATTGGTTTGCATACCAAATTATTGAATGTAAGAATGAATTTCCCCGATTTATCAAACTCAAGTGCCAGCTACATCAATTTTAGTGATAGTGAAATAAACGACACTGTTATGAAGAAAAATGATATCGACAACGCAAGTTTCTTTGGAGTGGATGCACACAAGCTCAAGATACAATTTTCTTCACTAAAAAATGCTAATATATACGGTGCTGAAATAAAAAAATCGGATTTTACAGGTAGCAATCTTTCAAGCCTATATCGTAACTCTTCCATTATAGTTGATAGTAATTTTGAAAAAGCCAGTGTAAGCAATTCACAAATTTCCTATATGAAGGGGAATAATTCAAACTTCATTAAATCTATACTAAATGGTTCAAAGATAAAACATGCATATGTTTTCGAATCAGACTTTCAGGATGCTAATTTATCGAATATTGATTTTAGTTTTAGTGAATTGTATAAAGTTAATACCTATAACGCTAACATTTGTCATGGAAAGTTTCATAATACTAAAGTTGTGAATTCTGACATGAGGGGTTCGTTCTTTGATCATTCATTGTTTACCTCTGCTAAAATAGAAGATTCAGATCTTTCTAGAACTTCAATTTATAAGACAAAAACTGAAGACTCCCATATTTATAATAGTACTCTTTCCCACCATAATATGAATTCGAGTGAGATAGAAAATTCTATATTCTTCAAATTATTAGCTGATTATTCGAGCTGGTCTAAGTCAAAAGTCACTAATTTGTTACTGAAGAAAAGTTTCATGAACTGTGTTAGGCTGTACAAATGCTTGAGTATGCTAATGTATTTGAGAATTTTTACGGTATACCAAAATATTTTATAGAACAAAACCTGAGCAGTGGCATAAGTGTTTTACTGAATATAGATTGGCAAGGAGCATTTCATTTATTTGGAATCTTAAGAGAAAAGTTGTAAGTGTTTTTATACTACCTCCCTCAATGGAAGAGCTTAGACTGCGTCTACAAAGGCGTAATAGTGACGATGAAATTGAAATAGATGGTAGAATAGCCGAAGCGCAAAAATAGATAAGTAAAAGTAATAAAAATGATTACGTAATAATTAATAATGATCTTGATAAAAGCGTAGAAGAGATAAAATCAATACTAAGTAAAGGAATGCTTCAAAAATTAGAAGAAAAATCAAGTTTGAAAGATCTATAAAAACATTGGTTTGTCTCTTTCAGAGCACTCATGCATCACAGTTTAGCCACATTTATTATTTTTTAAGATAAAATAGTTAAAATAGTAGACAAGTGCTAAAGTGGGGATTTGACTATGACAATAGATTTTCTAATAGAAACTAGTTTTCTGCCTTTTCACCTATATTTCGATAACATCTAGCTCAAATTTAAAAGCCTAATTCACTGCGTTAACGCCAAATAGCTTTTAATATTGAGTATGAATATATATTCAAGTGCCTTAGCTACTAATGCAAATAAATTATATGAACACATAAACAAAAATAAAAAACAAGAGCAAGATAGAAAACACAAGCAATTGTATAATATTATAGAGAGAAAGGTAAAAAAAGAAAAACATAAACATGAAAAACCATTAGTCGAGATGGAACACTCAAGGAATGCAAAAGGTTACTTAAGGAAGGTGCTAGCCCTGAAGTATTGATTAAATTATAAGCATCACTTAGAGAACAGGAAAAATATTATAGGTATTATATCCAGTGCTTCCTTCCAGTGCTAGGTGAAGTAATAGAACGATCGAAAAGAATATCAAATGAAACAAAAAACCAAGTAATTTCTGAAATCACTAAAAGTTGTTTGAGTAGGTACAATGAACAAGACAGTGGCTACGGTAGCGATTTTGAAGATGAAATGAACGGAATATCAGATTCTGATAGCGATTTTGAAGATGGAACAACGGAATATCGGATTCTGATAATGACGTTCAATTACTAAATGCAATCCAAAATGGAAACAATAGGAAATTTAGGAAATACCTAAAAGATTGCACAAATGTCAGTGGCATAACAGATGAAAAAGGAAATAATATATTACACCTTATTGCATCGCTCTAAAAAAACAAACAAAAGCTTAAATTTCTAGGTACCTTGATAAAAATAGCTAACAAGAAAAATTTAGTACAACTTGTTGATAGTGAAAATCAAGAAGGAAAGACTCCTTTTCAGGTAGCACTAATTAACAAGATAATAAAAGGGAAACATGATTCTCACACAATCCAAGATAACGATAACACACTTAAGTTTCTTACAAAATTGCTAGAGTATGGAGCCAGCTCTGACAATTTAGGATTATCTACAAAAGAATTACAATTCTTAAATGAAGAGCAAAAGACATGCCATTGTGATTTCTTAGAAAAATTAGCAATGTCAGTAAAGAAACCTTAGTTAAAGAAACAGAGTTGGAATACCTTCCATGTTAAACTGAACAGTTGGAATAACAGGTATCGGATCTTTAGTAACATCAACTCCTGCAAAGGTTTTTGTTGTTTCACTAATACCTGGTAATCTCAGTTTGATCACTTCCAGGTCAAGATGCGCTATATTCAAGTACATGTGATCTTTCTTTGGCCCAACTCCCCTTCCCTCTCTAATTTCAATTGTTATTGCTCGACTTACCACATCACGAGAAGCCAAATCTTTTGCTTTTGGTGCATAACGTTCCATAAACTTCTCACCCTGAGAGTTAACGAGGTATCCACCTTCTCCGCGACATCCTTCTGTCATCAAGCATCCTGAGCCATATATTCCTGTTGGATGAAATTGCACAAATTCCATATCTTCAAGTGGTAACCCTGCTCTTACCACCATGCCATTACCATCACCTGTGCAGGTGTGTGCACTTGTTGCAGAGAAATAAACACGTCCGTAACCACCTGTTGCTATTACCACAGAATGTGCACGAAATCTGTGCAACGTACCATCACACAGCGACCAAGCTATCACACCACAGCATGTCCCTTTGTCCATAATCAAATCGATTACAAAATATTCAACAAAAAATTCAGCGTTAAATTTAAGACATTGCTGATATGGAGTATGATGAATTGCATGTCCAGTTTTATCTGCTGCTGCACAAGTACGTTGTGCCGATTTTCCTTTACCAAAGTGAGTTGTCATTCCACCAAAGGCACGCTGATGTATTTTTCCATCTTCCGTACGAGAAAAGGGTACACCAAAATTTTCAAGTTCAATCACAGCTTTTGCAGAATTTTTACACATATACTCTATTGCATCTTGATCGTCAAGCCAGTATTGTATCATATACATGCCAGCGCCAGTCATCTTCAGCAATGATGCTCAAAGCTGCTCTAATTCCGCCTTGCGCTGCAACTGTATGACTTCGTGTAGGGAAAATCTTAGAAATGCAGGCAACTGAAAAATTAGTTGCAGCCATTCCAAGTGTTGCTCTAAGCCCCGCTCCTCCTGCACCTACTATTACCACATCATATTCATGTTCTATGATTTCGTATTCTGACTTATCCATATTCACTTATTTTATCACTACAGGCTTATAGTAGCACATAAATAGGAAAAATCTATACCTATAGTAAATAATGTCATAACAACCATAGGGTGTTATGAAAGTAGCTGACACTGGAATCCGACTTCTATTATACCAAACCGTTTGATATGCTTATCCAGAATCAAAATTCCTGGATCCCAGTGTCTGAGCAGTGGGATAGCACTATCATAGAGGAGTAAAAGTAGTTACTTGCATAACATTGATGACTTATGCCTATTTAGTTAGATCTAAAATTAGATAGAAAAAGGTAATCTTGATAAAACTCATTTACAACAAGTTCTCTCGCACTTGAATTTTCCGTTTGCACTTTTTTGTATCCTAATTTATGGCGTATTGAATCTTTATATGCACTAACTGCTTTATATATCTTACTTATTTTTTATGGAAAGATACCACCAACAATTATAACGCATAACCCTGCAACTGTTGCAAAAGCTAGAGTTAAATTTTGCCTCCAGTTAGCTTTTTTTTTCTTGTATACCAACAGGGCACAATTCACTTGACGTTTCTTTTAGATACTCATGCCACATGTGATTGCAGTTCGTACATTTCACTTTTCTTCCAGATTCACCTATTTGGCCACGAGATACTAAGTAAGTTTTAGTACAATTATGACAATGTATTTTCATAGTACTTACGTATAAAATAATATAAATTTGATAACAATATGTATATAATACATGATAATTTTGCAACTAAAAAATTACAAGATGAGATAGAAAATATTTGGAATGATAAAAAAAAACTTAACGACTATAATCTAAAACACGAAGAAAGAATAATAATCAAAGAGGAAATTGAGTTACTTGACAGTGGTAAAATTAGAGTAGCAGAAAAGCTATCAAATGGAGAATGGATAGTACATAAGTGGATAAAGCAGTCAATATTATTACATTTTCTCACTGAGGAAAGCAAAATAATAGACCATACCAATTGCTGGTTTGACAAAATTGGTAGCAAGTTTAGTGAATGGAATGAGGAGAAATTTTACCAATCAAAAATTAGAGCAGTCCCTTGGTATTTTATCCGCCAATCTGCTTACATAGGTAAACATGTTGTTCTAATGCCAAGCTTTATCTACGTTGGTGCATATATTGATTCTGGTACAATGATAGACACCTGGTCAACAATTGGTAGTTGTGCATAGATAGGAAAAAATTGCCATATTTCCGGGGCAGTGGGAATAGGCGGAGTTCTTGAACCTATTCAAGCTTCTCCTGTCATTATAGAGAATAACTGTTTCATTGGAGCACGAAGTGACGTAACCGAAGGCGTCACTATAAGAGAAGGACCAGTCCTTAGTATGGGGGTGTTTATTGGAGCATCGACTAAAATTATTGATAGAGAAACGAGTAAACTATCTTACGGTGCCACCTTATTCTGTAGTAGTGTCAGGATCCATTCCATCTAAAAATAACATTTCAACCTATTGTGCAGTTATAGTAAAAAAAGTAGACGAAAAAACGAGATCAAAGACCTCTATAAATGAAATATTGAGAGATTAAACTTATTTCACTACTTGTTATCACTTTTTTTATCATTGTTGCTAGCTACAGTGATAGCATATGCACATAATTCTGAAAAATAAATTCCGTTTCTTGAGATAACTTGTGTAATTTTTGCAGACTTTCTTTGACTTTGTTAGGTATATTTCCTCCACGCTCCTTTGCAAGCCAGGAATCTTGATGGTGAATTGGATGAATATCACCCTTTGGATCTCCTATGTATATTGCAAAAGGTGCATTCTGTCCTTTGAAATCACACTGTACAGTAATTTTTTTAATAGACTCAGCCATTTAAAGACCTCTACTTTTCTTTTTGGTTAATTTTACAGTAGGTGTAGGACGTGTGAAATCTTGCCTGCAGATAATGCTTTTCTTGCCTTTTAAAGCTCGACGAACATCATCTCTGCTCAATTGTGACTCTTTTTCTACCCTCATTCTATAATGCTACCCTTTGTTATTATGCTTTACCATCATATTAGCACATGCTAGCACTCTTTTTACTAACTCTAGGTCACCATTTAACATTCGAACTAGCACTTGAAATATTTCTGCTGAAGTTAATCCGTCGGCACCTACAACCTTATTTTCTACAAAATTGATAGCTTCTTCAAATTTATATTCAACACCATCATTATGAGGCATAAAGGTAACATAATCCGCATCTTGATTATCCATAACCGAAGCACTACTACTAATATGTTTTTAAACTTACATTATATATTTAAATACTCCACTATTTTATAGTATAGCACATTATAGTTAAACATTTATTAATAATATGCTCACTTATATACACGAATTAATTGATAAAAACCAAGGATCAATACCAATATGTGATTTTATCAATGCTGCTCTATATCATAAAGAGTACGGCTATTACATGAATAAATTACCACTTGGCAAAGATGGTGATATCATTACTGCACCTGTAATCAGTCAGCTATTTGGTGAAACAATTGCAGTGTGTATAATACATACATAGGAAAAATTAGGAAAACCATCAAAATTCTCTCTAGTTGAACTTGGGCCAGGTAAAGGAACACTCATTCATGATGTAATAAGAGTCACTAAAAAATACACCTGTTTTTTTAGCTCAATTGACATTCACCTAGTTGAAATCAGTCCTATTTTACAGAAAACACAAAAGGAAAAATAAAGGGATTAGATATTAACTGGCACACAGATGTCAACAACTTACCAAATCAGCCAACTATTTTTTTTTGCAAATGAGTTCTTTGATGCTCTTCCAATTCATCGGTTTGTTTATCGAGATGGGCAGTGGTATGAAAATAGAGTGATGAAACAGGATGGCGGTCAGTGTTTGACACTCGAATCCAGAAGGAAAGGATCATGTGTTCCAGCATCAGCTATTCAGATAACAAATGGAAACTTTTTAATGGTGCGGTAGTAGAAGTATGCTTAACTGGAATTGAAATATTAAGAAAGCTTGAGAAGATAGTCATTAATGGAGGAGCTGCTTTGATCATAGATTATGGCTATATATATCCTTCATACAAGAGCACTTTGCAATCGATAAGGCAGCATCAGTATGCTAATTTTCTTGAAAATATTGGTAACAGTGATATTACTGCACTTGTAAACTTTCAAGCGATAAAAGATTCATTAAAATACTTAAATTGTGAGATTTTAACTCAAAGAGAATTTTTATATTTGTTTGGTATAAAGGAAAGAGCGCAAGCTTTAATGGAAAATGCAAGTAATGAACAGAAGAATAAGATCTTCAGTGAGTTTTTAAGGTTAACTGAAAATAAGGGCAATTAACTCTTTAAGGTAATGCTGATTCACCATTTGTAGTCTAGTGTAGTTCTTATGTTAAACATACAATTACTAATTAATTTACAGAATAAAAAAGGTAAAAGAAACGTATCTGTTCAGCAGAGTGACAAAATAAGATAGACGAGAAAAGACAACTAAATGGTTGTCATGAAATAGCTATCGAGTCTTTTCGTCGTCAAAAACGTTGTAACATGCTTACCAATTTAGTGCTTAATCTGGATCCCAGTGTCACCCCAGTGTCCAAACACTGGAATGACTTTGTTGCATCACTACCTATGAAAGGCCAACTATATAAGCAACGTATTGAAAATCTTATTTTTTGCAATTAATCTGATAAAATTTAAGAATAGTAACTTATTGTTTGTATTAGTAAATTTAATTCTACTTAAAATAGCTAAAGCATTGAAATTCCTGAATTTTAGCTAGATTAGTTAATGGTAGTAAAATTTCTTTTACTCAAATTTAAATATTTACTGACCGTACTAACTATAAATGCTATAGCTAACCTAAGAAAGGTTTAGGTATATGGCAAAATTGGTTAGAATGGTATAATAAGTAATGAGAAAGAAGAAGATGCCAAGTCTATATAGTGAGGATCTGAAAGAACGTGTTCTCAAAGGAGTCGATAAAAAAACAATGACGATAAAAAAATCAGTCAAATATTCAAAGTGAGCATAAAAAAATATATTTGCGGAGGAAAAGGAAAGAAGAAACAGAAACCATCTTCAGGCTATCACAAAGAATATGGCCACAAGATTAAAAAGATAAATATGGATAGATTTATCAAATTTCTGGATGGAAATCAGGATATTAGAATTGAAAAGATAATTGAAGAATTTGGTAATATGTGTAGAAACACAGTATATAACTACCTTAGCAAAGTAAACTATACATGTAAAAAAACTTTTCTTTATCGAGAAAGAGATAAAGAAAAACGCAGAGTTCATAAAAAACGTAGAAGAAATAAAAGAAAGAAAATTTGATATACATAGATGAGTCTGGAATAGAGGACAATGAATTTTATGAATATGGGTGGTCTCAAAGAGGCAAGAGGTTATTTGCCCAGGGTTTAAAAGAAAGAGGGTAAGCATGATTGGAGCACTGAATGAAGGAAAAGTTAAAGCACCATGGATAATTGATGGCTACTGCAACAGCGAGATTTTTGATGCTTATGTAGAAAATGTACTTGTTCCTGTATTTAAACCTGGACAGACTATTGTTCTCGACAAAGCGAGCTTTTATAAATCTGCAAGGACGAAAAATTTGATAGAAATATTGGGTGTAAAATTTTGTTCTTGCCTCCATACTCGCCAGATTTAAATCCGATTGAGAAGTTCTGATCAAGCACGCCATAAAAAAGGCTCTACAAACCTTTTGGCTCAATATTAATTCGGCTATTGATTTTGTTTTTCAGCAATCAGCTAAGCCTTTCTTGGGTATAATAAGCTACTAATATTCTTCATCTTTTTTATCTTTAATCCGTCGTAGATAGCGATGCAACAAAGCCTGCTGGAATCCAATTTTTTGATCGAAAGTGTTGTCTTGTTTTCGATCAATTTTTCTACATGCCAGTGTCAGCTACTTGCATGATACCATTTATTTTTATGGTTTTGTGTATTTTATTTTGCCACTCTGCTAAACGGATACATTTAATTCCATTTTTAACGAGCAGATAATTGTCATATATTAGCTTAGTTCTCCTGTTATACTTAAATATAAATTAGCATAGCCCTATTTTTTTTATATATTTTACTTCTTTCTCTATATTTAATAATAGGCTTCAAAATAAATGGTAAACCTATAATTGTTAAGCTTAGAGCTAGGATTGAAAGTACACAAAATGCAAAAACACTGCTTTGTGTTTACTATGCAGCTCTTTCAAGTAAAGCATCAAAAACCTACAAAATATTTTAAATTTTCTTCAATATTTTTTTTGCTATGAGCGTTATCAATAAACATTCCTATTATAGTATAACCTTTACTACACTTAATTGCCCCTTTTTCTATTAATAGTTGAGCTATATCAAAATAATCCTTTTAAATAGTAAGATGCAGAGATGAAAAACCTTGTTGATCACAAATATTTATATTGGCTTTTACAATTTCTACATGGCCTTTTTTAGCTGCGAGTAGCAGAGGAGTTCTGTTCCATCTAGTGACGGCATTAACGTTTACCTTAAGCTCCAATAAGATTTTAACTGCTTTAGTATCACTATTATAGCTAGCTTTATGTAACCTGGTGTTACCGCTACAATCTTGGTCATGTGCTTCTATTCCCTTTGAAACAAGAAATGTTACCATTTGCCTATTATTATGCTTAATAGCGCAATCCAGTGCATCAAAACCATGTTTGTTTTTTGTGCCAATAAACTCTTTTAACCTAGCTTTTGCTTGCTTTACAATAAGCTTTACCAGTTGCACTTTGTTGTTATATGCTGTTAGAAAAAGCGTAGTATTATTTTCTGCATCTTTTGCTTCTATGTTTGCACCTTTCTTTATCAGATAATCTATAATCTCTGCTATACTATCATAATGTGTAGTACATTGATAAATGGTCAAAAATAAAGGAGTACGAAAGTTGTTATCTTCACATTCAAGATTTGCTCCGCTATCAATTAAAATCTGGACGCTCTTTTTAGAACCATATAATGAAGCTATGTGAAGAGGAGTATAGCCTTCCTCAGCATCTTTTTCATTAATTTTTGCGCCTTTTGTTATTAAAAATTCCATTAATTCTGTGTCATCTTGTAGTGTAGCAAGGTGAAGTGGAGTGAATCCATTTTTATCTCTGGAATTAATTGTCAGTTGATTAACTTGAAGTTTAGCAATTTTTGTGTGTCCATGCATAATAGCATAATGCAGTGGATTTCTATTTTCGTTGTCCATAACACTAAAGTCAGCTTCGTGCTCTAATAATGATTTTACTCCAAGTAAATCGCATTCTTTTGTAAACTTATGCAAGAGACTGACTCCGCTTACATCTTTTGAGTTAATATCAAATCCACTTTCTACCAATTGATGTATGTCTTCCTCAGACGCCATACCATTTTAATTAAACCCTTTTCGCAATAACAATACTCCCCCTTAATTAGGTTTGAATGAATCTATAAGAGATATATCACAATTTATTGAAGTTATTAAATTCCGATATATTAAAGTTCACAATTTCCCGAATATAGAAATATTTATTTTTATACATTTGCCCTATTTCTTGTCATCCAAGTACATTTTTTTTATCATCCCCAAGTAGCCCTATAAAACAATTCCACACATAAAATCTATCAAGATTTTCAAGAAAAAGTGAACAATGAAGCTGGCCATTTGTCTTCATCTAAAAGAAAAGTTACCAACATAAATGTGACAAAATTATCTATTGACCGATCAATCAAGGATCTAGTTACATTGGCTGGAAATGCTACTGTAGTTTTTACAACTGAACAAAATAAGAAGTTGAAAAATCAGATCATTGAGATTAGCTTTACTTTGTCCAACATAAAAGCAACTCTAGATGGTATATTACCATTTAAATTTATTGTTGATGGTTATAAATACAGGTAATCCGCTTTAAATTCAACTCGATTTTTATAGCCCTTCTTGCACAACTCAGTGTTATTGACATACCCAACTCTGCTTACCGCTTACCTTATCTCCATGAACGGCTTCACATAAAAAGCTCCCCGGGCCGGATTCGAACCAGCGACCAATTGGTTAACAACCAACTGCTCTACCACTGAGCTACCGAGGAATAAATTGGTTTTAACTTATCATGTTGAGTGCCTATTGTAAACGGTTTTTGTATGCTTTATAAGATTTTTAGTCCAGTTTCAGCGACTTGCAACCCCTTACTCAAAAAAGTCTCAATAGCAAAAATGGTTATCTTTTTAACAAAACTAAAAAAAGGCAAGAGAATCCCCGGGTAGCGAGTTTTGACCCTCTAATAATGTAAATTGGCGCTGTAATAATGTACTGACGCTTAGTTTAAGCTCGATTTGGCTGAATGTGAAAAAATGTAAAAGACATGCAGCCCCAATAAACCCTTAAGTTTTTTACTAAATTTTTGTCATTGATCCTGCAGGTCAAAAACAAGTTTTGAGTCAGAAATACCTTTATAGCTATGGTAATAGAATTGGCAAAGTTTGTCAAATGATTATTTAGTCCCATTTTTATGAGTAAAAACTGCGCTGCAAGCTTTTACTTTCCTTTATCCTCTGGTTCATCGTCAATATCTTCAAATTCATCCTCCTCGTCATAAAACCTGTCATTATCTTTTTCTTCTTAAAATTCGTCATCGCCTCTGCGATGTTGCTTAAATAGCAATGTCCTCTGCGTTTCAGAGATATGCAGCGATCTTGAAGCGGGATTCAAATCTAAACATTTAGGTACAGTTTCTTGCTGTACAGTTTTGTTTCCTATCAGTTGCGATATCAAATTAGCTGTTTCAATGTTATTGGCTGCAAAAGTTATTCTATAAGTTGAGTGTGATAAAAAGGAGTTCATTCCTGCCTCTTCATATATCCCTTTAAGTTGCCCAGTATCTTGAATAATTAAGAATAACCTAACTCTATAACCACGAAAATTTGCGATATCGGTTTGAAATTGCTCCATTTTCCCAAGTGTTGGAAACTCGTCCATTAAAAACAATACGCCATAAGGCTCATCATCCGATGGCAGTCTTCTACACAAAAACTCAGTTATTTGCTGATAGAAAACCTGCATTAAAGGCCTTAACCTATTTAAGTTATCTGGAGTTAAACCAACATAAACTGTAACTTTCTTCCTTTTAAAGTCCAAAATTATAAATCACTTGTCGCAGTTGCAGTATCTATCAACGGGTCTGCCCATAATTCAAGCGATGAGTTCATAGTCGAGACAACACCTGATCTTTCTTTGTCAGCTATCTGCAAAAAAGCTGCAATGTTCATATACGCCACAGGGTTTATTATTTTACCCATCGTATCCAAAACAACAACAAGGTTATAAACCACGTCATCGCCACGCATCGTACGCACAACTTCACAAAAGATTTCAGCTTTTCCGGCGCAGCAAGTAAGTATAATACCACTCCAACAAACAAGCTTCTTGCTTCATTTTGCCAAAAGTCTTGTTCAGGCATGATTAGGTTGGCTATTTTTTGCACATCGTCAACCATCTGCCCAGGTTTTCGCTAATCCATTCTAATGGTTTATAAGAGTGGCTTATTCCAATCTGGCTGTGCTGGATTCCACACATATACTTTTTGCCCTTGTCGTTCTCGCCAACCACTTGTTATTTCATAATTTTCTAATTTTATATCGTGCACAATTACCGAGTCAGTTAAAAATAATAAATTAGGAATTACTAAACCAACACCTTTACCGGAACCTGTAGGCGCAAATAGCAACGCATGTTGATACCCGTCAGCAATAAAGTAGCCTCTTTTATCCTTACAAAGCAATAATCCTTTCTTGCTTCTTAATCCTGCCTTTCGTATGTCTTTCTCTGATGCCCCCTTTGAATCTCCGTGGAGAGATTCTTTCCTTTTAAATGGCCGCCATTCAATTATCCTTTCTCTTAAATTCAACAAAATAATCACTGAAACAATAATAGGTAATGCAGAAGACGCAATTAATTTAATTTTGAGCTTAGGGCCATATAATTGTGGATGATGCCAACAATATTGTATATGACCAAAAATTGTTGGCCAGAGAGCTTGAGGAAAAGGAGTCAAACTAGGGTTAATTGCTTTAAAATCCACGCCATCTGGACCATCAACAAACAGATAGAACAATAATACCAGATAAATAGAAGCAAAACTCTAGTACGCTAATAACTACAACGCCCCCTATTAAAATATTGCGTAAATGATTTCCACTATGACTCATAAACTACTTTTTCTTTTATGTATAAATTTAAGCATTTTCATTCGAAGATATAGTAAATAATATTTCAGAAATGCTTCTTTTTCCCCCGCCGGTCCTTTTTAGTTGAATAACAATATCAATCACATTTCTAATGTATGGTATGATCTGATCTGGAGGAATACCAAGGTCTGCTGGCATAACCATCAATTTTATTTGCTCAAGGGCCATTGCTGGACTATCCGCATGAAGGGCTGATATTGATACTGGGTGACCAGTGTTTATTGCTCTATGAAAACTAAAAGCTTCCGCTCGACGGAGCTCACCAACTATTATCCTATCTGGTCTTAAACGTAAGCACGCTTCTATCAAATCTTGAGTAGTAACTTTTGCTCTACGCTGCCCTCCTTTGGAGGCAATCAGATGCACTTTATTAGAATGATCACTCAATACGATTTCTCTTGCATCTTCAGCGGTAATGATTCTTTCTTCAGCTGGAATAGCACGCAAAGTAGCTTTAGTAAAAGTAGTTTTACCGGTAGAAGTTCCACCACTAATTATATTTTTCTTATTTATTACAGCGTATTCTAAAAACACGTTTATTTTCTTTTGCTTTAATAGCAAATCCAGGTGACGTTCCACTGGGTTATCTGTCACTTCTATAACAGTTTCAGAAAAAAGCTCCTATTTTTTTATAATCATCCAATGCCAATTGCATAGTAGAAGGTTTACGAATTGACATGACCACTTTATCAGGCTCACATGCTGGAGGAAACACTATTTGTATACGATAACCATTTGGTAATGTGGCTTAAAGCAGTGGTGCTTCTTCGCTCAGTTTTTGTTCTGTAGCTTGAGCAATCAATCTGCCAAGAGATTTTAAATGGTTAAGGTCGAATATTTCTAATTTTTCACATCTAATTTCACCATGATTTTCAATCCATACTTCCTTTGGCTTGTTTATTGATATTTCATTTACACCTTCTTCTTGAAATATGCCTTGTAATAGCTCTAAATGTGTGTTAAGTACAGCGTAGTTCATTTTATCGATTTAATATTGCCTGTGGAGGAAATACTATAACTTGGTTAACAAACACTTTCAACGCAGTGCCTTGATCGACATAAACAGTCGGTTTTTTATCTACAGATCTTTCAACTATATCTCGCATGTCTTTAGAAAATCATTGAGTGATTTCCTAATTGCTTCTTCGTAGACAGACTTCCTTTCTTGTCCCCGCAACAATTGTTTTATATCTTTCAAAGTTATTTCATCAGCCTTATTATTATCAATTGAGACCAAGCCTATGTCCTTTACTACTAGCTTAAATACCTCAACTAAGCTCTTTTCATCAGACGCACTTTTAATTTTCCTAATAGCTCCAAGCCCAAGTTTCCACTTATCATCTTTTGCATTCTTTTTTCTCTCTCAGAAAGATTCTTCTTGCCAATAATATCCTTGAGGGGAGAGATATCTATTTCAGTGGCAGTAATAGATCTCACCGCATCTATGGCAGCAAACACGTCAATAAAATTGGCAGCCTTTTGTCCTACAATAGCTGAACCAATTGAATCGCCTGCGAGTAGTATTGAAGAAAACAATGCCCTTGCTATTTTGCTATCAACTATACCAGCTATTCCTGCTCTACCAAGCTCCTCGGTACCAGGTGATGAAATAGCAATATCTATTCCGCGAGGAAGAATGGTCCTATTCCAGATTATGTTTATGCGGGCTCTTCCAATATTCGAATCGAATGAATAACCACCTATTAATCTAAAAACTTTGGGTATTACAACTGTATCACCAGTTTCTGCATAAACATCGCTACTGACTACAGCATGCAGCATCCCCTGCAGATCAGAATCTATTGCAGTTTCAAGAACGGCATCAATAATCTTACCTTGAATAACCATGTAACCGAGCTTTCCTACTTTGAGCTATGCTCGGTTGCGCTGAAGTGTTGGAAAAAATAGCATCGGCAGCTTTGTCTTCCCTGTTATCACCACCTGGATTCGTTAACATTGGTACGCCACGTCTATCTATAGGATAACCGCCACTTCCCATTGTAGGAAATGAGGTAGGTAAATTGCTAGTAATATTGCTATGAGGAAAGCTTGGAAAAACAGGTATATTTGACACAGGAATTTCAATTGGCTTTCTTCTTCTTTTTTATCACTTCTTCTTTTTTATTCTGCTTCACTTCTGGTATAACTTGTGGTGTAGAAAGAGGAGGTAAAGGTGGTAGATCAGTTATCATTCTTTCATGAACTATCGTATCATCCGGAACTTTTTCTAACTTTTCTTTCAAATCTTGAACATTCTGCTTTGCTTCTTTTTTCTAATGACTTCCACACCCTTTTCATCAGAAGAAGGGCTAATATAGAAATAATATACTCCACCAACTATAAGCACTAAAATAACGACCATTAATGCTCTATGGCCTCGATTAGAGCCAACTGTTACTACCTTACTCTCTATTTCTGACACATTTTCCGAATTGTTATGCTTCTCTTTACTCATATTGCATTTACCACAGTTAAAGTGACCTATTTATAATTTCAACTTCATCATTCTCATACCGCATGAACAACTTCTTATGCACTCCTTTTATTATAACATAACCATCAAACAGTAGTCTTTTACAAGGTAACTTAGTTTTATTCTCTTCTGCAAAAATATGAGGTATTTTATTACTATTCCTAAAATTACAGTAGGTTAGATAGCCATCATCAAACAGTTCAATCGGTATTATATCAGCGCTGACACCTTCATCGAAATATGTATAATTGTATCTCGTATCATTTTCCTGTATTACTCTTCCTGGCTTGTCTACAACATATTGCATCTGAGTAGGCGTTGATACTTCATCTAAATCAACATCAAATTCATCTTCCTCTTGAGGATAATTAAAACGTACTACATAAGATATATCTTTTTCAGCAAAATAATCGTGGCTTATTTTCTCACCATCAGTTTTGGGTATTTATTGTGGTTTGGTCTTGAGATCAAATCAAAAATGTAATTTCTTTTTGTTTGTGGTCGTAATAATCATGTTAGTGCGACCAAAAACTTCAAATGGCAGGATAAGTAACTTATTGTCATAAGGGCTAATTTTCCAACTCGATGCATCGCCAACAGCAATATTGTTAACTTTTTCTCCTTCTGCAAATTCAATATAAGAATAGTAACCTTGACTGAAAACAACTGTGAATACAGGACTATACACAAACGTTTTTATTCTACTGTCTATAGAAATGGGCTTACTGTAATTAACTGATGCGTTTAAATCACTGCTTATCAGTAAAGCTAAAACTAATAATGTTCTACACATATTCAGCGTCTACCCTATAAGTAGTAACCTGAAATCCCAACGGATTAACATATCTTTGCTGATCATTCATTTCAAGTGATGCATACCTATATGACATGATGACTGTCTTGTTTTTTCTTGTAGAACTCCCATCTTTTAGTGTAAATTCCACAGCAAACCTTACCTGAAAAGTATCGTTATCTAATTTCTGGATTGAGCGGATCTTAAACTCATTTTTAACAAAGTCCGAATATAAATTAAAAAAGTCATCCATGTTCTGCAGTCTTATATAATTTCTAAACTCATTATACACACCAGGTGAGGAAAAACTCTCACCTTCGTGTAATAGTTATAATTGTAGTTATATGGATCAAAAACCTCCCTTGATTTTATATATTCTGCAATAAAATGATTGTTCAGCACTTCATCTGCAGAATATTGTTTTACTGTAACAGGATCAAGCAATTGTACTATCCCCGATTTTTTTCAATTTCTATAACGAACGGAATAGTGCTACTAGTGCTAATCTTAAATATAGTTAATATACTTACAGAAATTGCCAACAATAATATTAATGTAAACAAAAGCAAAGTATTTCTCTGAGCAATAACCATGCTATAGCGGCTTGAATTCCAATTTATATCTTTGTCCAACGGCTTATTATTATTTTTTTTTTGAAAAGTTTTAGCATCTTAATATTCTTAAAATCTCAACCTATATTAATGAACATAGTAAATCAACAAGTAGTTACAGCAAAAAAGCTAAAAAACCCTTAATTTGTGGCCTAGCTTGCTAAACTTTGTCTCCATATATGAATCATTGTACTTATTACGTTCCATAATGAGTGGTAAACACTTTGTAGCCTCTATACCATTGTTTTTCAACTCCGATAATTTCCTACCGTTATTTGTAAGTAATTGAATCTTTTTGATATCTAATTTCTTGAGTATTATCAACCGCAACAGCAAAACTTCTCTCGTCATCTTCAAAACCTAATATTCTATTTGCATCCACAGTATCGAGGTTATATTTCCTTTGCATATCATATGCCCTTAACTTATTAGTTAAACCAATACCTCTCCCATCTTGCACCTCCAGAATCAGCTATTATTTGGGTCGCTTGATGTAACTGACTTCTGAAATCACACGATAAGCTGTCTAACAAGTCCCCTGTATAGCATGAAGAATGAATTCTCACTAATGGTTCCCCGTTTTCGCCTGGACTGCCAATAATAATTGCATAATGTTCCTTCCCGCCATTCTTAGTTCTATAAGATATAATATTTACTTCCTGAGTCTGTTTCAAAAAAAGAGATGTTTTGCACACCTCATATACATTATGATATTGTTGAAAATGATTTACGAATAAAATGTCCAGTGCAATAATGTCATTTTTCTCACACCAATACCACATCTCATTTTTATCCCTAAAAGCCATATCAACCACCAAAGCGTTTGGCAGTAATTCTGAGAATCAAAGCAAAGTGGTAGCATATTCGTCTACTGTCTTTGAGCATTGCAACTCTTTCGTGTTATTTTCTACTGAACAGCTTACTATGTGAAGCAGCTCATCAAAGTCGTTTACCGATAAGCGTTTGCTGCCACTTTTTTTCATTTTTAAACGTATACTGCACCTTACTTGAAGTTAAAGTGATATATAGATTGTCTGGTATAAGCTTATACTGATCGAATGAATCCCTCTCTAAAGTCTCGGCAGCAGCAAACAGTAGATAATCACTTTCACCATATATTACAATTTGCAGACCACGCCTAATTTCGCTGATGGCTCTTTCTACTTTATTTTTATTTCGATTTTCTATAAACATTTTACCCATACAAACAACAACTGGTGCGGTCGAGAACACTTGAACTTCCAAGGCCTTATGAGCCACAGCGACCTCAACGCTGCGTGTCTACCAATTCCACCACAACCGCACTTTATTCTAGTTTTTATATAATTATTTTAAATTACTCAATCATTTTAGAATTTGTCATCTAAAGTGTCAATCCGATACAAGGATAATTTAAAAACTGTCTATATAATGAATTGATGAATATCGTCATTATAAAGTTCAACTATTTAAGATGATTATATTACTCATTGTTAACTAGATTTTTATATAAATGAATATAGCTAACATCTTCATTCTTTTAGCTTTATCCCTTATAACCAACTTTCATCCTGTCCATGCACAGATATTATAGACGTGATCTCAAGTTTTTCCAGAAAATAAATTAAGCGTACGTGCAATTATAGACACGATACATGTATCTTTGCTTACGTCGTCGGCGAGGAAGTAGAAATGCTGAGTCGCAGCTCAATTAGCAATACCGAAACAGTTTGTGAACTGACAGTAGAAACAAGTGCTAAACACATTAGTATTGACAATATACAGATTCCCATATTACCAGAAAAGATTAGCAAAATTGCTTTTATTGGAGATACAGGCTGCAGAATAAATGAATTATTTCAACAGGAATGTAATTCATTAGATAGCTGGCCTTAAAAAAAATTTAGATTCTATTGCTCTTCACAAACCAGACTTAACTATTCATATTGTTGATTATCATTATAGAAAAGCAAAATGTAGAAATACAAAAAAGTGCGACGATATCCACGGGTTCAATAAAGAAGGGTTCGTACGCAGATTGGTTTGAACCAGCAAAGGATATTTTACTACAATCTTCCTTTCTTTTTGTTAGAGGAAACCATGAAGAATGTAATAGAGCATACGAAGGGTGGTTTAGGTATCTATACCCATACACTCTTTCATCTAAAAAATGTGAAAGTTCTGGACCGATGAAATTTTTTATTTTCGACTCTTCGTCTGGTGAGGATATTTTTACAAATCAAAGCACAATTGATACTTTTAAAAAATAATTTGATACATTAACGCAAAGTAGTTCTAACAAACCCATATGGTTTTTAACTCACAAACCGCTTTGGATCTCCAAAAAAAGAACTTCTGACATTAAAAAGTCATGGCAATCTAACACAGATTGAAGCTTTTGGGGATAAATTTCCCAGTAACGTCACTGCCATAGTCTCTGGCCACATTCATATAGCTCAGATCCTACTAATGGATAATGTTCCAGACCAGATTATAGTCGGAAACGGTGGTGCATTATTGCATGCTCAAGATCAGAAACCCATCTATCAAAATGTAGAATTCAGCAGCTCAAAAGGTAAAAGTTACTTAGCACATGAAGTTAGAAACTTCTTTACCTTTGGTTTTGCAATATTAAACTTAGATGATCAAGAATTTACTTTTTATAGTCAAGATAACAAGGAAATTTATTCTGCAGAACTAACCGAAGACTTTAGCTTCAGATTTTAGGTAAACTTTGCACATCAAAGGTTTTGGCGTTTTTTGTACGATCATTCTAGATTAAGGAAGCAAGAGTAGGAAATAGAAGGCTTTTTTGGTTTCATGGAATAGGAAATAAGAGTAGAAAAGATGTGAACTAGAAAGTTAACAGGAGAACCTTGCTCCAATACGGTCCTTATGACCAAGATCTATGACGGTTCCTCCTCATCTATACATTTTTATATTACTATTTCTTAATATTTATAAAGACTTAATTTCAACATATAAGATCAATGGCTCTCAAGAAAATGTTCAAAGAAGCATACGCATCAAGTTAAGGGAAAGTAGCATAAAGAAAAAGGGGGAAATTATTTTAGATATTAAGCTACGAACTTTTCTAAAAAAATTATCCTATTTTAGATTAAAACCTTCTAAAAAATAAGTGTAATAAACAACTTTAAATGTTGCTATATTGGGCGATACTCCCTTAATTTAACGCACATAGTTTATTTGTTCATAAGCCGCTCTACTCTTTCTACACCATCAACATTTAAGCTAGATGCTACTTTATCTTCGTCAATATCAAGGTTGATGCTCTCAAGATGATCTACTGTCTCTATTACATTCTGCTCACTACAATCCAGGCTAAATAGTCTTCTCATTAAAGGTATTGTGATATCTTGAATAAACTAGGTATAAAATTTGCCCTCCCGTGAGTCCAGAAACATGAACTTGTCCATCATCATTGTATCATTCTTTAAGAAAACTAATCAAGTCTCTTTTATTATTGTTTTCAAACTCTTTTTCCCCTTCTACAAACTTAACGAACTTGACAAATTCATCATCATGTATAACACCATTGGGTTCTGGTATCTTCTCATCATATTCACCTTTAGTGTATTAATACTATTAACAATGCTATCGTTTGCCATATGAGGCATCATATGTTCTTTCATAGCACTTATCATATTCTTTGCACCAATTAGATTCTCATATAAACCACCGGAAAGTAGCTTTAACGAAGCTTTAAGTAAGGCTGTGGGGTTAAGCTTTGCTGGTCTTGTTTCAGGCTGTAATAGGATTATTCCAATTGCCAATGGTATCGGTGCTAATAGAAAAGCTAATATTAAAGGTTTATAGAAAAAATAATAAATTGTTAGTCCCGCAATACATGAAACTAAGATTGACTTGATTATGTTACCTTCACCAAATATTTTCCAATATTCTTTTTTACTTATCTTCTCCCCACCTTTTATTTTTTTATATTCAAGGAATGTTTTGGTTTCTGCGTCATATAGGATAGATACCAAGCTGACTGCTATCGAAGTAGGAATGGTTGCTATAGTTAACGCATAATAAAAAGATAAATAGAGAGCAGTTCTGACTTTACTGGAACCACTACGGGGAAACTGTACTTGAGATAGACCTATCATAGCTCACCCTTATATGTAGCTGAATGATAAAGTAGTAGTTCATGAATGTCAATATCTAAGATGTATGGTTCCATAGTGCGATGTACCAACTTATAAACAAAGTTGATATTTTTAGTTGTCTGCTTCCAGTGTCCTCTATGATGTTATTCAAGTAGCCTACGTTTCTGTCATTCCAGTGTCCCTTTTCCTGCCATCCAAGTAGCTCCGACACTGGAAATAAATTACGAAGAGTGTACAAACAGCTAATGTTATATAAATTAGCATATTTACGGTTATTTATTAACATACTTTTATACTAATCAGTGAAATATTTGGTGAGGGTATGAGTACTGAACTGAATGTTAAAGTTAATTATGTAGGATTCACAAGGCGTACTGTAGCAGCAATACTTGACTGTATCATATTCCTCTTTCCTTTAGTTATTGTTATACTTATATCTTTACCTAAAGATGATTTTCTTCAAGCGTTAAAAAAAACCAGAAACAGCAACATTATTGGAAGAATTTTTTGGAACAGTCATAATGTTGGTGCCATTTACAGTATTGGAAATATTAATGATAACCAGGCTTGGCGGCACTCCAGGAAAACTATTGTGTGGCATGCGCATTAAAGACGCACGTACTTTTAAAAATGTTACTCTAATGCAAGCAACAATAAGGTGCATTTCTCAGGGGGTATCTTGTTTATTATTAATTTTCTGTCTTGTTTGCTGCCTGATTATGCCTGTGCATGTTTTTTTATTATACTCATTGTAGTTTTAATGTTTGGAATATTTGATAAACGGAAACAAACATTTTATGACAAGACTGCAAAAACAGTAGTAGTAGACTATAAACTTAGTTGATATTTTTCTTTAGGTTTGTCAGTAAGGATGTCATGTAAATGACCATGTAAAAAATCTTATAATGAAATTAGTTAATTTTTTAACCAAGGTAAAAAAAGGTAAAAGAATCCCCGTGGGTGGCTAGTTATTTATATGAACCTCATGATGGCTTATTATGCTGTGCAGACAATACCATATTACTTAGTGAAACCAATACTTGAATCAGCAATTGACCGCTATATTGAAAAACATGGGCTGACAAAGTATTTAGAAGAGATAACACAGCAAGAAAAAGAGGAAAATTTGACAAGCTTTAATGAAATCGCAGAAGGCAGTGGTAGCAAAGCTCTATGTGGTCAAGAAATCCTGTTACAAATATATAAAATATCCGATTATCTAGCGGCATCGCTTCCACGAGTCAAGTTTCTGATGTCACTTTGAAAATAGGTCAGGATAACTGGAAAGAGGTGAGTTTAGGAGTAATAGGGATGAAAGAAGGCCGAGAGCGTGTAATTACTGTAAACAGTATTGCTAATGACAACAAAATAAATTTTAACCCTTATTACGTCAAGCCAATCGAAGTAAAAGACAAATCACCTGACTCAATAGATAGTATGATGATTTTTAATGGTTCAATTGACAAGATTGGAAAACAGGTGAAGTTTGGTGACGAAATATCAGTTAGATACAGTGTAATGGGGCATAATGGTGAATATATACTTAAGAATCAAACAACGAAATTCAAAGTTGGTGATAGAAAGGTGCCGCTTGCTATAGAGCTTGGAGTTGTTGGAATGAGAGCCGGTAATAACAGAACTATCATTTCCCCACCGGAACTTCTGAACGTTACTGACGGTATGTTAATTGGAGACATAGATTTAAACGAAGAGAGCGTCTCAATAAATAATTTAAGCTTAGACACCAAGCCACAATGAAGTAAAAATTTAAAGGCAAGAGAATATGGACATCTTAAAATATCGCTTGGTAACTAAAGAAAATAATAAAAGTACATATAGCAGTGATAACTGGTGGTAAAACTAGAAAAACAGGTGTCTTTTTAATGAATAAATTCTGGGAAGACTTCGAGAAAAAAGCATTATAAATTATCGGCAAAAAGTACATAGCATTAAGTATAGTGCTTACTACTAACACAAGAGTAACAAATACAGCAAGTACTATGTTGCCAGAGTTGAAAACAGCTTGAAAAATGAGAAATTTACTCCAAAAAGTTGGGGCAGGTGGTACTCCTATCATAGATAATGCACCCACAGTAATCATGGTAATTGGCATACTTCGTCCTATACCGTGAATTCTGTCTATATACTTTTCGCCTGTTTTCGTTATTATGCTACCTGCGACAAAAAATAAAGGGATTTTTGCAAATGCATGTCAAGCTAACTGAAAATTGCAACCTTTGCACTGAATTCGCTAAAAATTGAAGCGAATAATATATGATAATTGAGAAACGGTAGAGTAAGCGAGCAATTTTTTCAGTTCTTTCTGCTTTAGTGCGATCAGTGAAGCTGTAACGATGGTGAATCCTGCAGCGTACGGCAGCCACCCTCCAGCAAACCAATTTTGTTGTGCAAAGCGTTCTAAATTATCGATGCCGAAAGTGTACGATATAACTTTTATGATGATAAAAACTCCGGATTTTACAACAGCAACAGCATGCAATAGCGCCGTAAATTATTGACAAAATCCACGAGGATAAATTGAGAATGATCGCCATATATCCAACATAAAGTGCATAGACATGTATATGTGAATAAAAATACAGAAGAGGTAATAGTAATACCATTTCTCACTCTAGGCTATCTACCAGTGAATAAAAATAATCACTTCACCAAGCAGTGGAATCAGCGCTGTAATTAACAAATAATTTTCAGTAATAAAAAATGGCAAAGAAAGAGACGTCAAGACATAATCCATTAAATAATTCATTCTTCTACTTGGGCAAAGCTAAAATTGTACTCAAATCATAGAAAAACTGCCACTTTTTTGTAAATTAGTTTTGTGCATATATAACACAAGCTGGATAGAGGGACAACTGTCCCCTACCCAGAATTTTTCTAATTTGTTCATACATATATTTTATCACATGTTACAATTGAAACAACGTGCTATTTATTGTACATACCATTGGCTTTTACCTTCAGTTTTACCTTCAGCTTTTACCTCTCCCATTTTGGTTTTAGGTAGTATTGATTTAAATACATTTCTGTTTGAATCTACATCTTTCTCTTGTAAATCACTTCTCAATTATTTTAACAGCTCTTGGCCACCTCTTTATTCTTCTGCCCTATACGCATTAAAAGTGTCTCCCCATTTTTCATTAATGCATCAACAAGAATGTTCTAAGATGTATGGTCCCAGAGTGTGATGGGAGTATAAATAATTCAGGAGCACTGAGAACATATATATTCAAAAGGAGTAAGACCGTTAAGAGTGTTGAGTCTCTTTGCATAATTGTAAGCCACGACAAAATCCTAAAGATGCTTTGTGAGTTGCTGATGAGTAATACTTCTCAATAGTGGCATTATTTAGTGTTTTGTTCATACGTTCAACTTGCCCATTCGTCTAAGGTTGCCTGATTTTTGTTAGACGATGTTCAATGTTATGTTCTTCACAAAGTCTATGTGTTGAAAAGCGTATTTATGGCGCTTCTGGTTGGTTAATTGTATACCGTTATCTGTCAAAACGGTGGGGATTTTATAAGGTAGAATTTTAATCAAATTACGTAGAAACTTAGCAGCTATGGGTTGTGTAGCACTTTTATGTAACTCAACATAGGTAAATTTGGATGTTCTATCTATAGCAACAAATAGATATAGTTTTTCCCCCTCTGTTCTGACTTCTGCAATATAAATGTGGAAGTATCCTATGCTTGAGCTTCTTTTTTGTTTTAGCTTCACCATCGACATCTGGTAATGTTATGCCTTTGTAAACACCGATGCAGGCTAGAAGTGCGGAATTATAGACTGCAAAGCATAAAGGCAATCATCTAATGGTAGAAGTGTATGCTTGAGAAATGCAACGCTTCCTCCTCCAGGGTTAGGACGGTTGATCTTGGATGCTTTGGATCCATATCAGTATCTTTAGTAAATGAGCGTTTTCTCCATTTAACGATAGTTTTGGAATTAAGGTTACAATATTTCGAAAGCTTTGCTATGCTCTCTTTACTATCTTGTATTGCTATACGCTGTAGTTCTGGCGCACCCATGTAACCACAATTCCTCCTTCGATGGTCTTACATTCTATCATACCATCACACCCTGAGACCATACAATTTTTTCTCAGTGCCAAAGATACGCTTGAATGCTACATAATTCCTAGGGTATAAAAATGTAGATAAAGTCACAGCTAAAATGCTTTAAAATATTAATAATTATACCCTATATTTTACGAATAGTCTATAGCTTGCTTAGTATAACGTATTGAATTTAGGTTTTTTATTTCACAACGAGTACCAAATGCGCTACTGCCTTTTGGACGGACAGAAACATTTGCATCACAACGAAGTGATCCCTTTTCCATATCACCATCATACGAGCAAATGTAGCGTAAAATCTGCCTCAACTTTTTCATGAATTCTGTAGCTTCCGCAGATGAACAAAGATCCGGCCCTGAAACAATTTCCATCAAAGCAACCCCTGCGCGATATAAATCGACGAAAGTTTTGCTCTCTTCATGAACGCTCTTTCCCGCGTCCTGTTCTACATGAATCCTCGCGATTCTTATTTCTTTTTCGTTTTGTTGATAAGCACTCTGCCGTTTTTAACTATTGGCTCAAAGAACTGAGTTATCTGGTAACCTTGCGGTAAAAATAATTTATTTCATAAAAATAATTTTTCCGGTGAAAGTAGGAACACTTATTAATCTCCGCGGAAAGCGCAAGACCGGTGCGTATTGCCTGCTCTATGGAGTAGTAATTCAGTATTGGTAGTGTACCTGGCATTGCTGCATCAACTAGAGAAACTTGAGTGTTATGTTCAGCACCAAACTCAGATGGTGAGCCAGAAAATAGCTTTGCCTTAGAAGAAACTTGAGCGTGTACCTCAAATCCAATTACCGCTTCCCAATCCTCTTTTGCCATGTATTGGATTTAAACAATAATTTCCATATTCTGCAAAATTAGCACAAGAAGTCAAAACAAAACTCATATTTTATCTTAATTTTTTAACCCACGGCTTAGGAACAGTACATGCCAAGAATGAAAAACAACTACTTGACAACCCTCACCCATCCCGCTATCATAGCATTGAAGCTGATTATTTATCCTCTCTGTACGGATTAAACGACAAAAAAACAAAAGTATATCTGGCGTCTCATGTTTAATTTGTTTGCATTATGTGCAACTCAGGTCTTTTACATTGTTGTCTACATTACCAATTAATGCTGTGAATTGCGCCTATTTGGGTGCTTAAAAACATTAAAAAACGCCAACTGATAAAATGATAGTGAATAACTTGCTGCCTAAGGTTTCTTTTGTCTCTTTTTCTGTATTAGTAAATTTATTAACGTTTATAATTGAGACTAATTGCAGCTTAAAAGCAACTGAGTCGCGGCTATTAAGCGTTTAGAATAAGAGAACGCCATGTTTGAAAGTTAAATGTAAATAACTAGCCACCCACAGGGATTCTTTGCCTTTTTTCTTCATTTGGTAAATTTCTTACTACTTGCCTGCTTGGCAGAGTTTGCGGGAGTTGAAAATGGCCATTCAGAAAAATATGATATCGCTTTGGGAAAAACAAAAGTGATGCGAAACAAGGAGGATGCGATCAAAAAAGCTGCGATATATTGAGAAATTAGGTATCAACGAATATGATGCGGACGTCATTACTTCCGATAAAACAATTGCTGATTATGAGGAATTATTAAAAAACACGATTCAAAACTCGCTGTTACTTGGCTAACTGTGGAGCTTTTCGGTCGTTTGAATAAGGCAGGTATCGATATTGCGAGCTCTCCAATCAAAGCCGATGCCTTGTCCGAACTCTTGAATTTTATCGTCGATGGAACGATCTCTGCTAAGCTTGGCAAGCAAGTTTTTGATAATATGTTTGAAATTGGCAAACCGGCATCTCTCATCACAGAAGAGCAGGACCTGAGGCAAATAACTGATAAAGGTCAAATATCAGAAATTATCGACAAAATCATCAATGGCAACCAAGATAAGGTTCAAGAATACAAAAGCGGTAAAACAAAGCTATACGGATTCTTCGTCGGCGAAGTCATGAAACTTACCAAAGGCAAAGCCAGCCCCGATGTAGTGAACTTGGCTTTGAGTGAAAAATTGAGCAGTTAGTCGCACTTTTTTATTTACATTGGCAGTACGTCTCGTATTAAATCTACGCTACGGTGTATGTATATTATGACATATAGGTTTATCACTCTTTTACTATTTGTTGGTACTATATTTAAAATTATGTTAGGTTAAGGATGCCTGAGGATTATCCTGCTTGGGGGTTGAAATGCAATTACCATGGTATTACCTATCAAGAGTTGGTGCTCATAATATATCTCATGGATGTAATGGATAAAAAATGTCCTTTCTACCTAGCCATAGAATTAAAATCAGCTAAAGCTTTTGATGATTTTGCTCTACAGTGTGAGCAAAATAAAGCTGTAGTACATAAGTTTGCGCAAGTCAAGCACAGCCAAAATAGGACTGAAAAAATCAGTGTAGGTAGCTTATTAGCAACAAGTTTTAAGTTTAACTTGTTAAAATACTTTGCTGCCTATTTAAAAATCAAAAGTAATGGAAAATTCAAGAGTGAAATAAAGGATTTTATTATTGCTACGAATATTGATTTTGATTTCGCAGATTCAACACAACATGAAGTAAGAAAGCTAAGAATGGTGTTAAGTGGAGAAAATAAAGGAAAAGACGTTTCAGTTGTAAAGATAGATATACAAGATGAGTTTCTGGATATAGGAAGTGGTGCCAGATATAGAATTAATGATTCAGGCGGTAGTATTGCTCAATACGTGAAGCAAAATATGGGTTTTATAAAACGTGAGATAGGCAGAGAAGCCAGCGATAAAGAAATAGAAGAAATAGAATTAAAAAATTAATGAACTGGTGTTTGTAGTTAATTTACCCAATGAAGATCAGCTAAGAGAATTGTTTAAAGGTAAGTTGAGTAGTAGGTTGGCCGAAAGATTCGGCTATATTGGTGGCAATGAAATCTTTAGCAATGATCTTCTGAAAAAAATGTCAGACTGTGTAAAAGATATAAAAGGGCATTTTTTTCGCGCAAAGAAGGAGAAGGACTTTTTCGAGAAGTTGAACTGTGGGCTAGTACTCTAGGTAGGATAGAGCGAGGCGTGAAAATCTTAGTTAATGGTCAACAAGTGCGTAAAGAACCTATTTGGTTCAATATGATGGAGCCAGTGGGGTCTTTTACTGGTAGAAGTAGTGAATTGAAAGCCTTGCATGACGCATTACAAAAAAGCACAGGCAAACAAGCAATGATATCGCAGGTTGCCTCTATTAGTGGTCTTGGAGGGGTAAGTAAGAGTGAGTTAGCTAGGATATATGCTTACAAACATGAGAAACATTAGGATGGCAATGTTATGTGGATAAATGCTGGAAACTTTGAAGGTAAGAGAAATTCTTTCCTGGATTTAGCTAATAATAGAATAGGTGTTTCTCCCAAAGATGA